>CM069444.1:15071159-15419585 GCA_035610835.1 Ophiura sarsii | reverse complement strand
CATTACTAGACATAATGTAAACACATGCATGTTTTACATGTTACATGCACTAAAATATTAGGTCTAAATATTCACTGATTATTGCTTATACATGCTCTGCACGTACTAGTGTGTGTTAACCTTTTCCACCTCATTTCCCTGTGAATTAATTTTTTTTGATGCAATTCACAAAACATTAAAACCCAAACGTGGCTAGGCGCCACAGTGCATTACTGGTCAGCAAGAGAAAATGACTCGATGTTTGTCAGAATAGGTCAAAGCTTCCTCATATCAATGTCATATAGGGTGCTTCTCCGCTAAAAGTGACATGTCACACGGGGTCATTAGAGGTCATTGAACTAAACAGGTGTAAATCTGAAGACATGCTTTGATTTTGACCAGACTACCTTTTTCTTGTGCGCATTGATAAGCCAAGAAAAAGTCAATCATAAGTTTGGGGTCAAAGGTCAAGAAAAGGTCACTAGGGGTCAAAATGTTGATTTTCTAACCATTATCACCTAAAATGCTTCTTGTCTCAGGGGAATGATGAATGTCAGAATTAGTCAAAAGATTCCTTGGTTCCATGCACATACAGCGATCTCAGCGATTGAAATTGATGTGTCATGCGGGGTCAATAGAGGTCATTGACCTATACAGTGGTAAAACGTGAGATATGCTCCGATTGGGACCGGTTTGTTTTTGATGAGACAAGAAAAAAAGTCAACCGTGATTTGGGGTCAAAGGTCAGGAACAGGTCAGTTATGGTCATTGAACTTTCTTGCAGACCCCATCTACAAAATGCTTCTTCTCCTACAGTTTACATGCCACAATCACCAGACTTGGTCAGTAGGACCGGGGGGTCACTAGGGTCAAAACGTAATTTTCACTTAAAACGCCATTGCAATTTAGTGAAATGACCTAGGAGCGTCAAAATCAGTCAACATATTCCTTATGATCGTACGCATATATAATAGTTCGGTTTTTAAAATCAACAAATATTTGGGGTCACTAGGGGTCAAAATGTTGATTTTCTAACCATATCACTTAAAATGCTTCTAGTCTCAGAGGAAATGGCTGATCAATGTCAGAATTAGTCAAGAGAATCCTTGGTTCCATGCTCATACAGTGATTAAAGTGATTAAAATTGGCGCCGTCGTATGGGGTCACTAGGGGTCATTGAACTTTACATGGGTAAAACTCAAGACATGCTCCGAATTAGATCGGACCTGTTTTATCTTGTTTGGTTCGATCAGGCAAGAATAAAAGTCAAGCATCATAACCAGGCCAAAGGTCAAGAAGCGGTCACTACGGATCATTTTCTCATAAAAATCAAGGTGCCCTGGTCTCAGACCAGAACTAGATCTAGTTGCACTTTCTGTTTTAGTTTACAGTGGCCTTTTTTCTTTCTTATTTCTTACCAGGAGTTTAAAGAGGAAGAAATCCGACAAATCTCTGAATAGAGGACCAGTTCCAATACTCTCCAATACAACTCTCAATGTTCTCAGGTTATTTGGTAAGTCTGTGTGCCTGATCGACCCATTTTTTTGGAAAAAGGGTACTTCAGGTCCTATATATATACCACTACTAGGTATACCAGTATTGTTCAATATTGGAACATAAACTGTGTGCCTGATCGACCCATTTTTTTGGAAAAAGGGTACTTTAGGTCCTAGATACTAGTACTAGTCACATACCAGTATTGATCAATACTGGAACATAAAAGTTGCCAGTATTGGTCGATACTGGTACGATTTTACTGTTCCAGTATTGGTCGTTACAAACCTATTGACTCCTGGGATTTGTCAAAAGCGATGGGTAGACTTGATTTACCAATCACTTTATCTACTACCAATCACTTTATGATTTATCTACTATAGTTTGATTAGTTCCAAATTGGCGAAGCCTCCTTACAGCATGAGTGAATACTGAAGAATGCATGCGCACTGTGCATCATTATGTGTGACGCGTGCTTGTGGGCAAAATCGTATGCGTGTGGCCATACCGCGCGTGTACACTTGGATTGCTTTTGAGCACAGATAGATTAAAAACTAAAATATCTCGCCAATTTGGAACTGATTAAACTATAGCCATTTTTGTTGTTCATGCCGATTGATTGAGATCTTGATAAGATGCACTAACTTACTCTTTTCGTTTAATTTAGGCAAATATATGCAGATGGTTGCAGTACTGAAGCCCATCGCGTTTGATGTTGTCATTTGTATGTCTCAACTCTTTGACTACTACCTGTTTGCCGTCTATACATTCTTTGCCACAGGACTGGTGAGTATAGGTCTTGGGTTCAGACCTTGTTTTTATAGGTCAATAAATGCATATGTCTTGTTTAACTAAGCAAAACATATTGCAATTAAACATTTCAATGCACCTTGCATATTAAAGTTTGTGAAAGGCCTTCTTTCCTAAACCAAATTATTTACTGGAGCAGACAGTTGCCCTCTGGCCTGGGCTTTTCAATTTCCATAATAATGCATCAGTGTGTCTTGGTTACCGGGCGCCGGGCCAATCAACACTCTGGCTTTCTGCCCGTGATGTTTGGCCTTTGTTTTTGTGCAAGCGATAGGCTTTTTATTTTTGGCCTCTCCTCCTTTGCATTCACATTTCTTGTCGGCTTCATCGAGACAGGTTGCGATTGCATATTACAGTTTGCTGCTTTCCCATTGGTTTGTAGAATGTATGAATTATTTAAGTTATTTACTGAAACTAGGATAGTTATGGTATTGAATTCTGTTATACTTTTGTTTTCTTAGTGATCTACCCAATATACTGTGGTCATATTTTGAATCAACATAATACTGTAAAAGTGGTAATTTTTGCACGATTAAATGTTCGCGCTTTGCTGATTTTCAGTCATTCCTAATTGCAGTGATAATAATTGTAATGAGGTTGTGAGTTCTAGCCCATTTGTGTCCAACATGTTTGTATCCTTAGATACTTGGTCTCAAATGCCTTGGTTGTTATGGCTGTGCGCATGGCCAGCAGCCACATAGGTGAAGCGAAATGATTGTGATGATTTCGTAATGGCAGCGATCATAATTGTATCCTACTACCACCCATAAGACTTCTGCCGAGCTAAGCTCGTGTGCGGAGTGCTCATCTCTCTTTCCTTAGCATTTGAGCTAGACTATGTAATTTTGGCTGTAGGAGGTTCGCCACTCCTCCCGCACAGCAAGTCTGTTTTACTTCCCAATATGAATTATGCCGGTACCCATTACACCTGAGTGAAGAGTAGCCCTCCTCAGATTGGGAGCAGTTTTTCTAGGCTTAGATAGAGTAGTCCTAAGGTAGGAATAGGTGAAGAGAGGCAAGCTCGGTAAAGTACCTTGCCCTAGGACACAACATGTTGGCTGCAACAGGACTCGAATCCACAATCTTTGAACTTATCCGTTGGACCACGTTTGCCCGACCACCACCCATACTATTGTTTAAGTTGTACACTTTTGTTGTTTTATTACTGCATGTGTGTTTGACATTCTTAAACAGAAAGGCTTTGGTTGTGTAAATGCTTAAAACTTTCTTACAGTTTTACTTACAAATAGTTATTTTAAACATTTTCAACCAAACAATAAAATAGATAATGTATGTAGATTTGAGTTCCAACTTTTACTTCTGAATTCTATTATGGTAGTATTTATCAATTCAGTCCTCAAAATTTACAATATCAAATTACAATTTGCACCCAAAGGGAAAGGTCCATTGAGAAAGAAATTTCAAAATTGTAATACAAGTTTGTTGTGTTCCTTAGAATTTGTACCTAAAATATACCGCATAAAAAGCAAAAAAACATCTCCATTAAGGCCAAACAAAGAAGAAAGTCTGTCTCAGAAACATTGTGCAAAAAAGCTAAGTGCTGTGCGATTTCTTTTTAAAGTAATCTTTTTAGAAAATAGGCTATGAGGTATGCAATTTTTTTTTTTAAACTTTAAAAAAATTTAAAAAAAATAAAAAAGTTTAGCCCAGCGCATAGACCTACGCGCCGTAGCTCATTTCACATACTAATGCGGGCGGGCTTCTGAGACAGACCTTCTTCTCTGTTTGGCCTAACCAATCCTTTCATTTCCCCCAATTTGTTAGCATGTTAATATTCACATACATTGTATTATTATCCTCTTACCTTTTTCTGTGTGCAGTAATAGTTTAGTGAGCTCTAAATTGGTCAGTTATATGCATTTTTGTAACACTTTGTGTGCAAGAGTAATCCAAGCATATGTGCATTATTTTAGCATTCACACGCGTCACACACATGATGCATGCTGCGTGCGTTGTGTTCATGATGAGTACCAATGCTCACCTATTTTAATTCTCTACTGTTAGGAGACATAGTGATTTGAATTTGTAATTGTATAGGCGACGAAAAAGCACACCCTGGCAAATGATTCTCTCTGGTGGGCCTGCCGGTCAGGTGTTTTTTTGGAGGTGTTGTGTGTTTGGGGAGGTTTTTTTGGTGTAGAAATTTTGATAAACAACAATTGTCAAAATTTCAATTCAATTTTCAAAAATTATCAAAACAATTTAAAAAAAATAGAAATTGAAAATCTGGAAAAAAATGGGTCTGTCGGGCCCATAGAAAACAGTGTTTTTTGTCTCATAAATGCAACATTTTTCTTCTTCATTTTGTGGTCCTAAGTCACCTTTGTTGCAAGCGTAACATTGAGCTATGTTCACTTACCTACACACAAAAGTTACTGCACAGAGATAGGTAAACCAAGTATAGTTCCATGTTTTGTTGTTTTTAGTTTGTTTTTATCATTTTCATTTTATCTTTTTGTTCCTACATTCGCCGCACACCGGCTCCATCATTGCACTTCCCCACCCCTATACCACCATCATCTGTGTACACGTATAAACAGAATACTGATAAAACACCACCTTACCTCATTCATACACGCTATGCCGGAGCACAGCAGACGGACGCATTGGGTCTTAGTCTAAGCAACAAGATCAGGACCACGCTGCAGAGGATTAACGATAATCTGATCAGTAATGATCCGCCGGCGGGGATGATGCCTAATCCAATGGAGAATAAGGTTTGTGCGAAAATCTATTGTTCCTGTTCTATTAAAACGTCGTATCTCGGTAATATAAGATCAAACTTCTTTCAAATATTATGACACATTCATTACCTTGTCTGGTAGAGCACTAATCTGGTAATCCGGAGATCTCAGGTTCAATTCCTGGGTGCTCAGAAATTGTTAATTGGATTCCATGTATATTTCTTTTTTTTAAATAATTTGATCCATATTCATTAGCCAAGTGTTAATTTGCTTGTATATGTTTAAAAAATTCATGTTTCATTGGTTTTCAAAACAATCCATTAATCTCTAATCATTATTTTTCATATAGGAGAAAGTTGGATTTCCTCATGTGTCACCTATAGTCAACCTTACTGAAGTAGACAAACTACACGGGTTAGCCGAGAGAGTTGTTGGCACGGAATCACTGTAAGTACAAGTTTGATTGATTGGGCGTAATCAGAGGTGGGGGTGGGGGGGGGGGGGGGGGGGGGTGGACACCCTTGAGGCCAAATTATTTTGGAAATTTAGCCATTTTGGAGGAAAATGTTGTCAATAAGGGGGGTGGCTCCAAATCAGTGAGTCGGACTTCGTACCAAGTTTGAGAATAGATTGAGGTTGTTTCAGGCCGAAGACCGCTAATCATTCGGTTTACCAGATAGAACTTATTTGAATTTAATGAGTACCAGCTCGGGGAGGGATAATTTTGGTGGGGAATTATGGTGTGTGGGTGGGTTTTTTTTTGGGGTGATGAATATACAATGGGTGGATTCTGTAAGTTTGTATGGAAATTTTGCAATATTAAATGTGGAAGAAGTTTATGATATGCAAATGCAATGTAAATTTTTCATAATAATTGGGGGAACAACAAACTTATTTGGCAGCAACACCGGCATTATTGCATTTGTTTGGTTATAACCCTTTTTTTATTGCGGCTTAATGCGTATGTAACTGACCATCATGATAATTACGTTTTATTTGTGTGTGTGTTTTTTACAGAGTGTTTTTAGCTGAGCAATTCCAATCGCTGCAATCTCATTTGGAAGGTGTCATCCCAGCCTCCAAGAAACCATTCCTTCAACAATTCTACTCACAGGTAAATACAGATAGGTACTTAGGCTATATTAAAAAATGGTTTGTCTCAAAGCTCCCGTGGGCGTGAGTTAATTGGTGCGCGTTGGTTTTTTTGTTATTTTTAATTTTCAACAACAACAAAAATTCCAAAAAAAACAACAACCAAAGTTTCACCGATTTTTTAGATTTTCATTGACCACATCATTTTAAATACAAAAGGTCACTTTTACAAGGATTTCAATATTTTATATTTATAATAAAAAAAACTACTTAAAAAACCCGCATTCCGGATTAGGTTTTGAAAAACTGAAGAGCTTTGAGACCAAATATTTTTTAATATAGCCTTATATTGACAATGGTATAAATCATACTTATCTTGTTTTTGCTACCACCATTACCCCATTGAAAGTTTTAGGAAAAAGCACAAATTTGGTAAATGCATATTTTGGAAATAAGTGCACTGTAAAGGTCCCATAATCCTTTTAAACAATAAAGTAAAATTCATCCTATAGTTTGCTTTATCTTACCATATCATTGATTCATACCATATTCCTTTTTCTAGTCCGTGTTAAAGCTCTACGCAATCATTTGTAATAACCGTAGCATTCAAACTCCAGATATGTGGGACCAAGCTCGAGGGTCTTCGCACAAATCCCTATTTGCCTAATATTGCCATGTAACTTGAGTTATCATGTAAAGGCATACATAGTACTGCCCATTTTGATTGATGACAACATTTTGCAATATGTATCGACATATAGCGTGTTTCTATTGAGCATCCGGATTTTCTCCGGGGGAATCTCTCACCGGATAATAGCAGGGGATAGTGGCGGGCGGTGTGTTTCTATTGGCGCCTGTTTTCCGAGGAGGATACCAAATTGTGTGTCATATCGTGTTATGCGTGTCTTACCAGCCAAAGGTTGTATACTTGGGTCATCCGCAAGGCATTGTGGGTTTAATTAATTTCCAAAAATGGCACTGCGCTAGTTCACGATGCGACGATTGTGACTTTGTTGCCATTTTTATCACAGAACCCGTCCGCGAATCATACATATGAGTGGTCCTAATGCTTGAAATAGATACAAAAAAAATACACAGATATATCCAGGTTATTCAGAACCGCGCACATTTGTACAAGAAGACGGCAAATTATATGATGCATGCGATCAATGTTGTATGCTTTACTTCCTGTTTCTCTACTGCTTGCGCAGGCTGTATCGGAACGAAGTGAGTTTCTATTGATGCTATCCGTATAATGCCTATGTTATTATCCTTACAGAAGTAGGATAAATACCAGGGTGAAGTCACTCCGCTATTATCTGGAGGATACAGGATAATGTCAGTTTCTATTAAGCAAAATTAATCTCTTATCCGGATAATTGGTCTCTTAACTAGCGTTCCAAATGGTTTAACTTATAATTTGTCTCTTATCCGGATAATGGATCTCAATAGAAACACACTAATTGATGATGTGAAAAATCAAAATTATCTGTAATCAATCAATGAATGATACGTTTTTGGAAGATTATTGCAATAATTCAACGACTTACAAAGAGCACAGAAAATTTGCGAAAAGGCCTTTGGTTTCAGCTGGATTATAGGAGAGGGCTCACAAATTTATAATGTCAGAATTGCTCAGACACAACAATCAAAGGACTTGATATAAAGCAATAAAGCCTGTAGAAAATAACATTTTGGTTGATTAAACTCTATGTTCTTTCTTTCAGACTGTGAGTGTAGCTAGTGAGCTAAGGCGGCCTGTATACCGTGGTGTAGCCTCACGTTGTATAGACTTTGAGAGGATATTACAGCAAATGGCTGCTGTAAAATGGGACATTAGAGACATCATGTCACAGCATAGTGCTTATGTGGATGTCATGTTGCAGGTAAGTTAATGGACGTATTAAGAGGTAAATATTAAGAGGTCAACTTTAAAAGGTAAACATTTAGAGGTAAACCTTTTAGAGGTAATAATTTAGACTTTGAGAGGATATTACAACAAATGGCTGCTGTAAAATGGGATATTAGAGACATCATGTCACAGCATAGTGCTTATGCGGATGTCATGTTACAGGTAAGTTAATGCAAGTATTTAGAGGTAAACATTTATAGGTAAAGTTTTAGGTGATAGCATTTAGATGTATAAATGTTGAGTTAAATCTTAAGGTATAAGCATGCAGAAGAGGAGGAGCAAGCACAATGCGATCGAGCTCGTTAACTAAATCCCTATTTTTATTCAACTTTACGATAGATCAGACATTCCTGTTTACCCTCTGTGAGCCATATATTAGCAGCTACTATGGCCGACTGAATGGTCCTACGTACATTGTGCTTATATGCATTTGATCTGAGAGAAATTACCTACGTCTTACGAGATGCTCTGAAGCACTAGATTGGATCGCAATTTGTTAAACATGAAATGAATATGTGGAAACATGTGTAGCTCCAATGAGTAATGCAGTCTTGATAATATTAACATATTTTGACAAATTAAAAATGATGGAATTGCATTAAATATCAATACTCAATGTTCCGGTTATATGTGGGTAATCATAGTATTCTCAAATTACAGCTAAAGTAAAGTAAGTTACAACCCCATGTTCAATTTGAGTGCCACAGACTGCCTCTTCTTCCTATAGTGCATCAAAGACAAGCAAATTGTATAAACAAAATTGTATAAACAAGGGTGTGAGAGAGTTCCTCTTTTTAGCTAATTTCCTCTTTTTTAAAATTTTTTCTTATGCCAAAATGTCAGCCTTTTATTTTATTTTCAGCCCATATTTGGCATTTTTACCCAATTTTACGCTGTTTTTCCTCGTTTTTGTCTGTTTTCCTCTTTTTTTAATTTGTGGCCTCTCACACTCCTGTATAAAAGACAAGCTAATTGTATAAGTTTTCAATGACGTAATCAACCAAGCCTTTTTAGCGTGGTATACAGTACAACCGAGTAGCTTAGGGCCGTGGCTTGTACATAGGACTAGAGTCTGAAGGGTCCCGGGAACAATTCCCGGCAGGGTCTCGGCGATTTAGTTGGTGTTTTTTCTTCGAAAATTGTGATCCTGGCAGAAAACCCTAAACCGGGGTTATAGTACCATTTTTGAGCGCGGTATACGGCGCGAATGAGTAGCTGAGGGCCGTGGCTTAGTGGGTGGTACATAGGGTCTGAGTCCGGAGGGTCCACTGCATAGTTGTACCGACGAAAGGCATGATGTACCGACAAAAAAGAAATTACAGACTCAAAAAAAAATTGCAAAAGTTGCCCAATGTTTTCTCCGTCAGCAGCTGAAATCTTGATAGGTGTGTGTGTGTGGGGGTGGGGGGGGGGGGGGGGTAGGAGTAACGTTGTCCTCAAAATCGGCAGAAACAAACTCATGGTCAAAATCAGAAATGTACCGACGAAGGTTCGTGTGTACCGACGGGGTTATCAGGGGGGCCACCGGGCCCCCAGGCCCCCTCTGGGGATGCCACTGGTCCCCGGATCGATTCCCGGCAGGTTCCCAGCGATTTAGTTGGGTTTAGGATTATGAGGTAGAATTTATTCAGGTATGCATAAACATAACATAACAATGAGCATTTATATAGCGCTCTTACACATTATACAATGGTACCACAGCGCTTAACAAAATTAAAACATAAAATTAAAAATAACAGTGTTAAAAATCACTCGCACTATGACGGTTAAATAAGTGAGTTTTTAACATCTTCTTAAATTGAGTCAGTGATGAGGCATGCCTGATGTGACGCGGTAAATTATTCCACAAAAATGGGCCGGAGGCATAAAATCCTTTCTTGGCGGTAGTGAGACGAGTTTAGGTACAGTGATAATCCGAGTGTCAGAGGCAGAACGAAGACCACTTCTTTTAGGTACATAAGTACTAGTAAGGTCCTTAAGATAACAAGGCGCGCCATCATTGAAACATTTATATACAATAGTCAGGATCTTCAACTCAATGCACGTTTTAACAGGCAGCTAATGTAACTTGTGGAGAAGAGGAGTTGCATGGTCACGTCTTTTAGCATTATAAATGAGTTTGGCTGCTCGATTTTGGAGACGTTGTAGCCGTTTAAATATCTTTCGCAGAAGATCCCTGTAAGAGAGAGTTGGAATAGTCGAGCCGCGATGTAACAAGTGCGCGTATGGCGTGATGACATGTTGTTTCATCAATAAACATCCGAATACGAGAAAGATTTCTACGGTGAAAATTCAAACTGCGACAAATGTTAGTAACATGATGAGACATGTTTAAATGGCAGTCAAATTCAACACCAAGATTGCGTACATGGCGGGATGGTCTGATCTCAATATCACCAACACGAAGTGAGATGTTGCATAGTGACTTTAAGGCTCTTAGGTTGGCTGCAATGACAAATTATGTTTTATCACTATTCAAGCAAAGCATATTTTGCGACATCCCAGATTTGATATCCTCAATGCACGCAGATAACATAACAAGAGCATGGTCAGCATCCCCTGACCTATTTGGGTCAAATGAAATGTACAGTTGTGTATCATCTCATCAGCGTAAAAATGGAACTTTATGTGTTTGTAACGTTTGATTATATCAGCAATCGGATGTGTGTAGAAAGAGAACATTTGAGATTGGAACATTTGCATGATAGATAATTTTGAGAAGTTAACTTTAAGAGATTAGTATTTGAAAAGCAAAGATGTATGTGTGATGAGCTCTGTCCACTACCTTTACATAAAAACACATGTTGTGTGACAACCAGCCAACAAATTAAGTTGTATTCAAGCCATCATATATCTATAAGTAGTTTGGAAATTACAGTCAAGTTTTTAAGCATTCGGAAAGTGAGACGTCTAATATATACCATGTGTCAACACAAATTCTAGTTATCACATCATTATACCACAGATGTAACTCCAGTGTGTTGGCATTATCAACCACATGATCAAAGAATAATGTCGGTCAAGACACAAAAATGCTGCGCCTAGGACTAGATAAAGCCCTGACATCACCTCCCAACTTGAGGTGACACAGTATTGTTGAAGCAATTAGGAGTTAGCAATCAGTGTTAAATTGATACCGAGTATGCCATTTAGTGTAACCATGAATGCGTATCTCTCATGTTTAAGCATTTAAATGTAAGCGCAGTCAGGGCCAAATATTTGAAACAAAGCTGGAAACATTTAAGCCATCAGTCCCAATAACATGTTTCCATGGTGTATTTATTATTTTGTTGTGTGTTTATTCCTCAGGAATTTCACATATTTAGTTACAACTTGGATGAAGTACGGAGGTAAGCAAATCAATGGGTTAATCATTACTTGGGTTATTTCGTTGAATGGCTATTAGTCACCCATTTTTACCTATACTAAGCAAACCAAACTGAATCGTGATGTGGATTTTCAGAAATAAGGCGTTAAAAAGCCCTGTTTTTGCGGGCAAACAGACCTTTCAGGTAGGGTCGGACATTGTGTGGCATTGTTGGGTTGGGGGGAGGGGAGATTTTTAAAAAATGTGTGAAATATTCGTGAATTTTCAACAACAAAAATCAAAAATTCCCAAACAAAAAATGACTATTTTTTAACAAAAATATGTCCAAAATTGACAAAAGGAATTTTAAAAATGTGTTTAAAAACCCATTTGCACATTCTTTTTTGAATGGGTTGGTCAGGCCCATATAATAGGGTTGGGTTTGTTGTCGCCTAAGTCATGCTCATTCTTTTAAGTCATTGCGTTGAAAGGTTCAATCTTGGCAAGAAATGGTTTTAGATCAATTTTGTGGTAAATAGATTGAAACTATAAGGCAATTTCATGCAATTTATTCTCTTTAATACAGCATTTCATCGGCCGCATCAACTTGATGGTTTGAATAGAGAAGTGTTGTTTCAGTCAATGTGATGATATGTTTTCCCTCAACCTACATATTTGGATAACATTTGATATATAAACTTCTCTGTCTGTTTTGTCTGTAGACGAGTCCCGGTGCCTACAGAGGTTTACACCATATTATGGGAGCATCTTATACGGCTAGCAAATAGAACATTTGTAGAAGGGTAAGTTGATACCATTTAATCTAGGGATCCTAAATTTCTAGGGATTCTAAATTTCTCCAAACTTACTCTGGGTTGATTGTTGGGGCGCCATCTTTTGTTAAAATTGTGTCATACATGTTTCAAAATGATGATGCCATAAATACAGGAGGGGCATTTAGCCAGGGGGGGGGGGGAACTCAGATGATATTTTGATAGGGATTCGCCACTAAAATCTAAATTGACCCAAACATTTAACCTTTTTATGGGGGGGGGGGGGGGGTGGAATGGACCCATAAATTATTTGTGAAAAACAGCCAATTTAAAGATTTTAGACTCATACATTATACCAAAAATGGCTATGAAAAGGGTTCATTCATTTACCAGAGGGGTGAAAAATGGGACCCTATTTGGCGGCACATCCCGGTGACCACATATCCACTAAGTACCCCTCTCCTCCGGGGAATTTAGCAGACAAGTTAGCTTGAGTACACATGGTCTCAAGATACACCATTCGTTTATGACACCTGTGTAGTTCACTCTATCCTTTGTTTACTTAATATATAGGTATGCCAGTGCTAAGAAGTGCAGCAATGAAGGCAGGGCATTAATGCAACTGGATTTCCAACAATTCCTTCTCAAACTGGAAACTCTCACAGAAATCAGGTAGGCATTAAAACCTATTAGTTGTAACTTAAGGGGGGCTTAAGGGAAGTGTCAACCCTATAATTGTGTCATGTGTGTTTCAAAATTGATGCAACTAGATTTCCAACAGTTCCTTCTTAAACTGGAAACTCTCACAGAAATCAGGTAGGCAATTAAACCAAGTAGTTGTAACTCAACACCAAGTTTTTCTGTAGGTATGGCGGCGAGACAGGATAAGCATCAGCAAGTAAATTAAATAATAGCTTTTAACTTTTGAAGTTGTGGTATTCCTTCTGCCAGGTCGTGATTGGGTGATTTCTTTGGAAAGAACAGGTTTATGTAGTGTTGATGTCCACTTTTTTAGATTGGGATCTTGCTGTGATGTTTGCTTGTGTCGGTACACCATCGTCAATCTGTCCTGAATATTGATAATTATTCATTGTCCAATCATCCCCAATTTTTTTTCTTCTTCTTTCTGTTGTCATTCCATGCTGTCTCATCTTGTGCAGTTTCCTCTTAATTAGTTCCACAATACTTATTCCATTTATGCACATATTTTACAGTAAGCCTTATATGCGACTAGACAAGAAGATCATAATAGACAACACTGATTTTGATAAATGATAGCTGCACTTTACAAGTTACCACTCACTGGCCCAACGCCCATCTCAATGGGTGCCATTCACCATTCAGTTTTTAAGATGTAAAGTGACTATAATTTGATAAGCTCCAAATTGGCGTAATCTCCTTACAGCAGCAAATGAATACAGAAGGACACGATTGCGCATGAAGGCAATTTACAAGCGCACTATTTATCATATGTGCGACACGTGCATGCTGCCAAAACCGTGTGCTTGGCCATAAGCTCTTGTGTACGTTTGAATTACTTTTTCGCGCAGAGAGATAAAAACCGAATATTTCTCGCCAATTTGGAACTGATTTAACTATACCGATTGCAACATTTTCTCTTAAGCAGTCTTTGCACACTTCTTCCATGTAAACAGAGCCAACCATACCATTTAAACAGAGTCTCTTTAATATAGTTTCTAAACATCTATATTCTTTTTTGCACATGATAGGCCTATACCAGACAAGGAGCATGTAGAAACCTATGTGAAGGCATACTACCTATCAGAATCAGACATGGAATCATGGATTAAAGAACACAGGGTGAGTATTTATACTATTGGTGAAATATATGTTGTTTTCCATTTGTAAACTTAAATAGATTTTTCAGAGTTGTAAGAAGCAGGGCATGGGTTATGAAAGCAATAAGTATTGTGATCACGGCTGTTTGAGCCCACATAATTTGTCCGTTTTATTCTGAGAACACCGTAACTTGCTGGCCCGGTTCTGGTTTTAACTTATTCAAATACCTGAATATACTGGCCATCTTTTGTAGAAATTTCAGAACATTTGTTGGTGCCATTTCTGAGAAATAGAGCTTTGAATATTATTATTTACTATAATAGCGCCCTCATCGGCCACATTTCCCATAGACTTCAATGTAAAATGTGTGAAAAGTAGAAAATGCTGATAATTTAAAAATGGCTCGAACAATTTTCGTGAACATTTTCACCGTATACTCGTATTCATTAGCGCTACCTAAATCAGGTCAAACCATAACTATGTAATCTTTTTTTATTCCATAATTTAAATTATAAATCAGACAGTCAAACAGCCGTGTGATACTGCCCTCAATCGTTATTCAAACTAAACCTTGGACAAAAACCTTGTACAGGCCTCCCTCAATGGGGTTGGAGCACAGAACAGTAAATATATTGCCTTCTGGAATTCTGCTCTGCATACTGTAGATTTTCCTATTGATTCCTGAGTAGCAAGATTTCATGTCCCTACTCCTCTGATGACTAAGGCAGCAAAACCCCAATGTACAGGGTGAGTCAAATAGACTGCAATAGTGGAAAGAAGCCATTTTGTTTTCAAAACCAAAATGAATTTTAAAACTTTTTAAATGTTGCAAGAATGATGTATTTAATCCTAACTTTGTGTGAAAAGAATAAAGTTTATGATAGAGCATGCGCATCATGAACTCATTTGCTCACTGAGCAGGAATTGCCCAGCGGCGTCCTTCTGTCATAGTTACCATATGCAGAGCCAATCAGCGATCGCGATTTTGGTCCCGCGAAATTTGCTTTGTTTTGGCTGTAGCTTTTTCTGTTCACTACATCGGTTGAATCATTATTCTTGTCAGCTCGAAGGCGAGAGGTTTAATTTAAAAGCTCGATTGTCCGAGTAGTCTAGCTACATTGGTGACTTCTTCAGACTTATAAACTGAGAAACGGGATTTTGGATAGGGTATTTTGACCTATTCATTTCCTTTTACGCTGTTCTTAGTCTACTCGCGAGCTAGTTTACATCGCCTTTTACTGCAAGTATTTATAAATAATTACTGTTAAATTACTGTGAATTTGTTTTGATCATTCATTGGATCGGTAAAATGCCTCGCGGCAGAGGAACTAAACGCAAGGGTACAAGTACTCGCTCTGTGCCACCAAAACGGGGACAAATTCAACCACAAACAAACAACGGTAATGTTGGGGTTAACGTGCGTCAGACGAGAGCTCAAGCCAGAGCTATGGTGAACCTACTCGAAATCCAGCAGATTCCGCCGAACAATCCCCAAAATACCGTTCAAAACGGCGAAGTAATCAGAGAAACCGCCGCAATTGATTTGCCATCAACATCATCGCAGGTTTCATCGGTAAACAATCCTCCACAAGTTTCTACTAGCGTCGTTCGCAACGCATTTGGACAAACAACGGGAAACGACTATGAAAGCCGTATGCAAAGAAGACGTGACGCAAACCCGGAAGCGATTTCAACATCTGCGGAAAACCAACATGGCGACGACTCGATTTCTGTGAATGTTTCGCGGGAGGAGAGAAGAGATCTAGAGCCAGAACAAGTCCAAGAAGACGTGGGAAACGACGACCATGAATCGACTGGTATCAACGCCGGTTCTAACCAAGCCAATTTTGGGAGACGGGTGCACAACGGAGGCAATTCGGTGACGATTGGTAGTGTGATGGGGGCGAATTCAGCAGCCGGTGCGAGACGTACAGTGTCTAGCCTTTTTCGTGGACCAGGAATTCAGGCTCGGGAACTTGCGGAGGCTAATGTGCAGAGAGATCAATCGGGTGAGTTTGAAAATTATACTCAAGATTTTGAAGGTTCATCTGACTATAATACCGTAAATCGCCAACCTCTAGTTTCTATCTGTAATCCTTTAGGCGATTATTTGTCCCAAAACTTGAAAGACAAAATTGGGAAGAGTGAATATGTGGAATTTGGCTCACTTCTCGAGAAAAGTATGGATAACTTTCAACCGAAAAATATGTCCCTATCTGTGAATGACAAAGGTCAAATTACTGTCAATCAACCTAAAGCAGCACGGGGAATAACACATATACATGCATGGACAAATGCCTTCCTCGTTTTCACGGCCATTTTTTTGAGATCTCACCCAAATAGGGCTCAAGAATTGTTGAAATATGGTCATATAATTAGAACAGCTGCCTCAAAATTTGGAGGTTGGGGTTGGAGGGACTATGATCAACACTTCCGCCGTAGGCAGGAAACCCATCCTCAATATTCATGGGCGGCCATTGACGGGGAACTTTGGACCCTTTTGGTCGCAATTCCTCAAGCTACTGTTCCCTTGAATACAACAGGCTTTGGGGGTCAAAATCGGTCTTTTCGTGGTGCCGCATCAGGCGGGGCCAATCCCAAATCAAACCGGGGGGGCCACTCCGGTGGAAACCAACGCTCCAATTATAAGTCAACCTCCCAAAATAACTCGGGCGCAGGCTTTTGCTACCAATTCAATGACAATGGCTCGTGTTCCCGCCAAAATTGTAGATTCAAGCACATGTGCTCAACATGTAAAAAAGAAGGTCATGGGTCAAACACTTGCAGCATCAGTCGGTAAGGGTGTGGTACTTGACATCCCGAACCGAGAAATGAATGTTACAATCGGCCATGTCCCATGCAAATTTAATTGTGTATGTTGTCCGTATCCATCCCCAATTATTGTTTCAAATTTAATTCCTCTTTTGAATTCATACCCTCTAACTACGGCAGCACAGACATTAAAAATGGGTTTTATGAATGGTTTCAAACTTGGTTTTGAGGGCAAGCGGGCTCCACGTGATGCTAAAAATCTTATATCTGCACTTAAGGACCCCAACACTGTTCAATTAAAATTGGATAAAGAAATAACTCTTAAACGGATTGCTGGGCCCTTCATCCAGGCACCTATGGCAAATTTGTTTGTTTCTCCTGTTGGGTTAGTTCCTAAAGCGGTCAAAGGAAAGTTCCGTATGATCCATCATTTATCATATCCAGATGGGGAATCTGTTAATGATGGGATAAATAGGGAGGTTTGCGCCGTCCGTTATGCAAATTTTGATGAAGCCGTGGATATAGTTATAAGGGCGGGAAAAGGTGCTCACATGGCAAAGGCCGATATTGAATCGGCCTTTCGTCTTTTACCTGTCCATCCCGCTGATTTCAATCTTTTAGGTATCAAATTCCAAGGCAAATTTTATATAGACAAAGCACTTCCAATGGGGGCATCTTGTTCCCCGGCCTTTTTTGAAATGTTTTCATCTTTTTTGGATTGGGTGGTTAGACAGGAAGCGGGGTCAGATAAGGTCATACACTACATGGATGACTTCCTCTTTGTGGGTAGCGCTGATGTGTCAAAAAGGTCATCATGTCAACGTCTGGTCACATGTTTTGAAAGGGTGTGTGAGAAATTAGGGGTGCCACTTGCCGTAGACAAATCTGAAGGCCCAACATCATGCATTGTGTTTTTAGGACTCGAAATTGATTCAATTCGCCAAACTGTGTCTATACCGAGCGAAAAACTGGAAACGGTTACTGCAAAGGTCAAATGCGCGCTGGAGTGTTCAATTATAACACTAAAAGAGCTTCAATCTCTCATTGGCTCATTGTCATTTGTGTGTAAAGCAGTGTCTCCGGGGCGCGCTTTTCTGCGTAGATTGATCGATCTTACTTGCAATGTTAAAAAACCTTGGCACAAGATTAGGCTGTCTAAAGGTGCGAAAGAGGATTTAAGCATGTGGTTGGTATTTCTTCGGGACTTTAATGGGCGCGCCATTTTCCCCGAACAATTCTGGAGGGACGGTCTTGACCTTCAATTGTTTACTGACGCCAGCGGCGGGGTAGGTTTTGGAGGTTTTTTCGGCGGTAAATGGTTCCAAGGGGTATGGCCAAAGTCAATCAATCATAGCAATCATTCGATTGCTTGGCTTGAATTTTTCCCAATCGTAGTCGCTGTCACACTATGGGGCAATTTTTTGAAGGGCAAGCGTATAATTATCAGGTCGGATAACGCGGCAGCCGTAGCTATTATTAATAAGCAATCCTCGAAATGTCCAAAAATTATGCGTCTTGTTAGATTCTTTGTTTTGCAGTGTTTAAAAACAAATCTAGCATTCAAAGCTCAACATATATCAGGTAAAGCTAACACTGTTGCAGATGCTTTGTCCCGGTTTCAGATGAGACGATTTCGGGAAGAAGCGCCAGACGCAGATCCTACAGGAACACCAGTTCCGAGCTTTCTTTGGAAAATTTAGAATCTGAAACCAATCGTCTGCTAGATGCATCCATGGCCCCAAGTACCCATACAACATACAGACGGGGAGTGTCGTGCTTTGAAGCATTTCGCGCCAAAATAGGCTTAAATGAGGTGTGGCCGGCTCCTGTACAGCATATTATCTCATTTATTGCTCATCTATCAATAGAGGGTAAAGCCCCCTCTTCTATTAATACTTACATTTCAGCTTTGTCTTACGTCCATAAGTTAAATGGTTGGTCAGACCCATCGGATAATTTCATAATTAAAAAATTACGGGAGGGATCAAGGCGTCAAGGGAAACAGCCGGACAGCAGAAGGCCTATCTCCATTCCCATTCTACGCCAACTATCACAAATATTGGGTGGTATCTGTAAGTCAACCTTCGAAGAATGTTTATTTAGGGCAGCCTTTTTGCTGGCATTCTTCGGATTCCTCAGGGTAGGCGAATTTACCTCAGCATCAAAAAATGGGAAGGTTGACCATATCTTGTCCATTGATGATGTGTTTTTTGGTTCAGGATCTGGTGAGTATATGGAAGCAAAAATCAGATTCTCGAAAACAGACCAACATGGGGCATCTACGACACTCCATTTCACCAAGGGTGAGGATGCTTTATTGTGCCCAGTTTTGGCAATGGCTAAGTATTTGGTGATTAGACCCCTAAACTCAGGGCCTTTATTTATTCACTTTGATGGCAAACCCCTGACTCGGTACCAATTTGACTGTATTCTCAAGAAAGGGATCATAACTCTAGGTCTTCCATCATCTCATTTTAGTCCTCATAGTTTCAGGATCGGAGCAGCAACATCAGCAGCTATCAGCGGTATTCCGTTAGATATGATAAAAAGCATGGGAAGGTGGCAATCATCTGCAGTCAAACTGTATATTAGGCCCCATCGGGTGTTACCACTCCCATCCAAGTTCTAAATACATAATATGCTATTTAGTTATTATGTTGTTTATCTATTGCTTTGCTTTTGTTCCATTTTCTTTGCTTACGCTTTGATTTTTGTTTTGCTACAGGTACAGTCAGAACCTGGATAGTGGGTGATTCTATAATTAATTGGGCAGGCCAACACCAGACGCAGCTGAGGGGCGGTGGAAGGGTTTTTTGGTCTGGCATTGGAGGTGCACGCATAGCGGGAGTTGCAAATCGACTCAAAAGATGCCTGAACAGAAGACCTTTTCCAACCACCCTGATTCTGCATCTGGGGACAAACGACATCTTTGCGTCGCATATCCATGAGATTCGCCAACGAGTTGAGCTCACTCTTTCTGACGTCCGTAATTTATTGCCGTCAACTCGTATTATATGGTCATTGATTCTTCCTCGTCGTTACTTTCATGACGGGCAAAGGCGAGGCGCGGGTCCGAGCTGTGCGCGAAACATCAACAAGCATGCTATTCGTATAGCTAGACAAATGGTGAATACTCATGTGATAGGCCACGCTCAGATGTTCCCGGTCAGTTCAACCCGCTTGTTTAGACGTGATGGGCTGCATCTCTCAGAAGAAGGGCTCTTTATCTTCAGAAAACATCTGGAGAATGCTATTAACTTTTTCGATTTATGCCCTGAGGAGTTTGCATATCCAAAGCCCTAGGCAACAAAAGCCTAATTGAGGACTTGAATAGTGACTGTTAAAAGTGCCAGACGTTAAAGCTTGTGTATCTTTAAAACTACGTTCTTGTGGAACCAATGTACTGTTGGATTGATTATATCTCAAAGTATACAAATTGGACCTTCTCTTCCCTTTAATAAAAAAGGGGGAGGGGGGGCATATCAAGTCTTCTAAGGAAGTCTTGTGTGCAGTATTTTAAGATTCAGTCAATTAATCACATGCACTTACTCTCATTATCCTCAAATAATTGTCACACAAAAGTGATTTTCAGGACATTGATTTAAAATTGTCCATGCCTGCCTGCGGTCAGGAAAATATTCTCGTAATTTGCCATGCTTGCGATCATAGGTTTACTCTTGCCTGCGTGCCAAGATTCCGTTATAAATATAATTGATTTAGTTTGCCATGCCTGCGTGCCATGCGCTTGCCTTGCCTGCGCGTCAAGGAATTATACAGTCGTAAATATAAAGAATGAATTTCCAATTTGGCCATCTAACTGAGCATCCCTCTAAAGGTGGGATTTTTGGTAATCGTTAAGTCACCTAATCCGTAGCTAAGTTGGGAAAATTCATAAATGAAATCTGAAATTTAAGCCAATTTCGAACCGTGGTAGATGTAATTGGTTTATCTTAATTGCTCGTTTATAAGAGATTAAATTATTATCAGGAGCAACCGAAATTGTTGATTAGTCACCAATGTAAATTCAAAATAACTGTTTGAAAATTGTGTAAATGTATTTAAGTACCGGTACTGTATTCTGTATTTTGATATTGAAATATGATATGAAACAGATAATGTTTCGGTAAATAAACCTCTCGTTAAATGCTGGCGAGCAGACGCTCAACCTATGTGTTCGTTTCATGCTATATGTGAGTAATAAAGTTTATGATAGAGCATGCGCATCATGAACTCATTTGCTCACTGAGCAGGAATTGCTTGTGTGCCCAGCGGCGTCCTTCTGTCATAGTTACCATATGCAGAGCCAATCAGCGATCACGATTTTGGTCCCGCGAAATTTGCTTTGTTTTGGCTGTAGCTTTTTCTGTTCACTACATCGGTTGAATCATTATTCTTGTCAGCTCGAAGGCGAGAGGTTTAATTTAAAAGCCACTCCCACCCACCCAAATAACATAAAATTGTATTATCGGTGGCAGTATTTTAAGATTCAGTCAATTAATCACATGCACTTACTCTCATTATCCTCAAATAATTGTCACACAAAAGTGATTTTCAGGACATTGATTTAAAATTGTCCATGCCTGCCTGCGGTCAGGAAAATATTCTCGTAATTTGCCATGCTTGCGATCATAGGTTTACTCTTGCCTGCGTGCCAAGATTCCGTTATAAATATAATTGATTTAGTTTGCCATGCCTGCGTGCCATGCGCTTGCCTTGCCTGCGCGTCAAGGAATTATACAGTCGTAAATATAAAGAATGAATTTCCAATTTGGCCATCTAACTGAGCATCCCTCTAAAGGTGGGATTTTTGGTAATCGTTAAGTCACCTAATCCGTAGCTAAGTTGGGAAAATTCATAAATGAAATCTGAAATTTAAGCCAATTTCGAACCGTGGTAGATGTAATTGGTTTATCTTAATTGCTCGTTTATAAGAGATTAAATTATTATCAGGAGCAACCGAAATTGTTGATTAGTCACCAATGTAAATTCAAAATAACTGTTTGAAAATTGTGTAAATGTATTTAAGTACCGGTACTGTATTCTGTATTTTGATATTGAAATATGATATGAAACAGATAATGTTTCGGTAAATAAACCTCTCGTTAAATGCTGGCGAGCAGACGCTCAACCTATGTGTTCGTTTCATGCTATATGTGAGTAATATGAAGTCGATCGCATTTTTCGTTTTCCTTTGGTGAACCTTTTGACCAGTGCACCCATTTCACACGTTTGTCCACGAGATACCCAAAATATGCATCAGATCGCAAAATGTGTCTCATTCAAATTTGGAAACTTGAGTTCATTTGTGATGTTATTGGAATTGTATGCATCCTTTCTTGTTTACATGTGAGTTAGCATAATCAATTATAATCATACCCATGCTATGAAAGCGTATAATGTTCTAAATTTTAGTAAAAAACTGAAATTTTCCATTTTTTTGTTGGCGGGATATTCAAATATGAAAATGCAATGTGTGCCATTTCCAATGAAAATCACTGTGCTCATAGACAAACAGGTAAATTTTGTTGTGCAGCAAAGAGGGTCACCAAAGACAAACGAAAAATGCGATCAACTTCATTTTTTCACACAAAGTTAGGATTAAATACATCATTCTTGCAACGTTTAAAAAGTTTTAAAATTCATTTTTGTTTTAAAAACAAAATGGCTTCTTTCCACTATTGCAGTTTTTTTGACTCACCCTGTATTTGTGCATTTCAATCAAACCCAAGTACCATTATATACAGTAGCAAAATATGATGGCCCATTAAAGGTAAAATTGGATAAGAAGTAAGATACCCTTTAAATTATCGGGGACATGATTTTAACGAATCAGATGAGTTATTTATTTACAATATATTTTTGTTATTTGTTTCTCAGGAATATTCATCCAAACAACTCACCAGTCTTGTCAACTGTGCCATTAACAACAAGAAAGCCAGACAAAGACTATTAGCCAGCGTAGAAGATATGGAAAGGTCAAGGGTCAGGTAGTACATGTACATTGTACAATGTTAACTTCTCTGTAAATACCTGAATGTATAACCATATCAATTCGCAGTCAAGTGACGTCAAAAATGGATTTTTCAAGATTACCCAATTTTCGCTTCTTGTGTTATGGACCATGATCAGAATGATCGCAATGTAAACTCAGTGAGTTGCTAACAAATGAGGAATATTGGTGTGTAATAGCAACCAGGATATGATGTATTCACTTTGATGGCAAACACATCCTTTAATAGAAGACAAGAACCGGTTATTTCTCATCAAAATTGTACATTTAAACTGATACTCTATTGAATATGCATATTAATGTAACCAAATGTTATAATTTAGTGCCCCTACTTACCACGGTATAGCATAGGCCAACAAGATATTTCTGCCTTCATCCCCAATTCCTACAAGGATACATTGTAGTAACCCTTCATAAATATGTACACTGAATACGGGGTAATTTTCGCAAAGGTTTTATTTTCGCGAGTGGAGTGGACAAGAAAACATGAAAATACAAACATGCAAAATATTTGCAATAAAGTTACATTATAATGAATGTAGAAACTGCGAAATTAAAGTCTTGCACATTTTCCAAAAATTATAAAATCACAAAAATATCTGTACGCGAAAATTACCACTTATACAGTAATATACTCTTCAGGCCTATGTAGTAAAATATAGCATTAAGTGACCTTGTTCTTGGCAACACATGTGGGACATTGCAGGGTGAAACCATTTGTGCTCAGTGGTGATGGATGTTGTTGTTTGAAAATCTGATCAGCTTTTGCTTTGGATCAGGATTTCACATTATTGTTGGACCTTTATATTTCAGCGGTGTGTATGTTTTTTAGCTGTATGGGGATGGGAAATAAATCAAGTACACACAGACTTTTATTTGTGTCTCGTATTAAAACCACCCCCTTGTGGTGACATCAAATGCGCTATATTTTCCTACAAAGCTATGCGCTCATTAGCCCAGGACTGTGTTGTCACAAGAGCCTCTCATGGCCATATATACACAGGGCGTCCAAGAATGATCAATACCTGGTAAATTGCACTTATTCTGCGCTGAATATTATTTCTATTGCTTGTTATTCTAACATCTACATATATTTTGCCTCAGAACCGGGATTATTGATTTTATAAAATTGATGGTTTCTGACAAAAATTACAGACTGTTCTCTAAACATTGTAGATTCCAAGTTTTACAGAAATTATCTATTTAGAGAATCTTTGAGATCACTAACCATATTTAGCAACAATGTCTATTTGAACAGCTATGCAGGATATTTTCTATGTTCTGTTTTGATTATCACTTAAAAATTGATTGATGTCAAATATCTGTAATGTTTGTTAAGTAATATTTGTATGGGGGAAAGGAATTGATCAATTTGACTGACTTATGCAGGTGTCAATGTGCATCTTGAATCTACCCTCCTCAAGGTTAGTCAAAGATTAGATGCCTAATATTTGCCTTATTATATTTTTGAAGTGGTGAATCTTGAACTAATTTATATTTTGTAAAGGTGCATCTATGGCGAATCTTCACCTATTATGATATTTCAACGTCTCCCATAAATCACTATAGAACAAACATAGTGCACCAAGGTAAATCTTCGCCACAAAAATTTCAGGAAAGACCTAATCTTGACCTATTTTTTCCTGAGGGAAGATGAGTAAAGGTGAAGGCTTGGGAAGGGTAGGTTCAAAATTCAAATTGGCGAAGCCTCCTTACAGCAGTGAATGAATACAGAAGGTTGTGGAGCAGAGAATGAACACAGAAGGATGCGGGCGCGCATGAAGGCAACATGCGAACTGTGCATCATATGCGTGACATGTGCGTGCAACCAAAACCGTGTGTGTGTGGTCATGATCGCGCGGCTACGCTTGGATTTATTTTGCGCATGGAGAGATAAAAAACATATATTTCTCGCCAATGAGTGTATGGCAGGTGTTAGATTGAGATACACTGTTATGTTTATATTTTTATCAAACAGTATAAATCAGTCTCAGTCAGCCTGTATTTGTATAACCCTAACTCCCATGCTCTTGCATTGGTGATGGATCACTGAATCGGGGTAGGGGTCAACAGGGAGGACTAATATTTTTGAACCCGGGTGGCTGGACTGGCAGGCGAGTCACTCAACCACTACACCATGAGCGCTGGGCTGGCCATGCTAAATGTTCTGCGACTCTAAACCCAGGGGTATAGCGGCATGGGATGGACCTTGTGTGTGCGCGCAAACAGGTGCTGCTGGTCGTATGATTTTGTACGGTGTAGTGGTGTTAGGGTTTTTAATGCATTAAGGAAATAGGAAAGTGTGTGTATAAATCAAGTATCGTAATCAATGGATGTAATACCTATGTATTCAGGGAAGATGAAAATCAATAACTTAAAAAGTAGATCGAGTGAATTATGCCAATTGTTGTACGAACCCATGCAATATTTTATTTATGAACATTTAGTATAAATATAATGAAGTTAAATAAAGGATGTAGGTAGAATAGAAACACTTCTGTTGGCTTAATATCATCATGCAATTGTAATCATTGTCATGTATTATGATCATGTAATTGTAAGCATTAGCATGTATAAATGAATCAGCACTTCAGTCCCGTAGACCTGTAAAAGCACACCATTATTTTGTTATTATTAATTAATTTTAAGCAAAAATACTTCTTGACCCATCAGGTGTACATTAGTTATCTGTTTAAAATAGATCCTTTAATCTGTTAACTCTAGCACTCTTAGAACTAATTTTCATTTCAACTATGAGGAGTAGACAAAAGAAACTTGCACATTTGACCGACTCTGTGATTAAACCCCGCGTTTCTGCATGGCAGTCAAGTGATATGACCTGAACACCGCAGAGATTGACTTGAAATTATTTTTGTTACGCCATTTATACCCTTCCGTGATTACGGGATGAGATGAGAAAGACCAGGATCAAAGCTGCCAGCGTGTATATCTTGTGGTATATGGATGAGTTATGGTCAATACTAGATTTAAGCCAAGGATAATAATATGCAGTCGTACCGCACACTATGGTTAAACCAGGGGTTTATTGCACTTTAAAGAGATGAGCTGAACTTGCACCGAATCATGTCTAAATGCACAAACATTCATTCTATATATCACTGAATATAATTTGAGTTTATATTTTAGTATTATTCCATAGTTACCATGACATTATCATAATTATAACTGACTTATTACAGTACTGACTATTTGTATGATATATTGACATGTTTTTTCATTTTTTTCTTGTACTATTATACCAAATATGTTTGTATATCGGTTTTTATTGTTTATTCATTTTTAAACCAATGAGATGATGCCAGTATTTTGTCATTTGGGGACAACATATGCAACAATATTTAGTTTGCCACCTTAACGCTTTCCACACGGCAGACAGTCGTCCAAAATGTCACAAAATGTTAAATTTATCGAATGTCATCACCATATTTGGAGTCATCATGAGAAATGTATTAAACTAAGTACAAACATGCCTGGAATGGATTCAGTAATTCTTGAGATAATACTTTGAAAATTGGGAAAGGCCTCTGAAAAATCTGTTTTGTATATGGTTAAATTAATAGCTTTGTGGAAAGTTTTAAAATAAGATTCACCTGGCCATGGAATCAAACACCCCCCCCCCCCCTTCTCAGTGGTTGCAACAAAATGAATCAAGACACAGGTAGATACTGGGGTATTGCATCATCAATTACAATAACATTTTGAGAAAGCTTGAAAATGATGTAAATATTAACTGTCTGTATACATTGCTACATTTAAAGCATTTAAATCAATTGTGAATTATATCATTGGCATGAGCAATGAATAGTATCAAAAGGACCAATCTTTACACATTACCACCAGACGCTAGAATTAACACACAAACAGTTGTTTTGCAGTTGCCTCGTGTCAAGCGAGATACATGTATATAACATTTCATTTATTTCATTAAGGACTGCCAACCCATGCTCAATTCACCACCACATGTTTATTCATAAACACAGTAAATAGCAAGGGAGAGAGGCAAGAGTGCCCAGACCAGGCCCTCCTCCTCTTTCCCCCTGTTCGTGGGCAGTCCACCCAATGAACCCCTTGCAAAATGTTAATGTCAAACCTGACTGGAAATGAAAGTTGTGACTAGTCCTTCACATTTTCTTTGTTATCATTGTGATCATTTTGGAACCACTACTACTTTATCATTATGATTATCATATTGGAGTGGATTATCCCAGCATTTCACTATTTCCGAAGACCTTAAAATACGTACAAAGTATTCATTTTCCACACACAAATTGCCAACGTAATTTGTGGGTGAAACCATGTAACAATTGAAAATTATTGTTTATTTGATGCACCTTGAGCAACACATTAATAATTTCAACTTTTTTCTGAACGTGTCGTTCACTCATTATTTTGATCTTAACTCATTTTACTTTTCCAAACCAAAAAACACTGCCCACCAAAGCTCCCTTTTACACCATATGTTTTCCATAAACACAGTATACAGGCAGGGAGAGGCAAGAGTGCACAGAATATGCCCTCCTCCTCTTCCCCCTGTTCGTGGGCAGTCAACCCAAGGAACCCTTTTTTGCACTAGGGCAAACCAACGCGAGGGAGGGTGGGTGGGAATTTTGAGAAAGTGAGAAGATGACTTCTCGCTTTGAAGACACGAAATAATATGATTCAAGAATTCGAACGTGGCGACTACAAAACAACAGGGGGAGGGACGTCAACAACCGGCGCTGCCGCGTGATTGGCCAATTGATCCAACGGAAATGACGACACCAGACCCAACAATTCTAGCCCTGGCGGTAAAGTGGAAATTCTTTCGATGCCGCCATAATTTCTGACTATATTAAATTATATCCCCATGCCGCAATCAGCAATAAGGTCAACCATATTTCTTTTCTTATCTACCAGGGACATCTAGATGATTTAAAATTAAATGTAGTGGTTTTGTCCACCTTTTCAAATCAGCAGAAAAGGGCTTTTTGGCTTTTTGTGTTAAATTAGTTCACAGGACTGTCATTATTCCAATGCAATCAAAAACAAAATTTACAAAAAAAGCACAGAAAACCCCACATGTTAGGTGTCATTTCTGCCTCAAGCTATATACTCTTTAAGACTCCATTTTAGTTTACACATTCACTACAGCCAGCAGAGAGGTCACGCTGCATGTCAGATTTTGTTGTACGCAAGAAAACAATGGAGTCTCGGTGACTACAATATTTGCTAGAAATAGCTTCGGAAAATGGGTCTATTTGGGCATCTCAAAAACTGAGTAATGTGTTAAAAATCATGTAGAATTTTAGAGGAGGGTCAATAACATCTGCAGAACAGTAAAATGTATAGTATTAACCCTAACCAGTAAAGTTAGTTTGTTGTGCGTATCGGGGGGAAGGGGGGAAAAAGTGCTAATTTTTTGACCCGAAAAATCACCCAGCACCCCCGGGATTCGATCGCGGGACCATCCGCACCCAAGTCTGTCCCTCTACCAACTGAGCTAACCCCCTAGCGGCTATGCTGCCACAAACTCCGTGGCCACATATGCCTGCGGTAGGTGACGTCATCGCGGCAATGCAGCAGCACGTGCCTGGAGATAGTTTCTGGCAGTGAGATTTAGTGAGATTCAGTGCGGTTAGGGTTATTGCACATCAAAAATGACATTTATTAACCCTAACCAGTAAAGTTAGTTTTTTGTGCGTATCGGGGGGAGGGGGGAAAAAGTGCTAATTTTTTGACCCGAAAAATCACCCAGCACCCCCCGGGATTCGATCGCGGGACCATCCGCACCCAAGTCTGTCCCTCTACCAACTGAGCTAACCCCCTAGCGGCTATGCGGCCACAAACTCCGTGGCCACATATGCCTGCGGTAGGTGACGTAATCGCGGCAATGCAGCAGCACGTGCCTGGAGATAGTTTCTGGCAGTGAGATTTAGTGAGATTCAGTGCGGTTAGGGTTAACATGTTTTGTGACCAAATTTATTTTGGAAAAAATTGGAAAATTCACGTTTTGAAAATCTGTGATCTTCGAAATTACAAGAATCCTAACTCATTCTAAACCTCACCAAATCATGAAATGAACCCTCGTCTACAAAAAAGTCCATGTACGTATTGCTCTATCTGCTTGGAGATAGCGAAGACCACGGAAACTTTATAGCTTCATACCACGGAATGAAATCCGCCATAGCCATTACATGAAGAAAATTGTACAGATTTGCACTGCAGTCCTCTACTAGGGGGTGTTGACAATGTCGTTTGACTATTGTGTTTGTGCATGTTTGTGACGACTGACCCCGTTTAACAATCTTCATAGCTTTCATAGGGCTTGGGTGACCTAACAATTGACCTTTGAGAATCACTAACGTACATGCACACAAAAATTCATTGTGGTTGTCTGGTGGTTACTTTTTGGCCTTTATTTTGGACTAAATAATCACATTTTAATATTTTTTAGCAAATGCTTTTGAACATTTAGAAAAGTGTTGAAAATTCCTAAAACTGTTGTTAAAAAAACCCAAAACAAAACAAAAACCCAACCGAACGACCGTATCTTAAAGGTCCGTTTGCCCGTAAAATAGGGTGGTGTTTTTCTTTTTTCGCTGCTTAATGACACCCCTTTTTTGTGGCTGCAGCGCAAGGGTCAAAAGTAGCACAGCACTGGTCATGGAAAGTGTTGACATCTCATTTTTTCAGTGCACATTGCTTGCAAAGTAATAGAAGGTCCTAAATGCGCCATCGAGTGACATACTTGTATTAAAATGGCTCAAGTTACCGGTTTCGGGCCACCTAAAGCCTGAACTCGTTTTGTCTTTCCTATAGATGGTATTAGTCTTGACGGTAAAAAAATACTCAATTGCTATTTAAAATGTGTCAGCTGTATGTTTTTATCCTTGTAGTAAGTATGTTTAGCTATAGAAATTTATGCCAGAATTTGACAAATGTTAAACAATAAAGTCCTGAAGTTTCATTGATATAACAGATTGTTGCCAACTTGAATTATACAGGGTGTTTCAAAAGTCACTTCACACCTGTAAATCTTTTTATTGCAGGTAAAATAGTTTGTAATACAGGGTGAGTCAAAAAAAAGTTTACCCTAATTGAAAAAATCTAAAAAAATATTTCTGACCACAAAATCAATGCAAACAAAACTTTAAATGATTGCGCCATTTCTTTGCTATCATCTGGAAAAAAAATCACGCTATTTGATGAAACCGTTAAGTAAATATGACTATTTCTGTACAGGACCTGTTTTTTCACCAAAAACACGGTTTTTAATTTCAAGCTTAACGAGCTTAATAATGTTTACTAGGATTATGATGTAAAGCATTACACATCTTGTTTATAAAAAATTGTCAATGTCCACAATAAGTAATAGTCTATCCCTCTCTTTCTCTCTCTACATGTAAACTTTGTTCCTGTTAATGAATAGAAACCCACTTGATAATCCAGCATCTTGTTTGGTCTTTCTCCTGATCTTTGAAAGTGTGCTTAGGATGGTTGCACTGAGGGACAATAGAAAGCTTTAAGGCCTATTTGTGACACAATTACCACACTTTAATCATTTCATAACAAAGGAATTGATCCTTTCGCTGTCGGTATTGTAATTTTTTATTGGTCGTATCTTATGAAATATAATGGTCAAGATCTGAAAGCGTGTTCGGACGTTAAATTGGTCGCTTTTATTCAAAACAGCGTAAAATAAGTTTCCCTCAACCAATCTAAACCAGATGAATTTCATATTAAAGCTAATTGATTTGTCTTTATACCGTAGTACGTTGTTTTGAAAACAAACGAAAACTTTTTTCTAAAAAAAAATCGCTGAAGTTGAGTAAACCATTTTTTTGACTCACCCTGTATATCAAACATCGACCATATTATACTTGCAATCATTCAGACGCCATATTCAGTGTAGAACAAGTTATTACACTGGAAATCATTTCATGTAAATGTTATATTGTGTCAGGTACCAGTCAAGTTCATCAGGTGGATCAGATGATAAACTCCTTTAAAAAAAAAACCTGAAACTTTTTTCAACCACCATTCAGATTGTGACAACATCAGCTTTTCATAGATAGGGAACACAATATGAATATATTATGAAATATCCCAAACATTGGTGACTGAAAACAAAAATTCTGAACTTAGAAATCACATTCATAAAAGCAAAAGAATATAATTTTCGGGACACCCTTTACTTTTCAAGTATCCTACATATCTGGCTTTGATGAAATGTGTCATCAATGTTATCTACATTACGGTTGAGAAGTGAGGTATTGTAAAAAGTACAATAATAATGTATAATGATACATGTGGTAGAGAGATATCCAAATAAAATATATATTGAATACAGAAAAACACTTTTTTAAAGTATATTTATTATATCATTTTTAAACATTTTTGTAGAATATTCTTTTTTTCCCACCAGTTTATGTGTAGTAGGGTATTGGACTCATTCTTACTGGAGTTCAAAGCTCATCTGCAGTCATATGTGTAATTAATGATATTTGATGTGTTCAAGCAAATCAGTTAGGAAATCAGGTATATCAGGTTGAATTTTAGTTTGCTAACGGGTGTGTTAATTTTATTACATGTAATTCTTTATTTCATAACAAATGAAAAATCAGATAAGTGGATATTAATAGTTGAAGGGATTCTCGTAATGTAAACCCCTAAAAAAGTCCATAATTTAATATTTCATCGAGCAGGCGACAAAGTTGTTCTTTTGAGCACGAACTAGTGATGAATTTAACACATTTTGAATGAGACAAGTGATGGAAAAGTGTACTTTACAATCCAGATTCTGGACTGTACTAAGATCGTCCGATACTGGAACACCCAGTATCGTTCGATACTGGTACAAAGTCAGTATTCCAGTACCGGGCGATACTTGAACATAATTATGTACCAGTATCTTTCAATACTGGGACAAATCTCATTGGTATTATGTGTACCAGTATCGCCCGATACTGGAACACAATTTGGTGTTCCAGTATCGCCCGATACTGGAACAGTAAAATCGTACCAGTATCGACCGATACTGTCAACTTTGATATTCCAGTATTGATCGATACTTATATACCAGTATCTGGGACCTAAAGTACACTTTTTCCCAAGTGATTGCTACTAATGTGGTATCGTTAGAAAGAGGGAGATATCAGCCTTTCATTGATACAATACAATATGAATATATCACTAAATATAAAAAAAATCAGATCTTTTATTGAGGAGTTTATAATAAGCAATATTGCAAAATAAATTTGTGTAACTTCCACTTGCTTCTGCTTGATCACATTACATATATAAATGAAACAAATAGATTCATGTATATGTACAAATCAGAAACGATTCTTTTGTATGCCTTTGTTGAAACTGTTAATCAGCTACAATGTTAGAAAAAAGTGTTTGAACACTTTGTAGGTGTAATGTAAAGTGTTGCCCCCTCTCCCCCTGATCAATGTTGAATCCCACAATTTACCCACCATCAGCACAGGGCCTCGCAACATTGATTGGTGGGAAAGGGAAGGGATATGAGTAAGGGGATACTTCAGGCTACTAGAAACAAGTTTTGATGTTCACGTGCCTCAAATAGCGTGCCTGTTATGGTCCAATGAGCATGGCAATTAGGGTCAATGTTTGAACACCTTTTTCTATGATTGTAGGATCCATATCTAAAATCTTCACTTAATCTAAGTCCATGTGATCTTAAAGGGATCCTTGTTTGTTTGAGAGACGAGTTAACACTTTCCACACTGCAGCTGTCTGCTGCAGACGACAACTCCGAAATTTCACAAAATGTTTCAAAAATGTCAACATTATGAGAAATGCATTAAAATAAGTACACATGCCTATTTTTGGTTCAGTAATTCTTCAGATAGACTTTGAAAGTGGAAAAGGTTTCTGAAAAATCAGTTTTGTGTAATGGTAAAACTAATAGCCGCATGGAAAGTGTTAAGGAGGCCATTTACATCATCAGCATCAAGCAGCCATTACTTAACAAAGACAAGGGCCACAACAGGTTATCAAGAGTCTTTGACCCAATTGTGACATTATATTTCTGGAAGGTGTATTTTGTCAATCAAGTCATCCATCAGCTGATGTGAGGTGTTGTAAAACCTGTGAATACCAAGTCATCCATCAGCTGATGTGAGGTGTTGTAACACCTGTAAATATCAGGTAATTATCTTATTGCTGATGCTCTGTCACAACCTTGTGTCTGTTTGTACGGCCCTTCAGTATGTATAAAGTAAAACTGCCCAATGGTAATGCATAAGGAGTGTTGCTTTATACATATTTAGGGGCAAGAGCACTTACAACAGGCGCGTGTCCCTTTGGGGGCAAGATCCCCCTGGGTACCCAGAAGAAATGGGGAAAGGGAGAGAGAGATAGAGGGGAGGTGATGTTTTCTAAACACATTTACACTGTATGGTATTTTCTAAGATCAGGAGTTCCCATCCCCAGATTGTAACCAACATTAAAACAACATAATAGAACAATTAAGAATAATTAGTGGATAATAGAACCAACTGATTTCGTCAAGGTAGGCATTGCATCATTGGTGCCCTTGTCTTCTTATCTATACTTGTTCATGTAACTCAGTGTAGTGACGTCAGAATGTATTTTTGTGATTGGCGCAGCATTAGCACACAAGTGCTATGATTCATCTTTGGGCGCAAGGGTACTTAAGCCACCATGGAATAAATCATTATGAGGTGCGGTCATTTAATACGCTCTACCAAATAAAATCTTTTAGTGTGTTTTTACAGGAGCTTCACAGAGTAACTGATCTTCAGGCTTCGTTGCAGACCGCTAACATCATATGAAGTAATGGAAGAAGGTTAGTATGGATACATCTTAAGGATACATATTATATTGGATTCATGTTATTGATATTGTAACAAATTGAGTGTTGACTCTTGTTAACAAGTCCAGATACCCTCTGGCTAGCCTATGCTACCTAGTATGCTGCCCTCTCTTGATAAACTGATATTAGGTTTCCATGCCATCCACTCGGGCCTTAGTTTTTGGAACCTCGTCTGGGGAATAGCGGCTGCCAGGGGGATCCAGTGTTTAAATTCTATACCCCGGTCTGTTACGATATAATGGTCATGATTATCAAATTGTGTGGGGGAGGGATATGAGTTAGTGGATAGCTCAAGCTCTCCATACAACTTTTGTTGCAAAATCAGCACTTGAATATGGTCCCTTAATGTGGGATATTAGCAAAGAAATGGACTCAAATGTGTTCCAACACCAATTTTCCTGAATTGGAGGCCCTCTCTAAGACTTGTGTAAACTTTGACATAGAACATAATGAAAACGTACAATCAGCCTATCAACTCCTATAGTTTGATCAGTTCAAATTTGGTGAAGCCTCCTTACAGAGCAGCGAATGAATACAGAAGGATGCGGGCATACACAAAGGCAACAATCACAAAAAGGTGTGCGTGCTGCAAAATCCTGAGCGCTTGGCCAAAAATCCACTGCACAAGTGCGCCTGGATTACTTTGGCGTGCAGAGAACTTAAAACCGAATATTTCTCACCATTTTGAACTGATTAAACTTTAGGCAAAACACAGGGTTAACTGATTTATGCTCTATGCACTCAGCCTGAATCCTTAGAATCTAACCAAATTATTTGTAATTTGTTTTTCAGACGGCTATGGACCAACTACACATGCACTTCACCAGTGCCATATACAACACGGCTTTCACAATAGTTGTAGGTTATGTAGAGTTTGTCAGGGTCTCAGAGTTGTCAAACTTCCAGAAGATGCATTACAGAGATCTGTGTACAGTAAGTCTTACTTGTTCATTGTATAGTCTTCAACTTTTGATAATATTGCTGCTGCTATCTGATTGGTTCTTCCCTATGTGATATGTCACAATGTTGCACAACCTGCTTTGGTCTTGTGTCAACAAACTGATCAGTTGCTATGGATTGGTTCTTATGGCCTGCTGCACCTCACATCCATTGCACTGTGCCAGAAGTGCAGTCAAACATGTTTGAATGCCCAATGAAGGTATAATCTTAGAAACAAATGTATCACCTGAGCTGAAATCGTTGTCCTCCTGTCTTGTTCAAAGAAAGTCTCTCAACCCGCTCCCGGGTAACTTCTTTCACTCCATGTTTGTGCCACTAAAGGTCCGTTCATACTACTCACGTTGTTGCATATCAGCCGATGTCGGCGGATAAATGTTTACATTGCTTCAACTTGTGCGCCATTGTCCGTCGACGTTAGCCATTGCGCAACGACAGGAGTATGAACGGACTTTATCCTCCTTGTCAAGGATTATAACATCCTTATGTTGTAATTCTTGACCAGAAGGATAATTTATCATTTTAATCGTGTATAATCTTTTGTATGTTTATCTGTATCATGTTATGTTTCCTCAGTATATCACCACCGACACTTATACATTCCATGCCTTGTAGACCTGTGCAAGGCATTATGGGAAGTGATGAAGAGTTACTATAAAATCATTGAGTGGCATGAAACTAATGATAAACCTATGAGCCCAACACTAGAGATTGGTAAGTCTGTGCTGTTACTAATTAACTTTGATTTCATGTTTATAGTCAGTGTCATAGTACTATGGACATAATTTAAACTATTTCACATTTTGTATTTTGTTGTTGTTTTATACAGATGCATGAAATGCGCGAACAACTATGCATGCGGGTGATGATTTTCACAAAAACCTCTGGTACGCATTTCTGGGTATACGCACTTACGCACATATGCATGCATTGTTGGAATGATGTCCATAGTACTTTTGCACAGAGTTATAATTTGATAGAATTTATATTATTTATCATCATGCTTATTGCTAGGGCTGGGATTCTTGGGAAATCATTCTCTCAGGACTCAATTTAATTTTTCAAGTGGGACTCGGGATTCCTGAATTTCTCCAAACACATACTCTGGGCTGATAGGGCGCCATCTTTTGTCCAAATCATGTCCCAACTTTTTCCAAAATGGCGGCACGGCAAACACGGAAGTGAAAAGCCCAAAGCTTATAATTATTTTGTCAATCATTTATTTTTCGGGTTTCAGGATGGTAATTTTTGTTCCTGGGACTCACCATTTTTTGGGGTCAATTTCCCAGGACTCGCTCCCACCTTTAATTTTCGCAAAAGAAGTGGGAGATATTGGGAATTTGAAACAGGATTTTATAGTCTGTAGATGTATTTCTAGCACTTCGATACCAATTGTCCTCATTAGCTCGTTGGTAAAACGTCCGTCTGGAGTTGGGGAGGGGGTCCTGGGTTTACTTTTCCCAGCACCAACCTGTTACCAGTGCTTTCTTTGTTATCAAATCTTTTAGATGGATCAAGTGATTTGGGAAACGTAGAAGCAGCTATAAATAAGAAATACATCAAGCAGAAATTACGGCATGGACTGACAAGAATATGGCAGGTAAACATCCATGAAATGTCACACAATGCAGCTTTTGAAGGAGAGTGACCCGATGTCAGTCAATTTGTTCACATGGTGTTTACTTTTCTAAACTCCTCAAAAAGTTTGGAAATTATTTTTCAATCGCCAATATTTTGGATATTCCGTAATATATTCATATTATGTTGCATATGAATGGAAAGCTGATATGTTCTTCTTTCCAGCGACGTCACACATATGTAGCAATCACGTGTTTCAGTGCTCATCCACTTGCTTGAGAATGTGGGGAGGTCCCAATCAAAATGTTGCACTCAAAAGAACAACTTTGTCGTCTGTTCAATGGAGTATTACATTGACAACTACAGTGTAGAGTGACGCTTTAATGACTTATGATCATAAAATAGTGCAAATGTTAGCACATTCCGATAAAGACCCCCACCCCCATATTGTCAAGCAAGTTGATGAGCACTGACACAAGTGATGGGCTACACATTTGGTTTCATTGTAAAGATGAACGATGTGCAACACCCTATGAACATATAACGAAATATACAAAATGCTGGAAATTGAAACAAATTTCTGATATTTTTTGAAGGGTTTATAATAATAATAATAATAATAACTGGAATTATATAGCGCCTTTTCCAAAGGGTTCAGAGCGCTGTAATTTCGCTGCCACTGGTGAATCATCAGAATCAGATCGCATCAACCATGGTGCAGCCAATTCAGGCGCAAACCTATCCGCACTTAGATTGTAACATCCACCATTTTTCAATGCAGCTCCCCAAATACCATGGGTCAAGGAAGTTTTTGATAACCGAAACAACTGATCACTGATTTTGAAAGCATGAGAAAACCGGAGTACCCGGAGAAAACCTGCGAAAGCGTGCATGGATTGTGATAAACCAAATGCACATAAAGCCTGCGGTCGTGCACAGAATTGACCCGGGTTTCATTGGTGCAAGGCGAGGGAATAACCGCTGCGCCAACACGCTCCCCACTATAATGAAGGTGCACCATAGGGTACAGTCTAATTTAACAATTTGAGTTCATTTGTTTCAGTGGTTTGTGTGATGGAACCAAACACTTCACAGGAGCATGTTATATAAATATAAAACATAAAGGGAAAATTCTGTTACAATATTTCAGGGGCTGAAAAGATAGATAAATCATTCCAACCATACCAATTTAAAAAGCAAAAGAAACAACACATTGAAATGGATCCCCAGATAATGTGTTGTTTATTTTGCCTTTTAGATGCACCATTCTTGGATGTTGTCATTGCAAACCTTTTTTGTTATTCCCACAACATTTTAGGGCCCTAAAACCTTTACAGGAGTAGGTTTTAGTCTTACATAAATCACATTTTATGTTAAAAATATATCTACTAAGAAATAAGTTTTCCTGTGTAATATTTATTTACATAAATTTACAAAGCTTTGTTCACAGTTCTTGTAGAAGTATACAGAACAAAATCAGAATATAGAGGATTGCTGATTCAACCCTTACATAGTATAGCAATTGTACATGATGAGAGGGGTAATAGGGCATGCTATTTTCCCAAGGTACTGGCTCACCTCTCCCGAACCTGAACGGTGAGGGTTGATAGGTGCTTAGCCGTTAGGCAAAAAATATTGCGGGTTTTTTGTCCGTAGATTCCCTCCAAATGGTATTGTCAGTTAGGTCTGATCTTTTTATTTTATTTTTTATAAATCACATTCAAAAGATGTATACTAGTTGCTAAATAAGATGTGAATGGGAATATTTTACAATTAAATCACTTCATTCATGTTTTCAACAGTTAGATGAGTATAAGAAACTGTTTGAAAAATATTTTAGTGTATTTCCGGAAAACAAAATTCTGGAAGAAAAAACCCAACTTTTTCTGGAATTTCCAAAATTAGCGTAGATATTCATTTGTACAGTAACTACTTTTTTGTTAGTTTTCAAAATTAGGGTAGGTCGGAAATGAAGAAAAAAATGGAAATGAAGTGGTAGGCAAATAATCCTGTACTATTTTGTACCTTTGGTTGGTGGGAATTGGCCAATGAAATAGCATTAGTTTATGAATATTTATGAGTTTAATTGTTATGCTATAGTTTAGTCAGTTCCAAATTGGCAAGAAATAATGGGGTTCTATATCTCTGCCCCTGCAAAAGTAATCCAAGTGCAAGCGTGCAATTTTTGCATATGTACGCATCACACACATGATGCACGGTTTGCTCTGTTGCGTAATGCAAGTCTTAAGCACGACTATCCACATCCACATCTACACATTTGTTTTGTCATAAAGCGCTACGATCTCGATGTAGCAGCGCTATATAAATACCAATAATGTATGTATGTATGTATGTATGTACACGCACAAGATACTTCACATACACACTGAGGCCTGCATAACCGACACCATTAAATTCTGTCACACCAAACTGCAAACAACTAACCCAATACGCACATAGGCCCTTTATGCTTGAATCATACAGAGATTATAATAAAATAGAATGCAATTGATTAAAATGATAAAACCCGTAAGCTGCAGAATGCATAAACATCTATAATGCACTTATCAATTGCATCCCCGGCCCGGGGCATGGTGGGGACCGTACGCAATCGTACAAAAAACGTTGCCCGGCTATGCAGGGGAGGTGTACCGGTACTGGGGAGGTACAAAACATGCCCTCGCTAGCCAGGGCATGTAGCGGGGGCGTACATCACTGAAAAATAAGCCGGGGAATGGCTGGGCAGTGTAGCGGAGGCGTACTCTAGGGTACACATGTACACCTCGGGCCGTATGTACACATACATAGCAGGGACGCACGCTTTACACAAAATGTATACACCAGAACAGTAGCCGGGTGTATACACTACGCCGCCGTACACTTTGTCCCGGCTAAGGGAGGCCAGTACTGTACGGCAACGTACACTTTGTCCCGGCCACAGGGGGCCGGGACTGTAGCAGGGACGTACACAAAATGGTGCCCCGCACTGCGGGGACCATACAAGACTGTACCCGGGACGTCACATCGGCAATTTGTACATCCCGGCCCTAATCCCCGCTATCCCCAGGTCCCCTGGGGCCAGGGATGCAATTGACAAGTGCATAATACATCACACATCAAAATGACTAAACTGCATGTAACTTATCACCCTGGCCAAAAGTGGGTTGTGGGCAGGGATATTTTGATCAATATGTTATACAAACATACCTGTCATACAATTAAACATGTTTTAAATTCAAGTGCAAACAAATTAATAATATATAGATTTCTCATTTTTCACTATCACATATTCAATTATAAATATATCTTTGTGTACAATATCTCTAATTAACATTAAAGAAAGAAAAAAAATCTTCATAATTGTGTAATTCATTTGAGCTATAGCTTAGAGTTATGAACATAAACTGACAAGTTACTTATTTGAGCTCTGTATATTAGTACATGCAAGATGGCCATTTATATGACAAGCATCAAGGTATTCATCACCATCTATCAGGCACCCACAATATCATTGTTGACTTGATTTCTTTGATGGTTTAGATTGGATTTCGGGGAAGTGTTTTCAACCTAGTTTGTTTAGTATAGTATGTTGGTTTGAGGATACCATTACAATACTTGTGGAATCAAGAAAATGGAGAAGCCATGATGATGACCAACAATTACACTGGTACCATCTGCTGACAATGCAATGCTGCGAGAGTCGGATTGCATGATCGGAATAGGACCAAGATATGTACCAGACTCAGAGTAGCAAAGTATTTCAGGATTCCTTGAGTCGTCGAAATTAGTAATAAATATCATGTCCCTGTAACAATAAACCCCACAAGGTTTCCATTGTAATCCATCTGTAGGATGCCTGAGAGTGTGTATAACCTCACCTGTGTTGCTTACTATCTGAAGAGATTTAAACCTGTCAGCCACAACGATTGTATCTCGGGATGTGACCCCAAGATACCAAGGCTTAATGCCTACCTTGATGCTTCTTATAAATGTACCATCTTGCCTGTGTGTATTAATACACTTTGAAGCCAAATCCCCTACCAGCACCTCTTTATTCCTAGCATTCATTGTCAGGCCATATATTCTGGAGGGATCATCAGGGGATGCGTGTGGGTGTGACGATACCCAATTACTTTTAAAATGACCCCTTACATCATACATCTTAACATACTCTGATGTGTCAGTTAGGTAATAGGTTGATCCATCAGGGCTGATGGTAATTTGATATGGATAAGGTGACTCATATGATGTCAGTTCTTTGGTTGTTTGAATCCTGAATTTAAATGTTCCATTACTGCTGTACACTTTTACCCGTGATCCTTTGATTACAGCAATATCTTCATTGACGTTGATTGCAATGCTCTCTGCATTCCCTATCTCACCTCCACCAAAGCTCTTACTCAGAATCCATGGACCAGCTATGATTTGCCCTTTTCGATGTTCCCATGCTGCTGCTGCTGCTGCTGCTGCAGCTGGTGATATCTGTTTTGTAAATTAAACAATTAATATATATAATCAAAATAATATAACAATCCAGTTCATTTATTAGCAACAAGATAATCAATGATGGTAAATATAATATTAATTAAAGCTTAAGTTGTCAATTCATAACCATGTGATAATATTAATGAACAAGAAGGCGGCTGAATACATATTGATATATAAACCGTATATCGATTGAATTTATAAAGTGCTGCACCATCAAGATTGTAGAATATTATATTGAAACACACACAAAAACACCCTCGCTATTAATTAATACACTGACAAAGTGTGTTTTCCAGCATTTTTGATTATATTATTATGGATGAGATTAAGTTTCCCTGATGACATTCGGTTGACCGTGCTTAATTATTCGACCTATGCCTCCCCCCCCCCCCCCCCCCCCACACCCACACTTAAGTGAAATTCACGAGATGACTGCAAAAATATTTGGGACTACCTTATTACTATTTTTTGTTGGTACGTCGGGGGAATTGAGAAGAATCTGAGTCGGGGGAATTTCATTTATGGCCAGGTGCCCCCCCCCCCACTCGCAATATTCTGCGCACGCCACTGTTGTTGCATGTAGCTTTGGTTTCGCCTGCAGTTTATCATACTGGTGTTTGCTCAGAACATTAACAGTAGCTCCAGTATCAAGCAACATGACACATTGACCTTTGAGCAAAATGATAGTGTTGTTTATCTTTGTTTTCATGTGTACTAGCGCGCAATACATGCATATTCACTGTCACTATCACTACATTCACTGTTTAATGCTGCATTGTCTACTGCGTTCCCTTGCGCTTGCTAACAGGCTTTGACGCGACATTTTGACTTAAAATGATTTTGACAGTAAGTGCATGTTTGACCTTGAGCGGGGCATTCTTTGGGGTGGGGCCATTTTCCTCCACAATTGTAATAAAGTCTGCTGGGTTTCTCACTCTTTGGTTTAGATTTTTATTTTTATTTCTCATGCAGTACAGGGTCATTCGCATGTTTCTTATAGCGTTTCTGCTTGAATACTTGCTTCTTCCTGACCACATATGCTTTTGACTGCTGCGGCTTGTCTGCATTTAACTATTGCGCACTGATAATCTTACGTTAGCCAAAGCTATAGCCATTGTGCGTGCTGAAAATGCAGTAGCATCCACGCAATTAGCTAATTGCGTGGATGCTACTGCATTTTCAGCACATATTGGCCAATTCCAATATGGTCGCCATACTGGGGGATCAAAAATTCAAATTGCTTCAATTAAGCTGACAAGCATACCAAATTGTTTGTCTCAGCACAAGGATTCTAAAAATGTATAGTTTGCTCCACTTCCAATGTGTGGCAAGGTTACTGTGTAGTGAGTGAATAGGGAAAAAGCCAAGGACAATTAATGCATTCGATTCATGATTACAAATATTAAATAATAGTTGTCACGTTTGTTGAAACCGAATCTTATAGAATATAAAATAATCTATAAAATGAGAGCAAAATCATGTTTGTATCATACAGGGATGAGGAGTTATGTGTGGTTGTAACTGAGAACGTGAAAAGGTTGTTGACCTTTGCTTTTGGGAGTCAAAATTTGAACATGCTCCGATTTTGACATTCGTCACAGATCACAAGGGTTCAAGAAATGGTAGTTGTTACCACCTGGAGTTGTTTTTGTGCCTTACAGAGGGTCAAAAGGTAGCAATCCCTATATACGCCTATATACGCCCAAACGCAAAGGTAAGGTCGTTGACCTTTTCATATTTTGCTCAATATCTCAGTAACTACACATCGGAAGTGGGGCAGAAGGCTCCAATTTTGGCATCCATCAAAAATCAAAAGCGTATGGTATGAGCAACATATGGGCCAAATTTGGTGCTTTAGAAGAATGTGAACCAAACCTCCCCTGTGATGCTCTAACAGTCCCAACTATGATTGCTTAATCGCGTGTCGCAACTGTTATAGAGTGCGCTATGTTATGGGCCAAATCTAAACAATGCACAGATTGTGAGATTCAATCGCCTGGTTGACATTAGGCCTACTATCAAAGCCAATAGAGGCGCACATTACTATATTACAGTGAGGAACACGCTTCATGTGATTACAGTGACTTATAAATAAAGTGCTTCCAGCAAATCAAACAATTTGATGGTATTGCGAGTTATGTGGCCAAACCTTTTAGCATGTGTTTTATATTCAGGGGCCTCAAAAAGGAGTCATGTTTGGTACCGATATTATTCTATAAGTTTTCTCTTTTCAAATTTATTTTCAATTTGGTACTGCGACTTATGTTAAGAGAGATCTTTAAAATGATTTCAAAACTTTTGGGACACCCTGTATATATCAACATTAATTCATGAATGAATGATCTATCCTTGTTTTTACCTCCCTGACCACCAACTCCCTGAGTGTTTTAACATATAATTTATAATCAATATAGTTTCCAAGGTGTTTATGTAGTCCACCCTGGGTTGGTCCACCCCAGGACTGCGTACCCGGGACTGTCTATCCCAGGTGAAAAGTCATGTGGGTATTTCCATCGTGCATATTTTATATCAACATTATTTCATGAATATTGACAAGATATCATGGTTAGACTATCTTTTGAATAAAGTGCTCAATGCCGAAACGGCAGAGGGTTAATACAAATTCAGAAGTATGGACCTTCCGGAAAAGGAGTCGTTACTCTGAGTTTCATGCCAATAATGCAATCGTCAAACCCCTTACCACATTCAGGATATCCTGGATACTGGGCCTCTTCTTCCATTTTTTTTCCCAACACTGCTTTATCAAGGCAGCCACTGGTTTTGGCATGTCCTTAGGGATTGGAAGGCGTTCATTTTTTTCACAGACTTTCCAAATAATTTGTTGTGGCTGTAGACCCTCATGTGGAAATTGCAATGTCCACATCTCCCACAACACCACCCCGTAACTGAAAATATCGTATGATGGAGACAGTACTAGGCTTCTTAATAGTTCTGGTGCCATCCAGGGATAAGATGCACGTTCAGTAGCATTGCAGGTTGTTTTTGCCAAATTTTTGGCTAATCCAAAGTCTGCCAATTTGAGGGTGTTTCTGCAGGTGATTAGAATATTAGGGGACTTGATGTCTTTGTGTACGATCTGCATATGATTAAGGTATTCTATAGGGACAGCTGCTTGCTTAGCCCAGTTGAAGAACTGATCAGTTGGTAGACGGTTTCCTTTCCGGCCGTCAAGATAGGATCGCAGAGAGCCACCTTCGCAAAGCTCCAAAATCAACAAGAAGTTGACGCCCTCATCCACGACACCAAGGAGCTTGATTATATTAGGATGTTCAAGTCCAGAGAGCATTTTCAATTCTTTATCATCCTCAGGTTTATTGAGTTTTTTTGCGGCTACTTGTATGGCACCTAGCTGTCTTGTCCATGTCATTTGATAGACTGTGCTGAAGGCTCCCCTGCCGATTTCCTTCTTACCCTGTAGCTCACTCATAGGTATTTTATTCACTGTGTCTGACATCGTAATTTTGTTTGCTATCATCAAATCTATACAAAATACAAATATAAGATAATAATTATAAAATAGTAGAAAACTAAGTGATATAATTGTTAATTCACTATCGAAGTGATTATATAACCAGTTTGCTCCGGAACAGGAGTGCTTTCGGCTTGAGGGCATGCTATTTAGTGATGCACTGCTGTCAATTTTTACATGGCAATCATTGGCGGAGCCAGGGGGGGGCCTGGGGGGCACGTGCCCCCCGGGTCCCTGGCACCAAAAAAAAAAAAAGGAGAAGAAAAAAGAAGAAAAAGGAGAAAAGGGAAGAAAAAGGAAGAAAAAAAGAGAGATAGAAGAGGGTATAGAGTTCTTTTTGTTGTTGTTACATAGTAAGTTTCCATGCCCCACCCCTTATTTTGTACGTTCCCGGCACGGATCCCGGCATATCAAGGCAATAATGGCGTAGCCAGAGGGTTAAGAAGGGGCCGATCGCTCTTTCTCCCCTGTCCCCCAATTTTGCCATTATCGCCTCAATTTTGACAAGACAAATCATAGTTAAATTATGACGTTCAAATGCAAAGGTAGCATTTTTCGTTGTATGTGCCCCTTCCCCCCAAAATAAATTCATTCCAAATTAAGAAGACCGTTTGAAGGCAAAATGTACCTCAATCCTAGCAAAACCGGGTAAAATAGCAAAATATTTAACAATAAAAGCAGTGTCATAAGGCCAAAATATATCTCAAATGTGGCAAATAAGTATAAAGAAGCCAGGGGTTTTCGTAAAAAGAATTAAAAAAAACCATTTTAATAGAAGCAAAAATGTATCTCAATCTTGGCAAAATTAATATAAAGAAGTTAATTTTGCGTGTTTGGTATCTCAATCGCGGCACAATTTATGTAAAATAGCCCCAAAAAATTCGTGCGCTGTGCGCGAACGTCACATCAACGGTAACTTTAATTTTGGAATCTAGTTTTAAGCCAAAATAGGCCTATATCTCGATCATGACAAAATTAGTTAGTGTAAGAAGCCAATATTTCGCGCGTTTTGCTCATGTGCCTCGAAATATTTGCTTTAGTTTTATAAGCTTGTACAAGCGAAAATTGGCAAAATATGTGCAATAGCAACAACAAAAATTGCGCGCTACGCGCTCGCGCACATGCCCCAAACGATAAGACTTGGGACCAGTCCTTGTTGTGTGACTTCACTTCTTGATGTCTGTTTCGGGAGGGCCGAGCGGGTGCGGGACGAGACTTCGGGGACTGGTGGAACTTGTCTAGAGCGGGTGGTAGAAGGTTGGGTGGATGTTTTAGCCCGTGTTTTAGAACCTCAAACTATTTACATTTCTTTTTAGAAGCTTATTATCAGCAAAAAAAGTCGCTCAATTATGACAAAATTAGTTTAAAGTATCCAATTTTGCGCGTTAAGCTCGCATGAACCTTCAAACATTATGAAACATTTAGCTTCATAACAAATAAGTATCAAATTGTGTGCGCTATGCGATAATGTGACTTCAAACATTAACTTTAGCTTTATGAAGGCAAGCCTCAATCATAGCAAACTGTAAAATAGCACATCTTTGCGCCTATATAAAAAGCCAATATTGATCGGAAATGAAGTGATTGCTTTTCGATAAAATATAGTCAAAAGTACACACCAGATAGCACCAAATGGGTTCGAAAATTGAAGAAAAAAAATCCAATTCTAAGGAGTGGGGTGGCTATTTATTGGAAATGAAGAGGTGGCTTTTCGATAAAATTATGGTCAAAAGTATACACCAGATCGCACCAAATGAGTTCCAAAATTGAAATGTTTTCTACTTCTGAGGGGGGCTAAAAAACAAAATATTTATTGGAAATGAAGAGGTGGCTTTTCGATAAAATTATGGTCAAAAGTATACACCAGATCGCACCAAATGAGTTCCAAAATCGAAATTTTTTCTACTTCTGAGGGGGGCTAAAAACAAAATATTTATTGGAAATGAAGAGGTGGCTTTTCGATAAAATTATGGTCAAAAGTATACACCAGATCGCACCAAATGAGTTCCAAAATTGAAATTTTTTCTACTTATGAGGGGGGCACATCCCCCCTCAGACACCCCCCTGTCCGAGCATAGCTCGGAGGGCGGTGCTGCGCACCGCTTGGATGGTACCTGTACCTGATCAATTTACATTTTTGGAGCACACCCCCCTAAACTTTTCTTGATCCGAACCTGGGTGCCCCCCGGATAAAATAATCCTGGCTACGCCTATGGCAATGCATCAAGTGACGAGAGTTCGTCTAACGCTGCGTGACGAATAATTTCGATATTTCAATTGAGAGCGGGCTTGGGAACAGGACTACGCCTCCATTGGAAAAGCCTCCCATCATAGTAATTTTCAAGATTGAAACAAATCCTATTTCACCAATTTCAACCATAAGATAATTCTCTTATCTCTGAAATAATGTTTAAAAATGCATCCCTATAAAATACTACAAGGCTTTTATTTAACGTAAGCATTATCACACTTAGCCTAAAAATTCATTGAAATGGTGTAAACTCGCCTAGAAAATGGTATTCTCATTGTGGTTATAGGCTCAAAAAGGTGTAATTTCAACCTGTTTTGCAAGATGTGGGGTCAAATGTGAAATAAAATCATCAGATTAGCTGCCGAGAGGAATTCTGGTACCTATAGGCTGCCCGCAATTTGTTAATTAGGGGGCGGTTAACCCAAAAAACATGAAATTTATCAAGCGCTGTAACTTTTGAACTATTAATGTGATGTGTGTAAAAGTATACAATTTTGGAAAGGAAATGAGTCAGAGAATCCATTTTTATGTTAAAAACAAAAAACAAAACAAAAATCCTAGAGAAGTGTCTTTATATATGGTTTTGGTGCAATTTCATAATATTCTACCAAAAACTAATTTTGCTATGTTGACCACAAAAAGGGACTTTTTAAAAACAGCATTTTTAGTGAAGTTTGATACCATAAGTGCCCCCTTCAGATTTGTATGCAAATATTTAATGCAAAAACTGATTTTGCTATGTTGACCACAAAAGGGACTTTTTAAAAACAGGATTTTTAGTGAAATTTGACACCATAAGTGCCCCCTTAAGATTTGTATGCAAATATTTAGGGTTAAAAAATGACAAATGCAATTGAATGATTGCACACATTGACTGGTACATGTTATTGACAGGTACATGTTATCAAGGTGATGCACAACCATCAATTTGAAACGTCCTCAGGTGAAACAGGCTCTTGTTCCGGAGCTGACTGATAACCCTGGAGCACGCACCTTTTGGTATGATGATTCACACCATAGTCTTTATGTGACGATCATTTCAATCGGGGTTCAGTATCCAGATGACACAAATAGTGATAATCAGATTTCATGTAACACTTTGCTGGTGAATTATAATGATAGTAGTGTTTACTAAAAATAGTACTGCAGTTCAGTAACGTACCAGTTGATAGCTCACTTTCAAATTGTCAAAATTACACCTCTAACAAAAACAAGCCTAACATAGGCAAGGGAAGTTGTTATTCGACTGGTCACAGAGACATATACACAAAGCAATGGAAATTTGAATTGTGTGCCTATCTCCAGACATGCCCTTTTTATTGACATTTTTTAATTGAAGAAAATGAGTTTTATGGTAATGCCTGCAAATTTTTCACACTAAATTGTTATACAAATCTTAGAGAAATTTTGAGAACATTTTAAAACTCAAAAACAAAAATATTTAAACTGAAAAACAAAAATAAAAAATGGGTTGGTTGGGCCGGTAGACCAGTTCTGATGGAGCTTATGAAACTTATTGTTTAAATAAAAATGCACTGAAGTATTTTCTTTCTTGGATAGTGCTCTTGAATTTATTGCTTTTGCCATACCAAATAATAGGGAAAATAATTACAACATCTTTAGATTTTTGTGATCTTATGGTTGGATAAGAATAAATTCACAACACTAAATATTATGGGTAAATATGTTGTTTCCATTTCAGCTCTTACTGGCATGGCAAAAGGCTGGATTTACTGAGTTGTAATTTATTTCTTCATGTTTATGATCATTGGGGATTGTACCATTTCTCTAATGATTCCATTTTCTTTAATTCTCATTTTACTTGAGTCCATTTCTGACTGCATACCTTTTCAAACAGTAAAAACTGGATTTGTGTTATTATTTATTTACATTTGTTCTACAATCTTACGAGAGACAATGCACTTATGTACTGACACCTATGGAACTGTAATCTAATCTCAGATATGTAATCTAGTCCCCTCTGTAGAAAATTGTAGAATTCCCTCAATATTGTTGGATTATTTTTAGCAATGAAGTGGTTATTACTCAGTTATAATAATAATAATAATAATAATAATCGTTTTCCCCCTTAAGACGAAATTCTTTTGTTTGTTTTTTCCCCTTAACGTCATTTTAAACAATAGATTTTGCCCTAACGAACAAAAGACGGAATAAAATGCATTGTTTCTGTTGTGCTGATAATAATAATAATAATAATGTATTTATATAGCGCCCAAAACATATGTCCCTGGGCGGTTTGGATATAATTCTGGCAGTCCAAGTCTTTTATATCATAGTATGTATGTGACAACAACAACAAAAAATCAAAAACAAGGAATTGCTTAGCAATTGGCACCATTGGAAAGAGCCTGAAAACAGTTTTAAAATGACACCAAAACCAATGTCATAGGGCAAATATTAAGGAATTTACTGATCTTTATTGTTTGCCAATTCCGCCACATTTTGGTCCATAAAATATTACCATTGTACACAATAGAATCGTACAAAAAATGTGTGACCTTTTTGACGTTTGCGCAGTAGATCGTACACACGTGTGTAGGGGTGTGTATGATCTATGATACACTGAAGCATGCTATGTAGGTTTTTTTATTACGGTCAAGAAGATTTCAGAGGGCTCAAAGGTTTGGGTGCTCAAATGAACTAAGTATAAATTAACTAATTATAGATAAATATATTATGTAACACTTGAGGTAAATAGTTTCAGAACGTTGTAAACTTATCTTCATCAAAATCAGCAGTAGTTAAAAACAACCCAATCTTCCAACAACAATTTTTTTTCAACTTACCCGTATTGCTTGGAAAAATTTCGAAGATTACAACAAAGCGAAAATTGCGAACTACGTCATCAATATTTGCGATACTTCCCCAGAACAAAAATACAATCTCTGCAGCAGAACGAACAGATCGCTGCACACACAGCCAAGATCAGCGCACGTAAAGGTAATGGTGCCACAGAGACGCGTGAGTGAGAGCCGATTGTCACATACCTAATCATAGTAATCATAACTATATATATAATTTCAAAGTTCAATTGATTGATAAAAAAACCATTGTCTGTTCAACTTAGATGGTTTTGGGTTGACTAATACTGAATCCAACATGCAATAAAACAAATGGAAATGACGCTAGACAAGTCAACAACAAAATGAAGCATCAGGGTACATGAACTTTTTGTATGACAAAATCAGACTGATTCACAAACAAACAATGCAATCTATACTCAGGTGGGGGTGTGTGTGTGTGTGGGGGGGGGGGGTATTTCCCATTTAAAGGTGTGTGAACCTATCACATCCACTTTTTCCCAATCAAAATTAAAATTTTGGAATCAGAAAGAAGAAAAAAAGATGGTATACCCCAGGGGAAATTGTCTACTTCTCTATGAGAAAATATGTTTTTATTTCTTTTTCTTTATGCCCATGTGTTTTTAACTCGCCACCATTGTGCGTTGCGTCTCCAGATTTAAACATTTTACATCATCTGTGATTTGAATTAGGATATCACAATAACTGCTTATAATTACTGTACCCCATAAAAAAGTATATATTTTCTGAACGGAAATCTCATAAGGAATCCAAATATGCCATTGCCATTTAGACAGGACCTCATGCTAACATGTAATTATTGACAATGTTAAACAAATATATCAACATTTTCATATTTTGATTTAAGATCAATAATATTTGTATCTCTATCCCAATCATAATTTACTTTGCATATTTAAATTCCTCAAAGTAATTCCTATCAGAACATATATGGTTGTTATTAAGGGTTATTTTGTGAAATAATACTTTACTAGGAGGTGAATGAACTCGAACATTTCATATTATTTTAAAGTTTACAAATAATTTGTTGGGGTATGTACCCTACCTTGATGTAAACTGCATTATTGAATCTGTGTATTTGAGAGCTTTCCAAAAATGTATACTTTTGCTATCATAGGTTGAACATTCTTTTGTGTAGCGAGCAAATAGGGAGAAGGCAAAGAAAATGCAATCTTTTTAAGATTATCAGTTGTTATGGTAAAAATAAAAAGACTTGAATGGTGACAGTGGTCTGTAAAATAAATGTTGAGATATTTGTGATGCAGCACATCAAAAGGAGGACTTTGCGGCTGTGTGTTTTTCAAGATATATAGATAAAAACGGACTGAAACAAAATAGAGACTAATACAAATGTAGGAGTCATTTTCACTAGTGAAATCTGAATACCTTGAACAATTATGATAAATTCTGTGTCATTTAAAAGCTTTAAAGAAATTGCTAAAAATAAACTCAAAATTGACTTCACCTGCAAAGTACCCCCTTTGATGGGCTGCATCACATTTAACCATACCATTGCTCGTATTTGTGCTTGTGTATTTTAATGCAGATTTGCAGATTTCTGCGAAATATGGCATTGCAGAATTACTAATACAATCAAGAAGAAAAAGTAAATACAATGCCCGACATCGCAACAACCGATTCATTTTGGCCTATCACATTTAAAAAAATGATTGTTTGATTGTAGTTAAGGTCATGTTTTTTATACTGGGTACAATTTGTGTTACATGTCCCTTTTTCCATAAATTAGGTTCCTTTTTCAGTTAATGCATTATATCTGAAAAAGTTTACATTTTAAGTTGGTAAAAGTATACATATTCTGAAAGCATATACTGTAACGGATGCAAATAGCATACAACCAAGTTGATTATACAGGGTGGCCCGAAATTGTACAGGGTGTAACAAGCAAAATCTTCTAAAAAAGAAGGGTTTCAATAATTACTTCCACTATGCATATGAAGTGATGAGAGAAAAGTTCAGTACAGATTTAAAGTAGTTTAATAAAATACCCATCCAGACATATGCAAATTAAATTTCATTATGAATCTGAAATTCTACATACAGGGTGTCTAAAAATGTGTTTATTTAGTTCTGGAAAAATGCTTCTATTACTACATACATACAAAGACTAGTATTTTAACAAAATTCAAGTAGATTTCAAATACAAATGCATCAATTACATGTACACAAAGATTGATTGATTTTAATTTTAAACATATAGGGTGTTTAAAACATTAATTTAGGTATACGTGATTATCCACAAATCATTAAATTGAATGAATTTAAATTTGCATCAGAAACATTTGCATCAGAAACAATTTGAATGGTATGAGTTTCAAATAATGTTCAATAAAAAGGGGCCCTTTAACTACAGGGTGGCTCAAATTTTCCCAATGGCACATGTTTAGTGGCATACATTCAATTGCATTCATCCTTCTTGCACCTTCATGATGTGCAAAGCACATTCAAATGAACAAATTAGGTTAGTTTCCATAATGTTTGAACCCAGTATTCAAATTTCAAGAGTCTGATTTAAGATTGAATTATAAAATGTTATCGTTTTAAGTTGTATTCAACATATAGGGTGATCCAATGTTGATTGGCAAACTAGTAGTCACTAGTATCGTATCAACTTACTTTTCAGTTGCATTCCTAAGAATTTAATAATTCTCCTGAGTTTACAAGCTTGATGAAAACCAGCAGTTTTTTACTTATTTGGTAACACAGTTAAAAACAAGTAATAACACCACACAAACGCATTTAACAAAATGTGCTAATTAACATCCAGACAATACAGAATACATGAGGTTAATTACATATCTTCTTTTAATTTTTAATTCAATAGTTAAATTTATTTATTCAAAAGGGTACCTCAACCTTTCTATACTTTTAAAATGGACAGTTTGGTGCAGGCAAATGTTTGCATACATTTGCAGACTGCGACCAACTTACGTTTCTTAACAATTTTTTGAGCTTCTTAATGCTAATTAATGATTCCTTAAGAGAGCACCACACCAAATCAATGCGCAATTCGTGTAATCCTGCAGTAGTTCCGGAAAAGCACGAAGACTAGATTTGTTAATGTGTGGTTTTCGGGCAATTTGTTTCTCCGGGGATGGTATGTTTGTATTTAAATGAACAAGTGGGACCTATCCGTTGGACCTACAATGATAAAATACAATATTTTTTAATTTATCGACCTAAATAGTGCATAGGGCGTAAGCACCTGCCTAAATAGTGAACAGGCATGCCAGAAAACGTGAAAAAGTGAGGGCGCTGTGTGCAGGTCCGTAGCGGAAAATTTAGCTTAATAACCGCTCATGAAACAAGGCTTAAATTAAAGTTGAGATGTTACTGAAAATGGTCATAGGTGACAAGTATGCAATAAATGTAACCGGAGGGTAGAAAAGGTGTCTTGAAATATGGCACTTTTACACGTATTTCAATGAGAAAGATATTTGGTGTGGTGCGCCCTTAATTAACTAATTATATTTTTAATTCAAATATGCTTCAATAATGTTATGTTTTCAATATAGAATTGTACCAAGAGTGAAACAAGTGCATTTTATGTTTGCCCAATGTATATTGCACCATACTTGTTCAACTATGCACTCCTCCTCCTCAGCATACTCCTCCTCCACATACTCTTCCACCCCTGACTAATGAGGTTTAACGAACTATTGTAATTAACAGAACCATGGTAGTTTATATTTTTCTTTTTAAAATAAAGGCCAAATACTTTCTCATCAAAATAAGACCAAATTTGAGTATGTGTGATAAAGAATAGCCAAAATATATGCATGCAAAGTAATAATATGTAGTGCAAATGTAACAGATCCACCTTTTTTGGGTACCCAGTATAAAAAACATGACCTTAAGTTGTTTACTCCAATTTCCTAAATATTACTGCCCTTGTACAGAACTTTGTCATAGTCTAATAAAATCTTTAATCAAGTCTTGTGATGTTTGTGTCTTGTGATTTTTTTTCTTGTGAAAATCAAATTGTGCCTCCTGTGTATTTGTATAACTAGGTAACATAACATTTTTGTTTTTGTTTTTGTGCTTAATTCTCAGGATGTTCAACAAAAAGTGAAGATATATTTGCAAGGTACGGTTCTTGTCTAAACTTCAAGTACAATGACTTGTCTTGGATCTAGTAAATAGGTAAGTTATGCATTTAGTACAGGGTGAATCAAAAAATTATGCATGGTTAAAAACGGCCCTTTGGCTTTGATGTGTTTATTGATAAAATTGGTGTGGTTTGTATAAATAAACAAAAAGCTAACAAAACTTGTCACATTTTGCTTATTTTTCAGTTGATTACTTTAATTTTTCTGTAAAATAAACTAGATAAAATACACTTAAAACAAACAACAATTTCATGGTTCAATGCGCACAAAGTCAAACAGTCATTTCAATCTGTGCAGAATTTTGTTTTGATTCACCCTGTATGCACATGGCCAAACAAATACAATTGTTTGCTTGAAACTGTTAATGAGGCCAAAAGGGTTTAGATCGCGAGCGATCTGAAAAAGAGTACCTGGCTGCTGAAAATTAGTAACTCCCACAATACAGCACGGTCGATACCTCAAAAATACACTACAACAACAAGTACCGTATACACTATACGAAAAATAATATTTGTAAATAAATCTTCACTTGATTCTGTTCCGTGCTCACAGTGTCAAGCGGGGCCGAAGGCACCGTACGCGGATAGCCCGCCGCTAGGCGCTAGTAAGAAAAGGAGCCGCAGGCCGCCTGCGGCCGAGGCGACTAAACCAGGCTTGTTACGAACCGATTTAAGTTAGGTCCAATTTAGATGAGCCCCAACCGACCCGTGTAGAATTTGCGAACTCAACCCCTATTTTGCGCGAACTCTACCCCTATCGTAGAGGGCGCTGTTGTACCTAGGATGCATGTTTTTTTCAGCAAGCTAGATGGTTCGCCGCCAAAAATATGCGATCTCTACCACCACCGCGATAATGAGGATCCCTATCCAAGATCTTCACTTAATCTAAGTCCATGTGATACAGTGAATATCTTGGAAGGATCCTTGTTTGTTTGAGAGACGGGTTAAGAGGCCATTTATATCAGCATCAAGCAGCCCTCACTTAAAGGCATATTATGTGATCTTTTCGAGGGGCACCCTCTATCCTTGATTTTGTTTGAAAGCAGATTTTCTTGCAGATTTACAATGCTGATCATAAATCATGAATATATCTGTTAAGAGTGGAATTTAGAGGGAAATTAAAGTGTGTTGGTATCTTCTAAGATCAGGAGTGCCCACCCCCAGATTGTAACCAACATTAAAACAACATAATACAACCAACTGATTTCATCATTGCATCATTGATGCCCTTGTAATGTAACTCTGTGTAGTGACGTCAGAACCTATTTTTGTGACCAGCGCAGCATTTGCGCACAAGTGCGATGATTCATCTTTGAGCGCATTGGTACTTAAGATGCCATGGAATAAATCATGTGTATGATTATGATCTCCGTGCGGTCATTTGAATACGCTCTAACATGACTGCACAGAGTCAGATGAATGAAATCAGTATATACCAAATAAAATCTCACTTTATACTGGTTTTTGTTTTTGTTATAGGAGCTTCACAGAGTAACTGATCTTCAGGCTTCATTACAGACGGCTAACATCATATGTAGTAATGGAAGGAGGTAAGTGTGGGTACATCTTAAGGATTCATATTATATTGGATTCATGTTATTGATATAATGGTCATGATTATCAATTGTGTGGGGGAGTGATATGAGTTAGTAGATAGCTCAAGCTCTCTATACAATTTGTTGCAAAATCAGCGCTTGAAAGTGGTCCCTTAATGTGGGATGTTAACGGAGAAATGGACTCTGTGTTCCAACACCAATTTTCCTGAATTACAGGCCTTGTCTAAGACTAGTATAAACTTTGACATAGAACATTGTGAAAACGTACAATCAGCCTATCAACTCCTATAGTTTGATCAGTTTCAAATATGCAAAGCCTCCTTACAGCAGGGAATCAATACAGAAGGATGTGGGCTGCACGAAGGCAACAATCACACTGTGCATCATATGCGTGATGCGTGCATGCGGCCAAAATTGTGTGCGTGTTGCCAAAATCCCGAGCGTTTGGCCAAAATTCCACTGCACAAGTGTGCATGGATTACTTTTGCGTGCGGAGAACTTAAAAGCGAATATTTCTCACCATTTGGAACTGATTAAACTAAGGGTAAAACACAGGGTAAACTGATTTGTACTCCATGCACTCAGCCTGAATCCTTTAGGATCTAACCAAATTATTTGTCATTTGTTTTTCAGACGGCTATGGACCAAGCGCCATACACAAGCGCCATACACAACACGGCTCTCACAATAATTGTAGGTTATGAGCTCGTCATCGATTCGGGAGATACAAACTTCCAGAAGATGCATTATACAGAGGTGTACAGTAAGTCTTACTTGCTCATTGGTTAGTCTTCAACTTTTGATAATACTGCTGCTATCTGATTGGTTCCTGCCCATATGATGTGTTACGATATTGCACGGCTATGGTCTTGTGTCAGCAAACTGATCAGTTCAATTGCCATGGATTGGTTCATACGTGGCCTACTTCACCTCATGTTCATTGTACTGTGTCAGATAGCCATGCACAGAAGTGCAGTCAAACATGTTTGAATGCTCAATGAAGGTACAATCTTAGAAACAAATGTGTTGGATCACCTGGGTATGTGATAGCTGAAATCGAAGTTCTCCTGTCTTGTTCAAAAAGAGTCTCTCAACCCACTCCCAGATAGCTTCTTTTACTCCTTGTTTGTGCCACTAAAGGTCCTTTTACACTCGCGTAATTGTTGATCGGCTGACGTCAGTGGATAAAATTTTACATTGCTTCAACTTGAGCGCCATTGTCAGTCAACGTTGGTTGATGAGCAACGACAGGAGTATGACCATTTTCCTCCTGGTCAATGATTATAACATCCTTATGTTGTAATCATTAACCAGGATGATAATTTATCATTTTAACCGTGTATAATCTATTGTAAGTTTATCTGTATCATTCATTTTATGTTTCCTCAGTATATCACCACCGCCATTTACATTCCATGCCTTGTAGATCTGTGCAAGGCATTGTGGAAGTCATGAAGAGCTACTATAAAATCATTGAGTGGCATGAAACAAACGATGAACCTATGAGCCCAACACTAGAGACTGGTAAAAATAGTCCTGTTACTAAGTAACATGTTTATAGTCGGTGTCATAATACTATATGGACATAATTCAAGCTATTTCACACAAGCGTATTTTGTTGTTGTTTTATACAGATGCATGAAATGCGCGAACAACTAAGCATGCGGGAGACGATTTCTACAAAAACCTCCGGTACGCATTTCTGGGTGTACGCACATGTGTATGCACATATGCATGCATTGTTGGAATGATGTCCATTAAGTACTTTGGCACAGAGTTATAATTTGATAGAATTGATATTATTTATCATCATGCTTATTGCTAGGGCTGGGATTCTTGGGAAATCATTCTCCCAGGACTCGATTTAATTTTTCAAGTGGGACTCAGGATTCCTGAATTTCTTCCAACATACTCTGGGCTGATGGGCTTTGTCCAAATTGTGTCCCAACTTTTTCCAAAATGGCGGCACGGCAAACACGGAAGTGAAAAGCCCAAAGCTTATAATTATTTTGTCAATCATTTATTTTTCGGGTTTCAGGATGGTAATTTTTGTTCCTGGGACTCACCATTACTTACCAGTAATACATTGGCTGTTCCAAAATTTAAATCCAATTCAGGCTTGCACACATTTCACGTTAGGGCAGCATATGCCTGGAATAGCCTACCATCAGCAGTCAGAGTTGAACTGGAGAACATGACCGTGCATCAATTTAAGTCTAAGATTAACGAACTTTAATTGTGTGCAAAGTACTTCTTAATTATATTATTTTATATTATGTTTGATTCATGTATTATGTGTAAATATTTGAACATTTCTTTGTAAATACTGTACTATTTTCTGTATGATGAGGGCCTGCTTGGAAAGCAGTGCTTGACACTGAACCTGTTTACCCTCAATAAAGAAAGATAAAACAAACAAACAAACCATTTTTTTGGCGGGAGTCAATTTCCCAGGACTCGCTCCCACCTTTAATTTTCGTAAAAGAAGCGGGAGATGTTGGGAATTTGAATTAGTATTTTATAGTCTGTAGATGTATTTCTAATGCTTGGACACTAATTGTCCTCGTTAGCTCAGTAGGTATAAGCCTCCTCTGGAGTTTAGGAGGTCCTGGGTTTACTTGTTTCTTGCATTAACCTGTGTTACCTGTACTTTCTTTGTTATCAATTCTTTTAGATGGATCAAGCGATTTGGGAAACGTAGAAGCAGCTTTAAATAAGAAATACATCGAGCAGAAATTACGACATGGACTGACAAGGATATAGCAGGTAAACATACCAGAAATGTCACAACATGTAGCTCTTGAAGGAGAGTGACCTGATTTCAGCCAATTTGTTCACATGGTGTTTACTATTCTAAACTCCTCAAAAAGTTTGGAAATTATTTTTCAATCGCCAATATTTTGGATATTCCGTAATATATTCATATTGTGTTGCATATCAATGGAAAGCTGATATGTTCTTATTTATAACGACATCACATCACATATTTCAGTGCTCATCCACTTGCTTGAGAATGTGGGGAGGTCCCAATCAGACACAAGTGATGGGCTACAAATTTGGTTTCATTGTAAAGATGAACGATGTGCAACACCCTATGAACATATAAAAAAATATACAAAATGCTGCAACTTGAAACAAATTTCTGATATTTTTTGAAGAGTTTATAATAATAATAATAATAATGATAATAACTGGATTTATATAGCTCCTTTTCCAAAGGGTTCAAAGCGCTGTAATTTCGCTGCCACTGGTGAATCATCAGAATCAGATTGCATCAACTAGGGTGCAGCCAATTCAGGCGCAAACCTATCCGCACTTAGATTTTTTCAATGCAGCTCCCCAAATACCATTGGGTCAAGGAAGTTTTTGATAACCGAAATAACTGATCACTGATTTTGAAAGCAGGAGGAAACCGGAGTACCCGGAGAAAACCTGTGAAAGCATGCATGGATTGTGATAAACCAAATGCACATAAAGCCTGCGGTCGTGCACAGAATTGACCGGGTTTCATTGGTGCAAGGCGAGGGAATAACCGCTGCGCCAACATTTTCCCCACTATAATGAAGGTGCACCATAGGAACAGTCTAATTCAACAATTTGAGTTAATTTGTTGCAGTGGTTTGTGTGATGGAACCAAACACTTCACGGGCCGGAGCATGTCATATAAATATGAAACATAAAGGGACAATTCTATTACAATATTTTAGGGGCTGAAAAGATAGACAAATCATTCCAACCATACCACCAAGGTAAAAAGGTGTGCAATGACAACATCCAATGATGTACATTTAAAAAACAAAAGAAACAATACATTGAAATGAGGTCCCCCATTTCAATGTGTTGTTTCTTTTACCTTTTTAGATGCACCATCCTTGGATGGTGTCATTGCATGCCTTTTTAGTTATTTCCACAACATTTAGGGCCCTAAAACTTTTACAGGAGTAGGTTTTAGTCTTACATAAATCACATTTTATGACAAAAATACATCTACTAAGATTAAGTTGTTTTCCTATGAAATATTTATTTACATCAATTTACAAAGCTTTGTTCACAGATCTTGCAGAAGTATACAGAACAAAATCAGAATAGAGAGGATTGCTGATTCAATCCCGTAATAGTATAGCAATTGTACATGATGAGAGGGGTAATAGGGCAAGCTATTTTCCCAAGGTACTGGCTCACCCCTCCCGATCCTGAACGGTGAGGTGCTTAGCCGTTAGGCAAAAAATATGGCGGTTTTTTTGTCCGTAGATTCCCTCCAAGGGTAGGGTCAGTTAGGTCCGATCTTTTTAATAAACTTTAATTTATTTTTTTATAAATCACATTGAAAACATGTAAACTGTAGTATGATTACAAATTGAACGAACACCAAGCACGCAGCACAAAGATGATCGCGCCCTAAATGTTCACGCTTATGGTTGTGTGCGCTTCACGCAATGTACGCAAAACGCTGGTTCAATGTGTTCGTTCGATTATAAATCTTACTATAGTTGCTAAATAAGATGTGAATGGGAATATTTTACTATTAAATCTCTTCATTCATGTTTTAAACAGTTTAGAAGAATAAAGGAACAGTTTTGAACATATGTTAGTGTATAATCCGTAAAAAACAAAATTCGGGAAGAAAAAACCAAACATTTTCTGGAATTAGGGTAGATATTCATTCGTACAATAACATTTTTTTTGTCAGTTTTCAAAATTAGGGTAGGTCAGAAATGGACAAAAAAAATGTTTGGCCTTATTGAGACAAAAGTAGAGTGTCCATTTCCCCAATAGATAACATATAGTATTTGTTTTATTACACCTCACTGTGACGCTGGGAATGAAGTGGTAGGCTAATAGGCCTTTGGTTGATGGGAATTGACTAAATGATATGAATATTTATGAGCTGTAATTAAAAGTTTTATGCTATAGTTTCGCCTGCAAAAGTGATCCAAGTGCAAGCGCGCAATTTTGGCATATGCACGCGTCACACACATGATGCATGGTTTGCTCTGTTGCGTAGTGCAAGTCTTATCCATGAAAACACTATACACACCCACACGCACAAGAAACTCCATACACATGCCATTAAATTCTGTCACACCAAACAACCAAACCAATGCTTAAAAACCAGAATAGGCCCTAATGCAACACACTACCCGCACACAAAAGACACATACATGCACCCCACACCATTCACAATCGCATGCATATACCTCATAGCAACACTCGCAACCACTGTGCAGTCACACAACACTTAAAACTCATAAAGAAATCATTTCATTTTAACAATTATTTACGAAAATACTGTAATTTACGTAATACATCGTTGAATAAGTTCATCAGGATTGTAGATATAAATTAAAATTTATATTTTGTCAAATAAATCCAAGAATTGTACTCGCAATTAGACGGTTTCGTCAATCAGTTCGGTTGACTTCTTCAGTAATGGCTTGATCCACTTCTTTTTCCCATGAGAGATGATTTTCTCGTTCCCAAGAAGAAGTGGATCAAGCCATTACTGAAGAAATCAACCGAACTGGTTGACGAAACCGTCTAATATTGAGTACAATTCTTGGATTTGTAATTTCCCTGGCAATTTAATTTCGCTAGGTTATCCAATTTGCCAAATTAAATTGCCGTCAATTGTATTACTTATATTAATGGTTATAAAGATGATACAAATTAGTGAAATTAATTGCTGCAAAAAGCTGACTAAATGCTAGTAATGCAATTGATTAAAATGATAAAACAATAAGCTGCAGAATGCATAAACATGTATAATACATTACTCATCAAACTTACTCAAATTGCATTTAACTTATCTCCCTCCCTAGTGGGTTGTGGGCAGGGATATTTTGATCAATCAATATGCCATACTAACACCTGTTACACTATCCAGAATGTTTAACCCTTGTCCTATTAAGTGGGGTGGGGGGGGGGGGGGTTACCATCCACCACCCTAAGATTTGTTTTCCGGTGGCACCTAAATGCAACTGAAAGTGACCTAGGTAATCATTTCTACATCCATTGTGCTCATTTTGAAGAAAAAACATTGAGGTATACCACCTTACCTGGGGTAGGGTTATATTAAGTTGTCAAGATTGAGGGTACAAAAATATTTAAAATCACCATTTTGAAAAATATCTTAATAGTATAGTCTTGAATCTTGTAGTATATTTAAGAAACATCATTTCCCTCTCTTATAAGCCAAAAACCTGGTGAAATTCTGATGCTTGGAACCTTTATTTTAGCAAAAAGTTTAATTTTTGCCTATTTTTCACTGTGCAGCGGTATTTTGAGGTCGGCCATGTTTATGACTGCATGCGAGGGATGTTTTTACTTTTTTTTGGTATATATGTAAAGAAGAGACCTTTAGCTATACCATGGTACCAATTAATCATACTCTGTGTCTCTGTTTGGATTTAATTAGGGAGGGTGGTAACCACTCCTGCCCCCCCCCTCCCCCTCCCAACACGATCCTTATTTAGTAAACCTTTTTACAAAAAGACTCCGTAGGATGAGGGTTAAACCCCAAGTGCAAACAAATAAATAGCAATTAGATTTCTCATTTTTTCATGTCACATACTTAATTATAAATCAATCAATGTGTACAATATCTTAAATGAAAGAAAAATCTCTCCATAATTATGCTATATATGCTATATCATATCAATATATTAAGATTGAGCTATAGCTTTAGAGTTATAAACATATTTATACACTGGCAAGTTACTTAGTTGAGCTCTGAATATTAGTACATACAAGGTGGTCATTTTATATTACAAGCATCAAGGTATTCATCACCCATCTGTCAGGCACACAAAACCTCATTGTAAATGGTTTGGTGTGAGATTATCCCTAATAGTCAGAAATGTGTATGAAGGAAATCACTGTTGACTTGATTAATTTGATGGGTTGGATTGGACTTCGGGGAAATGTTTTCCAACCGGTTTTGTTCAGTATGTTTGTTTGAGGATACCACAGCAGTACATTGGGTACTCGAAAAATAATCAGCGTGGAATCGAGTGAATTGCGAGAACTTTCAAATGACTAACAATTGCCTTGGTGCCATCTGCTGTCAATGCAATGCTGACTGGATTAGATTGCTTGATTGGAATAGGACCAATATATCTACCAGACTCAGAGTAACAAAGTATTTCGTAATTACTTGATTTGTTCAAATTAGTAATAAATGCGATGTCCCTGTAACAATAAACCCCTCTAGGTGTCCATTTCAATCCATCTGTAGGATGCTTGAGAGTGTGTATAACCTCACCTGTGTTGCTTACTATCTGAGGGGGGTGACACAAGTCAGCTACAACGATTGTATCTTGGGATGTGACCCCAAGATACCAAGGCGTAATGCCTACCTTGATGCTTCTAATAAATGTACCATCTTGCCTGTGTGTATTAATACACTTTGATCTCACATCCCCTACCAGCACTTCTTTATTCCTAGCATTCATTGCCAGGCCACATAGTCTGGAGTGATAAAAAGGGGATGCGTGTGGGTGTGATGATACCCACTCACTTTTGAAATTACCACTTACATCATACATCTTAACATATACACTGATTTGTCAGTCAGAAAATAGGTTGCTCCATCTGGGCTGATGGTGATTTGATGAGGATTATATTCAGCACATGATATCAGTTCAATCCTGAATTTGCATTTGCCATTTCTGTCGTACACATTTACTTTTGGTTTGTATTCTCTGCTTGCAACAGCAACATCTCCATTGACGTTGATTGCAATGCTGTTTGGATAGCTTGTCTCACCTTCACCAAACCTCTCAATCTCCATCCACGGACCAGCTATGATTTGCCCTTTTTGATGTTCCCATGCTGCTGCTGCTGCTGCTGCTGCTGCTGCTGCTGCTGCTGATGATGATATCTGTTTTGTAAATTAAACAATTAATTTATCAACAAAATTAAATAACAATCCAGTTGATTAATACTAACGACAAGATAAGCATTCCTAATCAATGATGGTAATATAATGGTAATTATGAAGTTAAAGTCATAACCATGTGATAATATCAATGAACAAGAAGGCAGCTGAATACATATGGGATACATATAAACGGTATATCGATTGTATTAATAAAGTGCTGCACCATCAAGATTGTAGAATATCATATTGAAACACACACACCCCCACCCTCGATATTTTTACACACCGACAAAATGTGTTTCCAGCATTTTTCATTATATTATTATAGATGAGATTATGAGGCTATTTTTCATTATATTATTATAGATGAGATTAGCAATTAAGTTGATAAAGTTGAGTGCAAAGATTTGAGCATTCTATGGTCCATGTGTATAGGGTTAAGTATTGGATGCTAATTAACAAAAACTTAGCAAATGCTAGTGATGATAAATCCCCAGGGTGGGGGGAAGAGTGGTTCTTGCATTGAAAGTCAGTACGAGAATGTGCAGCGGTTAAGACCAACTTTTCTAGCCTCTGTCTTAATCAGTTCCTGAGGGTATCTTTCACACCCCAGTTGCTTATAATGACCGTCTCCCTATAGTTACTAGTTATCTGGCGAATTAAAAAAATTGCATGTTGAGAGATCACAGGCACTGTGTATTTGTTTTTGTGATAAGTATGATGATTTGTTCTATATAATTACGCAATATGGGCTCGATAATTATTTTCCTAGCATATAATCGACAATGTTGTGCTTGCGGGAAAACCCAGTGGCGGCACCAGCCTCATAATTTGTTTGGGGAAAAAGGGGGCCATGAATTATCTTTAGGGGGGCATGAAAAAAAATGATGCGTGCTTGTGCCATTTTACGCTTAAATGTTCACATATGTTCTAATACTAACTACTTTTGTATGAAAATGCACGCTTGCTCGCAAAATTGTAGCTGTTTTATGCTAAAATTGTCAACGTCAAGAAATTGTGCGCACAGGGCGGAAAAAATTGCCTTTCTTTTGCTAAAATTGTCTATTTTTTTCTTCTAATTTTAACTAAAGGGCAAAGTGGGGGGTGGGGGGGGGGGGGTAAAACAATATTTTGGGGGGAAATCCCCCCTTGCCCCCTGTAGTGCCGCCACTGGGGACACCTTTCTTAATATAATTATTAACATTAATTTATGAATATTGACAAGATTTCATGGTTAGACTATCCTTTGAATAAAGTGCTCAATGCCGAAACGGGAAGAGCATAATGAAAAATCAGAAGTACAGAACTTCCAGAAAAGGAGTCGTTACTCTTGAGTTTCATGCCAATAATGCAATCATCAAACCCCTTACCACATCTAGGATAACCTGGATACTGGGCCTCTTCTTCCATTTTTTTTCCCAACACTGCTTTATCAAGGCAGCCACTGGTTTTGGCATGTCCTTAGGGATTGGAAGGCGTTGATTTTTTTCACAGATTTTCCAAACAATTTGTAGTGGCTGTAGACCCTCATGCGGAAATTGCAATGTCCACATCTCCCACAACACCACCCCGTAAGTGAAAATATCATATGATGGAGATAGTACTTGGCTTCTTAATAGTTCTGGTGCCATCCAGGGATAAGATGCACGGTCAGTAGCATTGCAGGTTGTTTTTGCCAAATCTTTGGCTAATCCAAAGTCAGCCAATTTGAGGGTGTTTCCATGTGTGATCAGAATATTTGGGGACTTGATGTCTTTGTGTACGATCTGCATGTGATTAAGGTATTCTATAGGGTCAGCTGCTTGCTTAGCCCAGTTGAAGAACTGATCAGTTGGTAGACGGTTTCCTTTCCGGCCGTCAAGATAGGATCGCAGAGAGCCACCTTCGCAAAGCTCCAAAATCAACAAGAAATTGATGCCCTCATCCACGATACCAAGGAGCTTGATGATGTTAGGATGTTCAAGTCTAGAGAGCATTTTCAATTCTTTATCATCCTCTGGTTTATTGAGTCTTTTTGCAGCTACTTGTATGGCACCTAGCTGTCTTGTCCATGTCATTTGATAGACTGTGCTATAGGCTCCCCTGCCGATTTCCTTCATACCCTGTAGCTCACTCATAGGTATTTTATTCACTGTGTCTGACATAGTAATTTTATTTGCCATCATCAGATCTGCACAAAATCCAAATATAAGATACTAGTTATAAAATAGTATAAAACTAAGTGGTATATAGTACATTGTTAGTTCGCTATCAAAGTGATGATATAACCAGTTAGCTCTGGAACAGGAGCACGTTCGGCTTAAGGAGTGTGCTATTTAGTGATGCACTGCTGTCAAATTTTACACAGCGATGCATCAAGTGACGGGAGCCCGCCCTTCTGCTGGGTGACGAATAAGTTGGATATTTCAATAGAGGGCAGGCTTGGGAACAGGACTACGTTTCCAATGGAACAGCCCAAGGGAACAGCCTCCCGTCATAGTAATTTTCAAGATTAAAACTAAATCCTATTTTGTTGACTTTCAACCATAAGATAAGTCTCTTATCTCTGAAATAATGTTTAAAAAATCATCCCTATATGATACTTACAAGGCTTTTAACGTAAAAATTATCACACTTATCAGGCGCGTGCCCAGGGGGGGGGGGGGGGGGGGGGGCTTTGGGGGCTATATATTACTTACAAGGCTTATAACGTAAAAATTATCACACTTATCAGGCGCGTGCCCAGGGGGGGGGGGGCTTTGGGGGCTCAAGCCCCCCGGGTCCCCAGAGGGTTAAAAAAAAGGGGGGAGAGAGGGGAGGGGAGAGGAGGAATGGAGGGTGAGGAGGAGCCTGGGGGCACTGACATTGGAAAATGGTAGGTATAATAAGGTATGTGCCGCGCTGAACCCCCTTTTTCACCTCTGGTGCTAGCTCTTATGACCCCCTTTTGAGCCTGCATCAGTTCTTAAGACCCCAATTTGATTGAAAATTCAAAAATCACGAAATTTTGCGTTCCAAAGTCATAATTCTTTGAACATTTTGCGTTCTTAAGCCAAAAAAAAATCACAAATTTGCGTTCTTGCTAATCAAAATTGAACTATAGGCCAGTTCTCAAGACCTACTTTTTTGAAGAAAAAAAATCAGTTCTTAAGACCCTATTTTTGGTCATAAAATCCACTTCATTCAGTTCTCTAGCCCCCCTAATTGAGACCCTGTGTGGCACACCCCTACCCAAAAGAACCCATTTTTTGCGTGAATTAGTTTCAATGTTTAACAACATGGTTTCATGAACGTTTTCTGGACCATTTTAGGGGGAAAAATTAGAAATTTGTGCGCGCTTAACGCGAGTTAGATTCAATGTTTCTTTATTCAAGTTATATAAAAGATGGCTTAAAGAACGTTTTTCTGGACCATGTTAGTTTAAAAAACTGACAGTTTATATGCTTAGGAACGTTTTTCTGGAGCTTTTTAGTGTTAAAATAGCCATTTTTTTGGACAGTGCAAGCAGGGAGTGCTCCCCATCATTGTCCCAGTGGGGATGATGCCCCCCTTCCCCCAAAAGAAGCCATTTTTTTGCGCGAATTAGTTTCAATGTTTAACTATTCGAGCTTTTAAGCTTATAGGAACGTTTTCTGGACCATTTTACTTTTTAGGGAAAAAAACTAGAAATTTGTGCGCACTTCGCGCGAGTTAGATTCAATATTTCTTTATTCAAGTTATATAAAAGATGGCTAAACCCTAACCCCACTAGACCATACAAAATCATCCAAAACAAAAATATCTCCACGCGCGTGCTGCTGCATTGGCTCGATTAATACATCACCTACCGCAGGCATATGTGGCCACGAAGTTTGTGGCCGTATATGCGCTGGGGAGTTAGCTCAGTTGATAGGGGCACAGACTGGGGTGCGAATGGTCCCGGGGGTGCTCGGTAATTTTTCGGGTTAAAAAAATTGTACTTTTTCCCCCTCCCCCGATACATGCACAAACATAGCCGTGGGAGTTAGGGTTAGAAACGTTTTTCTGGACCATTTTAGTTTAAAAAACTGACAGTTTATACGCTCAGGAACGTTTTATGGAGCTTTTTAGTGTTAAAATAGCTATTTTTTGCGCGCTTCATTATAGCTAATGATTTAATTTGGGTGGCCAAGTACTTTTTCGAGCTCTGCTCTGATTTGGTAACCTACCATAGTATATTAATTGTATTGTCATTGTATCTCTTTTGTGGTAAATAAACTGAACTGAACTGAACTGAACATAATTGGTTTCAATGTTTATTCCAGCTTTATAACAACGTTGCGACATGTTTCAAGAACAGTTAGTTAGTTAGTAAACTAGACATTTTTGCACGTTTCGAGCCTGTTGGTTTCATTTTATTTTATTATTCAAGCTTAAACAAAATGACTTTATGAACATTTTTCAGGACCATTTTAATGTTGAAATAACCAGTTTTTACACAAATTATTTTCAATGTTTCATTATTCAAGCTTAACAAGATTGCTTCAGGAACGTTTTCAGGACCATTGCAGTGTAAAAATAACCAATTTTATTAGTTGGAATGTTTTATTATTCAAGCTTAACAAGATGGTTTCAGGAACGGTTTTTTTAACCTTTCTTTTTACAATAGCCATTTTTTAAAAAATATTTTGTTATTCAATTTGAACAAGATGGCTTCAGAAACGTTTCTGGACCTTTTATTGTTAAAATATACTTTTTTGGCGCGCTACACGCGTATTAGTTTCACTGAATTTATTATTCAAGCTTAACAAGATAGCTTCAGGAACGTTTTTCTAAACCTTTATTTTTACAATAGCCAATTTGTACGCGCTCTCCACGGAATTATTTTTTAGTTTGTGTTATTCAATTTCAACAAGATGGCTTTATAAACGTTTTCTCTGAACCTTTTTAGTGTTAAAATAGACATTTTGCGCGCTACTTGCGCAGTAGTTTCACTATTTATTTATTATTCAAGCTTACTCTCTTAATGTAAAAGAGCAAAAATGTCTCTGTGCAGTTGATGAGTTCAGAGTGAAATTATTGTCACTCGAAAAGAGTGATTTTCATTCTGTGTCGAGTGACTTTTCAATCTGTGCGAGTGATCAGTTGTACTAGATTTAAATAATTTGAGAGCCGGAACACAATCAAATAGAAAAATATTCAAAAACTCAAAATTTTCTTTATTTTATTAATTTTAAACATTATTGAAGTGATAATTAATGATGATATGAATGTTAATTGTTTCTGCAATAATTTTAAAGTCCAAATAATGATTAAATATAAATTACATTAATGAAACGCGTAAAAACATCATCGATAAAAACACCATAGAAAGTAGATTTAGATACTTTACATAGAGAAATATCATGTTGATATATGATATCGTTGCACTACCGAAAGGAAGTGATAATGTAACATAGGCAAATGACAGCAGTTGTTTGGTCGAGAAAAGGTAAGTATAGTTTGGATAATGACTCTTTGTTTGTTATTCAAATTTTCTATTGAATTGCAAGTTATTCATGTGAATGTGATTAAGTAATTAAAATGTTCCATTATTGTTCACTCTCAATGAGGGTGAAGTTCACTCTAAATGAGTGAAATTCACTCCTTATATATTCACTCTTTTTTCACTCCAATGGAGTGATCACTGTAGGCACTCTTTGAAGAGTGAAAATTCACTCGTTCCTGGAATTCACTCTTTTTTGGAGTGAAAATGGTTCCACTCTTTCAAGGAGTGACTTTCACTCTATTTGAGTGATCACTGTAGGCACTCCTTTAAAGAGTGAATATTCACTCCATTAGAGTGGAATTTCACTCTTTTACATTTAGAGAGTAACAAGATGGCTTCAAGAACGTTTTTCTAAACCTTTATTTTTACAATAGCAAATTTGTGCGCACTCCGCGCAAATTATTGTTATACTACTTTGTTATTCAAAGATGGCTTCAGAAACGTTTTCTGGACCTTTTTAGTGTTAAAATAGACAATTTTGGCGCGATACGCGCAAATTAGTTTCACTGTTTAATTATGGCTTAAATGACTCAAATTTGGTACATTTTCATGCACAGAATTTTATTTGGTGATCTGTTAAAATTGTATAGGTTTCTTTTTTGGCTCAATGTACAACACTATGCATATTCGTACGCATTCCCCGCTTCACATGTTCAAAACCACTGAGAATAAACTCGCCAGTCACTGTACAGGCAGTGGTATCAGCGCTACTGAACGCGTGGCAGTAAGTGCCTAGTGGGATCGGGGAGAGCAGGCGGCGTTACTGCTTTACTGAAGGACACCGTGGCAAAAAATGTTGTTGTACACTGCTACGGTAATTGAAAAGGTGGGCGCATATGAGGGATTGTTTGTTGGTAGTCATTTAGAAAAACAGGGGTGGGCGCTTATAAGGGCATGGGCGCTTAATAGGGATAATACGGTAACACTTCGCTGGTGAATAGTAGTGTTTACTAAATATAGTACTTTAATATAAAGTAACACACCAGTTGATAGCACACGCTCACATTTTCAAGCCTAATTAACATAGGCAAGGGATTTTTTTATTCGACTGGTCTCAGAGACAAATACACAAAGCAATGGAAATTTGAATTGTGTGCCTATCTCCAGGCATGCCTTTTTATTTACATTTTTTAATTGAAGAAGATGAGTTTTATGATTAATGCCTACAAATTTTTCACACAAAATTGTTTTAAAAATCTTAAAGAAATTTTGAGAAAATGTTGAAACTCGAAAACAAAAATATCTAAACTGAAAAACAAAAATAAAATATGGGTTGGTCAGACCAGTTCTGATGGAGCTTATGAAACTTATTGTTTATAAATAAAAATGCACTCTAAAGTATTTTCTTTCTTGGATAGTGCTCTTGAATTACATTTGTATTGCTTTTGCCATACCAAAAAATAGGGAAAATAATTACTACATCTTAATATTTTTTCTTAGTCAATACTGGTAAGAAATTGTGATCTATGATTGGATAAGAAGAAATTCACTACATATTATGGGTAAATATGTTGTTTTCATTTCAGCTCTAACTGTCATGGCGAAAGGCTGGATTTACTGCGTTGTAATCAATGTCTTCATTTTTACGATCGTTATGAATTGTACCATTCTCTCATGATTCCATTTTTATCCCCCTGGTTTGTAAACACCAAAAGGGGATTTTGTCATCATGTCGGGGTGTGTGGGGGTGTGTATGGGGTGTCGGGGTGTGCCTTTTGGTTAGCCTTTTTGGTTAGCCTTTTTCCGAATGCTGTATCTTTTGAACAGATGGACGGATTGACTTCAAACCTTCTGCGATAGGTAGGCCATGGTCAAACACTGTAGCTGCTTTTTGGGGGGTCTAATTTGTAAAGGTCATCTGAGGTCAAAGGTCATCCAGGGGTCAAATCGTAAAAGTTGTCCAATTTACTTCAAACTTGAAGAAAAGAAACATGAACACCGAGTGAACATTTCTCAAATTAATTAGAGGTTATCCGAGGTCAACGGTTTTGAGGTCAAAGGTCATCCAGGGGACAAATTGTAAAAGTTGCCCGATTGACTTCAAACTTGGAGAAAAGAAAGATGAACACCGGGTGAACATGCCTAACATTAATTTGCACAGGTCATCTGAGGTCAAAGTTGCCCTATTAAACTTCGAGAAAAGAAACATGAACATCGGGTGATCATGTCTAAAATTAATTAGAGGTCATCCGAAGTCAACGGTCATTAGAGGTCATCCAAGGTCAAAGGTCAACAAGGGGTTAAATCGTGCAATGAACACCGGGGGAACATGTCAAAGGTCATCCGGAGGTCAATAGGTAAAATCGGAAAAGTTGCCCGATTGACATGAAACTTGGAGAAAAGAAATATGAACACCAGGTGAACATGTCTAAAATTAATTAGACGTCATCCGAGGTCAACAGTCATTATCATTAGAGGTCATTCAAGGTCAAAGGTCAATGAACACCGGGGGAACATGTCAAAAAATAATTAGAGGTACGTCTGAGGTCAAAGGCCATCCAGAGGTCAAATTGTAAAAGTTGCCCAATTGACGTCAAACTTGGAGAAATGAAACATGAAAACCGAGTGAACATGTCTAAAATTAATTAGAGGTCATCCGAGGTCAACGGTCATTAGAGGTCAAAGGTCAAACTTGGAGAAAAGAAACATGAACAATGGGGGAACATGACCCCTGTGTGACCTTCGACCTCATTTAGTTGATCTCCCAGACAGGGGGATTTGCAAGTCGTGACTTGCAGTATTTTCTTTAAATCTCATTTTACTTGAGTCCATTTCTGACTGAATACCTTTCCCCAGGAAAATTGTCCTATTTATTGGACAGATTTTGCTACCATTTCTGTGAAAAACAGCAAAATCAAGAATTTTAGACCCATAAATTGACTATAAAATGGCTTTGAAAAGGGGTCATTCATTTACCAGAGGGTGAAATATGGGACCCCAATTGGCAGCACATCCCCATAACCACATATCTACAAAGTAACCCCGGGACCTTTTTCAAACAGGAAAAACTGGATATGTGGTGTTATTTTTATTTACATTTGCTCTACATACACAAGTTCAGGCACGTACGCACAATATTTTCAAGGGGTGTTTTAGGCGGAATGTTTTTAAAAGTTGGTGGTGGGCGCACTTATTCTACCATCGTGTAAGCGTAGCTAGCTGAGCATCTTGAGGCGTTGGGTTCGGGTCCCGCTCAAGGGCCCCGAGACAAATTTGAATTTAGACGCTCTTAGAGGCATTTTTTAATTGTTTTTGTTTTTGTTTTAATGACCGCTGGAAATTGTAGGTGGTTGTCAAGCGGTGGTGTGGGGTGTTCCCACCAAAGGGCCCGAAGATGTTTGTTTGGATACTCGCTGAGGGAATTTCGAAGCCGTTTAGGCTCACAAACTTATTGCAATTATTTTCCTTTATAATAAGATCTGACATTTTGCCTGTTATTTTGCGGAAATATAGATCCAAAGGTGGGTTTCCATGCACCTCTATTCACTGGTATTGGGTATTGAATACACCTAATGCGGCGAGAATTATTTTAATTTTAAGTGCTTGCCGAGAGCATTTCTAAGCTGTTTCAAGGCTCACAAACCTCATATTTTCTTTGCATTCCACCATTGTTTCTGACATTTTGCTTGGCATTTTGCTTAAATATAGCTGTGTGTTAAAGGTGGTTAACCCCCTCTAGTCCCATGGTGTTTGGGTACTAATAGTAAACCTAGTGCAGGGTGGGGTTCCTGAGAAAATTCTGAATTTAGGTGCTCGCCGTGTGCATTTCTAAGCCGTTTCAAGACTCACAAACTTAATATTTTCATTAAATTTCATTCCAGGATTGTTTCTGACATTTTATAAAATATAAGTGTTTAAAGGTTGCCAAAAACAAGTGGGGTGCATACCCCACTCAAAAGTGAGGGTAGGGGAAATGCGCTGCACGGATTGTGTGTGGGGGGATGTTCACTCCTTATTTATTCCCCCTTATTAATTATTTTTGACAGACCCGGGGGGGGGGGGGGGGTGTTTCACACTCAAAACACCCCCCTCCCCTGTGTACGCGCCTCCACAAGTTCACGAGGGACAATGCATGTACTGACACCTGTGGAATTGTAATCTAACCTCAGAATTCCCTCATATTGTTGGGTTATTTTCAGCAGTGAAGTGGTCATTACTCAGTTATATAGGCCTATTAAAATATACCATTTTGTATCCAAACATCCGATAAAAATGATGAAAATAAACCAAACTTGTCAGTAGTTAAGCAATCCCAAATTTTACTCAAACAATGGTGTATAGTTTGGGCGGGGCAAATTAATTCATTTAAATAATAATACCTTCAGGGCGTATGATAATCGCGTTAGTGTGCCCTAAACAAACTCGCCGGCATATGCGTTGTAACGCAGCGTTGCCATGTGCGCATGTGCTAAAGAACGCAATCAATTTGAAGCAGGAAGCTGGTAAACAGCTTGCTGAATTCGCTTATTTTCGCCTAAATTTGTTGTTTTTGATTAAGATAAACCTAACAAACTGCATTATTTTATGATAAAAGATCCAAATAACCAATACACTAAATAAGAATGAGAATAAGATATAGTTCTTAGCTGTTTTACTATATATACAATGGTCTTATAATGTATAGCCTATACATTATAAGGCCATCATATTAGCAAAACAGCTAAGAACTATATTTTATTCTCTAAATATTCCAAATAAAATCAAAGTTAATTTTCTCAAAACTATAAAAGATTCATTTTGTCTCTCAAATGAGATTGGATCAAAACTATTCTTTTCTCATGTCCGAAGGCTGACAGCAAAACTGTTAACTTTATTTGTTTGAAGTGGCTCTTTTTACTTCATTCTTTTCTTCCATCTTTTCTAACTTTCATTTCATTCAGCCAGCATGCTTATATATAGGCTTTTTAAGCCTGGCCCGAGCATTTTGCTTGAGCCTCGCCCCTTCAGGACCCAAACGTGTGTCCGTTTAAACAAACAAACAAACAGCTCATAAGCCACCTAGCCAGACACAGTAATACCAACAAGTTAAAACAGATATAAAAAATATCATTAGTTTTGACATACACATAATACTCACCTTGGTATAAAATCCAGAGAGTTAGATTTAGAAGAGCCCCAAGATACTTTGTTGATCCCAGCGTTAAAAATGGCGATTATGATTGTGCAAATAGTGCATCACCTGATCCCTGTGTCGTCTATCACAATATCCGTCCGTAAATTGTTTGATTGTTTGTAAATTTAGGCACTGATGTTATTGTTTACCGATGTTATCATTATCAAATATAATCACCCCTGTTAGTCTTTTATATCATATTAATCATATCACTATTAAAATTTCAAAGTTCATTTGATAACAAAACATTGTCTGCTCAACTTAGAGGGTACATGAACCTATTTTTTTGGCTGACTAAACTGATAAAGATCAAACTGATTCACGATTTATAGTCGGGATTTCCCATTTCAAGGCGTTTGACCCTATCAGATCCACTTTTTCCCAATTAAATTTGAGATTTTGGTCAATCTGCTCCCCCCTCCCTTTATTTTCAAATCCTTATAACTATAGTACAGAATCTATCACTATTGACATAAAGGCATCTATTAATGATTTTTTTTAGAAAGTAGATTTTCTTGCAGATTTACATTTCGGATCATAAATCATGAATATTACAGAGCGATATGATTCCTAATTACCTCAAAATCATGATTTTAGAGTGAATTTAGAGTAAAATAAGTTGTCAGCGCAGACTCAGCAGTTTATTTTCACTCTAAAACCATGATTTTGAAGTAAGAATCGTATCGCCCTGTAACAGTTCCCTGGAAAATGTGCCTTTAAGGGGACATGCAATGTGGTCAAACAAAAAGGCAATCTGTACTATTGATTTTGAGATATTTGTGATGCAGGACAATCAAAAGGGGGGACTTTGCGGCTGTCAAGATATAGATGAAAACGGAATGAAAAAAATAAGGAATTTTGGCGTCATTTTCACTCATAAAATCTGAATGCCGTGATCAAATTTATTAAATTTGGTGTCATTTTAAAGCTTAGAAAATGCTCTGAGAGCACATATAATAAACTCAAAGTTTACTTCACTCGCAAAGTCCCTGTTTTGATGCATCACATTTAACCATACAAAAGACAGTTATAAACGTGCAATCATAATGGTTTACATGCAGGGCAGGTCCCTTTTATATGAATATCTATTTTTAATGTTTTAACATGTCTGTTTTGTTGTCATGTTGTGTTTAGTTTGTCCCCATTCATATGGAATCTTCTAAACTGGTTAATTGCTTGAATTTTTCCTAAATTGTTTGATTTTCCGCAATATTAGTGATTCACTGACTGGGCATTTTAAAATGAAAATTAGCTATTTGAAATACTGATATTTGTATATCTATTATTCAATTGCTTCTCCTTACTTTTTCCTCTTATACTACACATTCCAAATTACACAGGGATTAAAATTATTGTCTTTTGTATCATATTTATGCGAACAAAATTGGGATTTACCTGCTTCTGATGTCATGTTATGTAATCTTCTAACCACATGTTTCATAAAATCAATTCAAATTTCCCGCCAAATAACTGATTTAGCAGTGTCCCAAGTGTACTTACTTTGAGACAATGCTATGACGTCATAGTTCACACTTAAAAATCCAAAACTGTATTGTTTGAAAGACAAAGGTTCATACTTTGTATTGATCACATTATCCCCTCAATAGAATCACTCATGCATCCCATACCATGATTACTTTCATTATTTATTGACTGCCCCTCGTAGGTTGGCGATATATAAGCTCAACAATCAATTAGGAAGGACAAAATGTACTATTTTGGCAATGAGTGGGCATACCCGTTTATTGACAAATTTCGCAACAATTTCCGGCAGATATCCAAGCTCATAACTACAATGTAGATGACAAATGATTAAACCCGACGGTTCGGCCCGAAGACCTCATTATTCGGCAAACCCAGTGAAAAACATTACAAATTCAAGTCATCCCTTCTGATAAGACACTAGCTTAGTTCAATAGTGATAACTGTCGACCAGCAACATTTTCCTACTAAAATGTCCTATTGAGAGTAACATACACACTGTATGCCCAGATAGATCCTTATCTCTATACTCTCTGTGTACAAACAGTTAAATTGCAGTTATAATTTCGATTCTGAGCTTAGATACCCGCTTAAAAGAGCGGAAACTATTGACACGAATTCGCCAACATCAGTGCTAGTGTATTTAAATGCAGATTTCAGCCAAATGTAGCATTGCAGAATTACCAATACAAACAAGAATAACATTTAAATTAGCTGCCCAACAACTGATTCATTTTGGCCTATCAAGTTGTTTGCTCCAATAGCCTATAATTATTGCCGTTGTACGGAACTTTATCACAGTCTAACAAAACCTTTTATCAAATCTTTTGATGTGTGTGTCTTGTGATTTTTTTCTCCTGAAAATAAAATTGTGGCTCGTGTGTATTTCATGGCATAACAGGTATCATAAAATCGTTTGTTTTTGTTTTTGTGCATAATTCTCAGGATGTTCAACAAAAAGTGAAGATATATTTGCAAGGCACGGACCTGTCTAACTTCAAGTACGACAACTTCATATGTGTCCTGGATCTAGTAAATAGGTAAGTTATTCAGGTGTCAATTTAAATCTTGAACCTACCCTCCTCAAGCCTTCACCTGTATTCACCTTCCTTCAGAAAAAATAGGTCAAAAGTAGGTCTTTCCTGCTATTTTGTGGGTCTAATCTTTAACTAACCTTGAGGAGGGTAGTTTCATGATGCACATTGATGCCTGCATAAGTGCTGAGCATACTCAACAATCAAGCACAGCTGAGCGGTAGCGTTGGCCACTGTTACATTGCTCCAACCTATATATTTGCACGGTACTGACCTGTCAAACTTCAAGTACAACAACTTAAATGTGTCTTAGATTTAGTAAATGTAAGTTAAGCCTTCATTACAGGGTCAATCAAAATAATTGTGCATGGTTTGAAATGGCCCTTTGACTTTGTGTGTATACCCGGGGTGCTCAGTGGTCATTACAAAAGGGGTATCATGCGTGTCCAAGAAATCACGTAATTAGGGTAGTTTTTCAAGCTGGGGCAGGTTACGTACGTAACGTGAATAGGGTATCAAAACAAGCCAAATTAAGAAAAAGGGCATACTTTTTACATCATTGGCTTTCGTATTTAGGGTCCTTATTTGCTCCATGAGGATTATAAATAGCCATGTTACATTTGCGAGATATATTTCTCAAATTGTATCCGCGCAAGTGATCTGATAAATCAGCTCAGCATTTGTTTGATAATACTTTTAGCTTATTAGGGAAGGAAAAAAGGGTTAGATATGTGTCATACGCGCTAAGAGGTTTAAACTATACAAATTACTTGCTTAGGGCATCAAAATATAGTACTTGTTTAGGGTTATCATAATATTTTGAGTACTTGTTTAGGGTATTGGGAATACTGATACTACTTGCTTAGGGTATGTAAAATACTGTGCCATACTTGTTTAGGGGTGCTTTTTCACATTAACACGATTACGTATTTAGGGTACTTTTTGAAAGTCCTTGGACGCGCATGATATCCCCTTGCAATGACCACTGAGCACCCCGGGTGTGTATAGAACCATAAAATTGGTATGGTTTGTATAAACTAACAAAAAGCTAACAAAAATGGTCAAATTTTGCTTATTGTTCATTTGCTTACTTCATTTTTTCATAAGATGAACTACAATCTTGGAAAAAAGTCCTTGAAACGCGAACGCTGAGCTGAGCACACGTGCTGGGTATTGTGTGCATGTATTGATACTTAGTGTCTTCTGTTATAAACGGAAATTGTTCAAATGAGATTTTTCCTTCCCCACCCCCCATCGATCAATGTTGGGACACTCTGGCAAGCTGCAGGAGCCACTGACCTTGGTCAACATTGTACGGGGGTGTGGGGGTGACACTTTTCCGTTAATCACACGCAAGTGTTCCAAGACTTATTTCCAGGATTGTATAAGAGGAATGCAAAATATTTGATCTAAATTTGGTTTTTCTATCATAAATCAAAAACCGTATGTCGTATGAATCTCATATTACACACGATTTGAGTAAACAATAGGGGCATCACAAATATGATAAAAATGATGATAGGGAATTAATTTTATTTAGGGAGTGGTCACTGAAAACAATTATTTATGTCATATTTAACAACAATTTGACCCGTTTCTTGATCCCGCGCGTAATAATCTGATGTTTATAAATAAATAAAGCAAAAGTAAAAGTTCTTGCTGTCGAGAAATTAACATTTTTATACTTTTAATAATGTTATCACATTGCCTATTTATTTGTTATTTGAAATATGAAACTATACATTTACACTTTCCACGCGACAGGCGTCTGCAGACGACAATCCAAAATAGCACAAAATGTTTCAAAAATGGTCAAAATTATTGAATGTCATTTTACCAATATATGGAATCACCTTGTGAAATGCATTCAAATAAGTACAAACGTGCCTATTATTTGTTCAGTTATCCTTGAGATAGACATAAAAGTTAGACAAATCTATTTTGCCCCGTGGTTAAACCAATAGCCGCGTTGAAAGTGTTAAAATTTGCCGAGCAGTAAACGTTTATTTGCAATAATATTTCTATCTATTGAAGATAGCTCATAACAGAAAAAAGGAAAAAAGTCACGCCATGAGAGCAACTTGAACCGTAAAGGCCAAGCAAGCTATAAAGGTTGCCAACGAACGCTCCTGTCCACTAGGCCAAGCGGTCAGTGCTTACACAAGCATGGATTTGTTTTATTATACATGTTATAGTAATGCATTATTGCAAAGTGTCACACACTTTACCAACACTTTACCATCAGTTTACCATTGGGACATTTTGCTTAAAATAGGCAATTAAACGTTTTTTCATACTGCCTTTGAGTTATCAAGATATGCATATGTATATATTAGCTATACCAATCATGCATGTTGTAACTCCGAAATATAAGCCGCATAAGTCACATCTACGCATTTTGATAACAGTTTACCATTTAAAATGAAAACAAAATATGTATAATAATATTATACTATAGAAACGACGGTAAAGTGTTCAATGAACACGTGTTTCAAGGCAACACTTTACCATACACTTTACCATACACTTTACCATTACCGTCCCAACTCGTCTGATGAATACTTTGTGAATAAAGCTAAATTCATTTATCGCAGCGCTATTTTAATCAATAAAATATACTACTTAAATGGTTTATTTATGTATTCACGTATATTATATATTACTTAAATGGTTTATGTATTCACTTATTTAGTTGTTTGGGTTGTTTTTAAGGATGGGATTGAACTGAAGGCTTATCGATAATATTATCGTCGTGCTTACTCATCTGACTCATTAGCTCAGTTGATAGAGCGCTGGTCTATAACCATCCAGAGGTCCCAGGTTCAAATCCTGGATGTGCAATTTCTTTTACTGACTATCATTTATAATTTGTGGAGTAAGAAGAAACATTTACTCATCATCCAACCATGTCCAACTATTTTTTTCTCCAATTATTTTCAAATATTTCCAAAAAATAAATACCAACAGTTTTGAAAAAAATGTGTAAGAAAAAAGTCATATTTGAAAAAATCCATAAAATAAGGGTTTGAGAATAACGTGTCGGGAAAAAATACCAGCAATTTCAAAATGTTCAAAATAAATTCCAAAAACTGTAGGCAAAAACGCCCTTTGACAATTTGAGCCAAAAAATGTTGGTTAATAATAATATGTGGAAATGTAGAACTAAATCCAAATGTAGTTTTTCAAAAATTATTTTTAATAAAACAGCCAAAAAAGTGTACGTATAGGCCTATGAACATTCGAGCAGAAAAAAAAAGGTGTTTTGAAAAAAAAGGTGTTTTTCTTGCATTATTTCTTGGTGATTATTGGGCAGGGGGATTCATCGTCCCTTTGCAACACAAGTGATGCAAAACAACGACCGCAAATCAAAAAATACATAATAACAGATGGGCATATGAATAATGAGCATCTATTATTATATTACAACCCGTTAACCCTAACCGCACTGAATCTCACTAAATCTCACTGCCAGAAACTATCTCCAGGCACGTGCTGCTGCATTGCCGCGATGACGTCACCTACCGCGGGCATATGTGGCCACGGAGTTTGTGGCCGCATATGACCTAGGGGGTTAGCTCAGTTGGTAGAGGGACAGACTTGGGTGCGGATGGTCCGGCGATCGAATCCCGGGGGGTGCTGGGTGATTTTTCGGGTCAAAAAAATAGCACTTTTTCCCCCCTCCCCCCGATACGCACAAAAAACTAGCTTTACTGGTTAGGGTTAATGCAATATGAAAGATAGCTGTCGAATCTGTCAAACAGAAGTTACTGCTATCTACTGAAGATAGTTATTTACAAGTAGGCCTAAGTTGTTTTACAATTATTTGTGTTACTTTCAACCCCATATATAGATTCCGTTACTTTTAGATACTCTTTTACATATCTGACAATACATTAATAAATCTCGTAGGAGTATCTGAAAACGCCACATTATGCATTGCAATAATGGGCAATTATTATACATCTTTGAAATGCATTAGTTAGTATAGGGAATTGTTTTCACTGAACGTTCCCGTATTAAATGAATGTCTTTATAAAAAAAATACTGGGGTTGCCAAGCCTATGGTCCACTGCCAAATACTGTGCAATTTGAGATACATGTGACATTTAGTTTTCGAGATGTGATAGAAAAACCAAATTTAGATGATTTTTTTTGCAAACTGCGTATACAATCTTGGAAAAAAGTCCTTGAAACGCAAACGCTGAGCTGAGCACACGTGCTGGGTATTGTGTGCATGTATTGATACTTAGTGTCTTCTGTTATGAACGGAAATTGTTCAAATGAGATTTTTCCTTCCCCACCCCCCATCGATCAATGTTGGGACACTCTGGCAAGCTGCAGGAGCCACTGGCCTTGGTCAACATTGTACGGGGGAGTGGGGGTGACACTTTTCCGTTAATCACACGCAAGTTTGCTTCATAACTTCCATGAAGGCGTCGTTGTTCTACGCATTTATGTCAAACAATACCTTTATTCTCATTCTTAAACAATCATACTGAAGTTCATTATTTAAGGGGGCTGTGGACTCTCAGGTACAGCCTCCTTAAAACTGCCGTAACTTCTTCAATATTCATTTAATCTTTATAAACGTACACAGTTTTTTGCACGAAAGGGTTCAATTAATCCAACCATGATAATGAAATTAATAATAATAATAATAATACAACAACTCTTGTATAGCGCTTTACACCGAAGTCCCATAGCGCTTACAAATAACAAAACAAAACAACAAAACAAAAAACAAAAACAAAAACAGAGCAAAACATATGAAAGACACAATATACCAGGAAACTAAAGATACAAAAATAAAATTAAATGTTACAAAATGCCATTTCAAAGAGATATGTTTTCAGAGATGATTTCCCTGACAGAAATTTGTATGTCAAATCTATGTCAAAAGTGTGTCAAATCTATGTCAAACGGCAGTTTGACATAGATTTGACATGTCAAAACTATGTCAAATGGTAATTTGACATACATTTGAGTGTCAAATTTGTGTCAAATTCAACTTTAATTTGATAGACTATGTCAAATCTATGTCAAATATTCAAAGTTAAAAAAAAGTGTCAAAATTGTGTCAAATTTGTGTCAAAATTGTGTTAAATTGAACTTATAAAACTGTTAACATGCATTATGCATGTCAAATGTATATCAAATCTGACTTGTATTTTTTCAGGATTGTTTTCATGAAATGCATGTATGTCAAATGTGTATCAAATCTGACTTGTATATTTTTCAGGATTGTTTTCATGAACATGTATGTCAAATGTGTATCAAATCTGACTTGTATTTTTTTCAGGATTGTTTTCATGAAATGAATGTATGTCAAATGTGTATCAAATCTGACTTGTATATTTTTCAGGATTGTTTTCATGAACATGTATGTCAAATGTGTATCAAATCTGACTTGTATTTTTTTCAGGATTGTTTTCATGAACATGTACATGTATGTCAAATGTGTATCAAATTTGACTTGTACTTGTTTAAGGATTTTTTTCATGAAATGTATGTCAAATCTGACAGAATTTCTACATGTACTGTATATTAGGAACGTATCATTTTAAGAACCCAAATTGAGAAAAAATAATTTCATGGGAAGAATCCATTTAAAGGTTATAGGGGTGTTTTAAATCATGCAAACACAGAAGAGGGCAATTATCAAATGAGCGGCTTTTAAAACTTTGCCGGCTCATTTCTTCATTAACTTGAATATCATTTTCCCACTTTTTAGTTGTTCAAGTTTTCGGGACGTTCGCACTTTTTCTTAAAGGGACATTAAGTGGTGTTGAAAATTTTAAATGTTTAAAAATTGATTTCAGAATTAAAGATGAACATTTACGATTGCCATTATTGTTGTTTCCATTAACAAAAACACAGCAAAACTTGATTAAAACAATATCATCGCTATTTATTGAAAAACGCCCTCTATGCAAATCAGGGGTGTACCTTAATTTTTTCTCCAACCAGCCAGGCGGACTGGTAGCGTGTAAAAGTTACCAGCCCGACTGTAAACTTACAAGCGCAGTCTCCGACACATCTCTTAGTGCCCCTTTAATTATAACATCATAAGCCATTTTAACAATTCTCTTTAAATAGCTTGAAATAATCTATCATTTACAGTATTTGTATCATCATTTAACAAACATAAGTCTTTTCCAATTTTTAGGAATTGCCCTAATTAAACCCATGGTAGTGTAAAATATTGCAATTAATATCATATTTAGTTTTGAAATTCTCGAAAGATAAAAAGCTATCATTACCTTCAGAAAACAAATCTTTTACATACCTCACATTTTTGTTTAGCCATTGTCTATAATAGGCCTATGATACTTTAAAAGTGCGATATATTCTTGTATCACCCTCAAAGCCATTCAATATTATATTATTATTGATCACCATGTCAAAACTAGTTTCTCGTCCTTTTTTAGTACAATTTGGGGTTAAATCCGTTTTTTCGCGAAAATAGACAAACCCATGTCTAAGGATTTTTCAGTTGTAAAGCCTACCCATGGCTAAGGAGGTCTCATGAAAAAACGACCCACTGGAGCGGCACGTCCCCGTATGCCTTACATACGTGAGTACCCCCACCCCCCCCCCCCCCCCCCCGGATTGACATTGTATAATTCTATTTAAACATTGGCCTATTCTCCACTTTCTGAATTTTAACGATTTTTATTTCCGAAACCTGGCATTTTTTTTGAAAAATACAGTTTGAATTACTAATAATATTGACAAATAAATAAATGGTTAGCTTTTAAAGATCATGTGTCAACGAAACATAGACTTTATAATAATTGCTAAAGTATCAAAATTGCTATGTATTGGTTGAGAGTGGATTTTACAAAGCTTATGTAGGGATACTACCAAACGACTGGCAACCAACACTGCAACACTGTGGCTAGAGGTGACAATCCAGAAGGTGTGCACAGCACGTAGGACGGTAGGAGTAATGAACCATGCATTCTGAAGACTGTGTCATTGTTTGAAAAGTTTGTTTACACTTTTTTTACAGTTTACGGTTGATCAAAAGTACTACGATTTTTGGGATGAAATTGGCAGTTAAAATAATAGGAATCAGTATTATGGAGAAAAACATATTGTCAAGGAATCACACTGCAGTCATTTTAGAAGCAGAAAGTTTCAGAGATTGTTAAAAAATTGTATGAATTTTGGCTATGTGCAGTGTCACGAGTGCATGCAGTGTGTGTGCTTTTGGCGAAGTAGCATAATTCGGACTCGGAGCACTTTAATACAAGTTAATGAATGCTGAGCTGATTAACCAGTGGAATGCCTTAGATGTAAATGGTAAGGACATGTATGCTTTATTATATAAGAATTTTGCATTATCTCTATTCAAATCAATTGCATAGGGCCTATGCCTAACTAATTATTGTACAAATTGTACAAAATTATAAAAATAAGCTTTTTAAAATTTTAATTTTAGGCGAAAATAGATCATGACATATAGGAACACACGCTGACACAGACTAGTCTCACCTTTCTTGCACAGACACCATAAAGTTAAACAATTAAAATGTTAGTGGATGTGCTCAATTCTACTATAATCAAAACTAAAATGTGTCGATCACAGCGTATACGATCATGACGATTCCCCCAGCGTCCCATTGTTAGGCATGATCATAAAATTTTGAAGAAAAAAAATCTCTTTAAAAAAGGAATAAAAGTACTTCTCAATAATAAAATGATGGTTCAACCATGTCGGCAGGCTGACTAATCACAAAGTTATAACCAAAAGTAGTTTGCCTCATATTGATAACAACTGGTCAAGTCATGCACATTTTAAGATAAATACGATTTACTTTCATGATGTCCAGTTGCTTGGGATTATTTAGACATCAGTGAATACATCCAAGCCTTATTCGTATCGTAAGTTTTCCACATATTTTGGCTACTAAATGTTCAAAGAAACCATACCAATGTTCATACTGTGACAAGACCTTCTCTCGATCGGGTGATAAGACCATCCATGAAAGGTTCATACTCATACTGAAGAGAAACCGTACCAATGCTCGTATTGTGACAAGAGCTTTTCTGTTTCAAGTGATAAGACCATACCGTGCATGAATATGAAAGGATTCATACCGAAGAGAAACCTTAAATACCAATGTTCATACTGTGACAAGACCTTCTCTCGGTCAGGTGATTAGACCATCCATGAAAGGAATAAAGGATCGATTCATACTAAAGAGAAACCTAATTACCAATGCTCGTATTGTGACAAGAGCTTTTCTGTTTCAAGTGATAAGACCAGACATGAAAGAATTCATTCCGAAGAGAAACCTTACCAATGTTCATACTGTGACAAGGCCTTCTCCGGTCGGGTAAATGAGACCAAACATGAAAGAATTCATACCGAAGAGAAACCTTGCCAATGTTCATACTGTTTTTTATTAGGCAAAAAACAGAGGTTGTGTTGCCCCTCAGCGACCGACCCTAAAAACTAGGGGCGCATTTTTATTTATTTTTTAGATTTAAATTTGATTAAAAGTGTCTAAATGTTACTATTTCTTGCTTGAAATGAACAAGTAAGCCAAAATAAATGTTTCTTAGACTATTGTCACACTAGAAACATTAGTTAAATTGACATGGACCTATACCAATTTTGTCTTGACATATTTTTCAGCCCCCCCCCCCCCCCCCCCCAAAAAAGATTTGGAAAAAAGATTGAAAAAAAGAAGAAATCCGACCGACCCGATTTTAAATTTTTGGCACTTAAAGACCCAGGCATCTACTCATTCCACCAGTGGCTTAATCCAGCCAATCTGACACATTTGAACAATAGAGGGCGCTGCAATACCAAATGTTTTAAATGCCTTTTACTCTTGATATCCATGTTCAGTAGACTCCGTTTCCTTTTTAAAAATATGGTTAAATGTATTTTCAAATATTGTTTGTATAAATCAGTTGATTTAAACAAAGATAAACGATAAGAAACGTAAAAATGTAATTTTGACAATGCCCATTTTTTATTGAATTAACACCATACCATAGATTTTGTATTTTGTAAATATTATATATTAAGATTTACAGTCAAATTGTCCAACATTTAGTAGATGCCTGGGTCTTTAAGGGCAACACAGCATTATTTGTTTGGCCTTACCAGCGTCACAGTATTGCATGATTGATTGCATAACTTGAAGAGGACGAGGCCTTTGTAAAATCTTTTTATTTCATGGTTCTGGGGGTTTGTGAACACAAAACCTGCTTTGAAATGCTCATTGGATTGGATTGGACTACAGTAAATCTATTAGTATTACAGTGTACCAAGATGTCGGCTTTTTAAATACTTTAACAAAAAAGTTATGGGAAAATACAGGAAATTTTCTTTTTTATAGAATTCCTGAAAAATGATGCGTGAGGAGACGAGAAACTGCTTTATTTTTTTTTACTTCAAGGCCTTATAATTTCATTTTTAAATAGCTCTATTTTGTCTCGTCACTGTAACACCAACATTTTACATCGGCACACATACACTGTTGTACGGAAAAATGGACTTCTCTCAGTCTCAGGTTGATCAATAGGTAATTGGGCCTTTTTTTTTAAAATTTAAATTACCGCATATAAATAATAAATATCTGTAGTTATTTCCGCCCATTTCTAAAACAAGGTCGGTTGGGTCAGTACAACTGGGTTTTTGTTTTTGAGTGTTGGGAGTTACAATATTAATTTTTGTATTACAATGTATTATCTTTTCAGCAGGATGCCACTGACTAGGGAGATGTAGCATCTGATGGAGATGGAGCAAAGGAAACATGCAGAATTACAAGAATTAAGTCACCAAAACATACAACTGCAGACTGAAATGGATGACCTACGCATAAATTAAAAAGGTACATGTATACAAATAAATAGTTCTACATGTAGTTTAGACATTTGCGATATTCTCGGACAAGATCTTGTTTTTTACTGAAACACTTATTTCAATTAACCTTTTTCAATTAACTTTCCCTTATCGGGCTTTTGCCAATTAAACCATGATTAAACTTACTATTGGGGGAAAGATCACTGTTCGGTGTTCGCACACGCCAGGGATCGAACCCGAGCCGCCCGCAGGGCAGGTGACTGACTGCGTTAACGGAGGAGTTTGAAAAAGTTACACCATTTGACAGCTATTAAACCATTCGAATCACGAGATACACGGCAAAAAGAGGCTATTTGCTGTGGCCTTTTGTTGCCTCTGGGAAGGTTAGGGTTAGCAGAACACGAAGAAAGATGTTTGTTAACCCTTTAAACTCCCTAATCTAGTTTTTGACAATTAAACTATTAGGGTAGAAAAACGGATCAAACCCGGGCCGCCCGTGTGGCAGGTGACTGACTGCGCTAATAACGGGGGAGCTCAAAAAAGTTAACTTTTTCAAAAACAATTTGACAGCTCACCGGATCGTGCCACAAGATAGATTCGTGAATGTGAAGCACAGAGGCTATTTGCTGTGGCCTCTGGGAACGTCCCAGTTAACACAATTTGGTTGTGACAACGTTATGAACGTCGTGATGAAGTTTGGTCATTTGGACACACAGGCTGAAAAAGTAGGCAATACGGAAAGCTCCTTGCAGGGAAATTTGAGCATTTGGAGGGAAATTTTGGCATTTGGAGGGAATTTTACTCTTTCATTAAGAAATGCATTCCATTTTGGAGGGAAATTTGGAATCGCTTGCCGGGAAAAAGACATTTTTTCAGGCCATGTTTGGACATCCGTGTTTGACGTCCACCCAACGTAAAAGTGTTGACACTTTTGAACGTAATGTGGACGTTAGTTATAACATTATTTAAACGTTTAATGACGTTCTGAAAACGGAATGTACCTGGGTTAGGAATAGGAAAACACATGTGACCCAAACGATGGGTTCAAGGTTTATCTTGAGATCAGTATTATACTGATATCTCAGCTCATATGGGCTTAATTATATGATATAAAAATGGAATGTACAATAATGGATTTTAATGTATAACATTCAGCATACAGATAATTGTAAGTGCAAACATACCCCCTGTGTGCGCTTCTAGCAATATGCAATGTACATACGTGTTTGTTCAAGTACATGTATATATATAAATCCAACTTCAATGCATAAATTTAGTTTTCTTGGAAATTGGAATAATGATTTTAAAAATCACATTGGGAAAAATGTACCATCCCTCGGTTAAATTTCATCAGTCATTTGAAGTCATTGATGACATATCTATGCTCTGCTGTTTTGTTTGTTTAAATGGCCAGTTTTCGGTCAGCGCCTATTTTCGGTCACTTTGGCCCAAATAGTGTAATGAAAATGATCTCGTTGTTATGATCTGACGGCTAAAAAAACACCGCATAGTTGATGCATCCCAGTATTGCTTTAAAATGGCAACAACCGATGCAATTACACGACAACAGGCCTGTGCCCTCTCATCCATCATGCCCTTTAAGCCCTCAAATTAATTGAGAATCTAAGTTACGCTACTGGCGCAGTCTCATTTTAGTCTTAAATATCATCAGCAAAACATATGACCAATATATATAGGCCTACCGAGAACGACTTTCATGAAATGTTCCTAGCATGGACCTAATTATATTACTCAATTTTGACACACAAGTAAATATATATATTTTTTTATAGCAAGTAAATGACGTCTTGCTCTAAAATCTTTGCACATGATGATGATTTGTTTTTCAAACATGAAACATTGTGTAATTTTCACCATTTTCCTAACCCTTTGTACGGTTTTCTTTTCTCGCAGTATGTGCTGTCAGTGTCAACCAACTCAAGATCAAGCCTTCAGATGTAAACAGATACATTTATGAAAAGTGCTACATTGTACTCCACCATGGCAGTCAGCAGAATCCTTGAACGTTTTGAAGATGTGATGTGATCTGACAACATTATTCTACAGATTTCTATTAGCTCCTGTAAAGCAACACTTTTTTGGTTTTGAACAAGAGAAATAAAACTGACCACAGGCTCTTTGTGTAACATTAAAGCAGAGCCTGCATGCTTTTCAAAAGTTGTTTGTCCAAATGCACAAAATGGATCAAGTGCTAGACCTACCTCATTCATACTTGTTCTAATAAATGAGATTGAACCAGTGAAAACCAACTGTATAGCTATTACTGTTTATTTGTGATGAGCAACATAGTATAATTTGCCATACATTTACAATGTATGTGTTCTACAACTATTGCACTCTGCCATGTTCAAATGTATATCAAGTTTTCGTTTTTACGTAGGATTTGATACTGATAGCAAGGATGCCTAGCTTAGACCATCCAAACAGCTAAAACAATACTATAGATCAGTCAGTTCCAAATTGGCGAAACCTGTTTACAACAGCGCATGAAATCATAAGAGCGTTGCCCGCAAAACGCTCGCATGACGCGCAGTGTCATTGTATACTTGGATTACTTTTGTGCGCGGATAGATAAAAACCGAATATTTCTCGCCAATTTAGAACTGATCAAACTACAGCATTTTTAAGACGCCTATTCTGGACTGATCCCACTTGCTGAAAGATTTGATAATTTTGTCCGGTGTTTGAATTTGCTAAATGAAATTGTCACTAATGTGTTGTTGAAATGAATGACAATATTATCTATTTTTAGGAGAGAAATTCATGCTGTATTTGATACAATGGATTTGACACACATTTGACATAGTGGAAGAGTGTATTCTTGCAGTATTTGACATAATTTTGACACAATGGATTTGACACACATTTGACATAGTGGAAGAGTGTATTCTTGCAGTATTTGACATAATTTTGACACAATGGATTTGACACACATTTGACATAGTGGAAGAGAGTGTATTCTTGCAGAATTTGACATAAATTTGACACAATGGATTTGACATAGTGGAAGAGCGTGTATTCTTGCAGAATTTGACATAAATTTGACACAGTAGATTTAACACACATTTGACATAGTGGAAGAGCGTATATTCTTGCAGAATTTGACATAAATTTGACACAATGGATTTGACACACATTTGACATAGTGGAAGAGCGTGTATTCTTGCAGAATTTGACATAAATTTGACACAGTAGATTCGACACACATTTGACATACATGTAGTGGAAGAGCGTATATTCTTGCAGAATTTGACATAAATTTGACACAATTGATTTGACACATATTTGACATAGTGGAAGAGCATGTATTCGTGCAGAATTTGACACAATGATTTAACACACTTTTGACATATGTCAAAATCATGTCAAATGAAAAGTAGTGAATTGGGACATTCATTTGACATAGTTTTGACATAGTTTTGACATAGTTAAAGGTTTGATACAATTTTGACATGATTTTGACACAGTTTTGACATATGTCAAAATCATGTCAAATGAAAAGTAGTGAATTGGGACATCCATTTGACATAGTTTTGACACAGTTTTGACATAGTGGAACAGCTAACAGATTTGACACAATTTTGACATAAACTAAAGATTTGACACAGTTTTGACATATGTCAAATTCATGTCAAATCTATGTCAAATGAATGTCCCAATTCACTACTTTTCATTTGACATGGTTTTGACATATGTCAAAACTGTGTCAAATTGTGGCAAGGGTTGAATTGATTAAGAGTCTGAGAGTTCTTAATATGAAATGGTAATTTGTTCCAGAGTTCACAAGATGCATGGCGAAAACTACGATGACCATATGAAGTTGTACTAACCAATGGTGGAACAAGATTTTGTTTTGAAGATGAGCGGAGGTTGCGAACAGGCTTGTATTCCTGAATCAAGTCAGTGAGATATTCTGGAGCAAGTCCATGAAGACATTTATAAGTCAAGAGAAGTATTTTGTACATGATGCGAAACTTAACAGGCAACCAATGAAGATCACGAAGCACAGGAGTGATATGTTCTGAGAAGCGAGTACGTGTGACAAGTCTTGCAGCAGAATTTTGAATACGTTGTAGCTTAGAAATATGGGAGTCTGGAAGTCCGTATAAAAGGCTGTTGCACATATCAAGATGACAAGTGATGAACGCATGAACTAAAGTCTCAGTCAATTTTTCATCAAGACAATTTCGGATGTGGCCAATTTTGTAGAGAGCAAAAGAGGCTGAACGGCATTTATTATTTATGTAGACATTCATGCTGAGATCATTAGCTACAATAACACCAAGATTACGGGCAGATTTAACAGGTTGAATAGGAACATTGTTAATGTCAACAGACGGAAGAGGAGAATTTGTTCTAAACTTAGATGTGATGTGAAGAACTTCAGTTTTGTCTTCGTTTAGTTTCAAATGATTAGCTGTGGACCACGCTTTGATGTCAACAATACATTGTTCCAATTTTGGAATGAGAGTGGCGCGTTCACTAGGTTTCAAAATAAGATAAACTTGGGTGTCGTCGGCATATATCATTCTGGGAAAACCATGCGATGCTATAATGTCCTCTAGTGGAGATGTGTACATCGTAAATGATAACGGACCGATGACGGATCCCTGCGGCACTCCTTCCAGTGGGATATGAGGATTTGAAACAGAGTCGTTGATAACAATGGATTGGGAACGATTTGTAAAATACGAAGCAAACCAATTTAAAGCTGCCCATTTTGATTTATTTTTATAAAAAACATGTTTTTTGACCCATTTTAGGTTCTGCAGAGATAACTCAAAATATATTTTGTCAAATTTTGTCATACTAGTTTTATGTTAATCCTGATAACATTCCCTAGGAGAGTTTTTTTTAATTTTTAATATCTTATTTATTTTTTGAGTTAGAGACCAAAAAGTGCCAAAAAAAATCAGGATTAGGCCAAAAAAAATTAATTGTTTGGTTGTCCTCGACCGCCCGCACGTAATTCCAGGGCCGCACGAATATTTTTTTTATTTTTAAAAAGTTTTTATTTCATTTTTTTGAACAATTTGACAGCCCAAACGTACCGTTTTATACAACCTAAGTATTCGAACAGACCAACTCCGTTTCATCGGCAATATAAACACTTCAACATCATCCCCAGTACGCAATTCCATGTAACCAGTGGTAAAACGATGTTCATTACATAACATCGCACGGGCGTCGCGACTATTAAAAGGACTATGAAAATTGTTGGTTTTTTTCCTCAACAAAACAAAATTTCGAATTTTCTACACAAAAATCGACCGTAATTAGTCCAAGAAAATCTTGAAATGTCATGTTAAATTTCGATCTATCGTACCAATCATACCAATGCAAACTTGGTTGGGAAAATCCCCCGGAAAATCCCTTTTATATATATGTAAACAATGTCTGGTTCCCGTATGTTATTTCCCCCATGTTACCGCGCCGTAAAATTGGTATCATGAGATCGCACGTGTTCTGACGTAATGCATGTTTAATGATGCCGCCTAGGTTGCTGGCAACGGGTTTCATAAATAATTGACTAAGACTCTGCCGCCCTTTACATTTTGTTATCAATGTAACGTGCGGTAATTTTTAGGATCGACCGGAAGCCACTGGGGGATGTACTCAAGATGGCGGCGCGTGTTCAAAACAAATATTTCTTCCGTTTAAAAAAATGTCAAAACGGAGGACATTAATTGGAATATTACGCAAATTATGAAACCCCTCTGCCAGGGATAAATTTGGAAATCAATATATTTTCTCGTAGAGAAGAAAAATGGACTATAAAGTAAGCTTATTTACTTTTTAAAGAGTGACTATTTGGGGGTGATTTTCGGTCACATTTTTGGTCGCGGTTCCTCGCATTTATTGGTTTATTTTCGCGGCATTTCTCGGTTTGGTTGCAAATCCGGTGAATCGCGGTTTTAGTAAACTCGCCTCTCGGTTTTTGCTTTAAAAAATCGCGGGATCCTCCGTTGTAGGTGAAGAAAAAATGAGGGCCGGATAATGACTACGCCGAAGATGAAACTATCACAACACTACAATACCTGGGACTTCTAAGTTCCCTTTGAATTTAAAATTTAAAATTAAAAAAAAAAAAAATCCGCCCGCCCGCACCTCATCTCTCAGCTGTGTCGAGGACAACCAAACAATTAATTTTTTTTGGCCTTAACATAAAACTAGTATGACAAAATTTGACAAAATAATGTGAATTTTCATGATTTTGGCGGTAAAAATCACATTTGTTGGCACTTTTTGGTCTCTAACTCAAAAAATAAATAAGATATTAAAATAATTAAAAAAACGCTCCTAGGGAATGTTATCAGGATTAACATAAAACTAGTATGACAAAATTTGACAAAATATATTTTGAGTTGTCTCTGCAGAACCTAAAATGGGTCAAAAAACGTGTTTTTTATAATTTTTTCCAAAATGGTCAATTTCATTATCATGGTTGGATTAATTGAACCCTTTCGTGCAAAAAACTGTATACGTTTATAAAGATTAAATGAATATTGAAGAAGTTACGGCAGTTTTACGGAGGCTGTACCTGAGAATCCACAGCCCCCTTAAACTAATCATATGACAGTAGTTTATTATGCAACAATCAATTAAAATCCTTTTGTTATCGAAATGCATTTCTTTTTTGATAAGGGACCGGTCACAACCGCATTATAGACGCTATAAAGTAATAACTATTGTGTCAATTATTGTAGCGTTGTATTTGCCATTGAAGTCATGGAATGATTGTATTTTCTTTGCATTTACTTAACTTGATGGTTATAACTTATCTTCCGTGTTTAATAAATGCATTTAAAATACGAAATGCACTGTGACGCACTGGTCATTTTACATGTGGTAGTCAGAGAGAAAAAAAGACAAACAACAACCACCGAAAAAAGTTCACAAATAAAGAAGAACAAAAACCAAAAGAGAAAAAAACAAAAAAACAATATGTGATGACAAACAGATGAATAAAATAAACCAGTAAATGAGCCACGCGAATAACGAAAATTTTATATTAATACATTATCAAAAACTCCAATGTCTCCCGCAATGAGGATTTGAACCCGTGTCTCTGCCCTTAAGTATGAATAGGCCAACGCGCTAACCAATTGAGCTAATCGCCCATATATGCAATATCAAGTCAAATCAGGTGTCATATCATCTTCGGCTTTAGAAATTAGCACTGATTCACAATACACCTTTCATAGTCACGCCTTATAGCGTCTTTATATTCAGAACCATGCACTCATACTATCAGAGTATGGGCAATCGTTGTGATTTTCCGTCCATTGAAAAGCATGCACATCGGTAGATTGTCTCCGATAAATAATAGAACTAACTACTATTATCTATTTAATTTAGATGGACAATCATGTACACGCGTGCATTTCAATACGGACAATCGTGTAACGGTTGTCCATCACCGCGTCATTAGAATTCCAAAGACAGGGTTCGGTGAATTACCTACAATGTAATGTTTATACCACTTTGGACGATGCTATTTAATATAATTCTCTTTATTTAGCTTTGGCCTTGTTATTCTAATGTTATAAATGTAATAATTATGTAATAAATGATTGCCCAGTATGGTACGCGATCAATGTCGTGCGCTATTTCCGAGCCACATGGAGCGTTATGCGCGAGACGTGTCAATCGATGTGCGGCGAGGAGTGTCAAGCGCTGTGCGCGTGGCGTGTCGAGCGCTGCGGGGCGAGACGTATAGAGTGTTAATCATGATCTGTATACGAACAATGAATGTAATGACTGAACCTATTCAGATCTTGCCCGTATTGATATGTACTGAACCACAATGTTAGTTACCATCTCATTGTTCATGTTATTTCTTGGTAACAAAAGTCGAGTGCTATGCTCGAAGTTTATGCAAATGCATAGCGCAAGCTGTAACCAAGGGATACGCATGGGATTGGGTCGAGCGCCACGCACGAACCGTCAAAGTTGTATTTAAATCATATTTTATAATGTTCTCGATTTTTATCGGAGTATCAGCTGCTTTTTTAAAATGAATAAGTCAGGCTTCCTTGAATAATAGGAGCAAATATGCAGGTTTAGGTATTTAATATGACCAGTCCCTAATTCAGCACTGTAGACACCTCTTGATGATGGTATATCAGGAGATTCATAGCATCTCTATTTACTGAAAATTTGATCAAAAAATACTTACAAATAAAAAAGTTGTGGCTAAAAATGTAAAATAAGATGATTTTTTTTGGACTTCATTCAGACAATTCAGGAAAATTGGTGTTGGACCACATAGTCCATTTCTTTGCTAATATTCCACTTTAAGGGACTATTTTCAAGCGCTGATTTTGCAACAAACTTGTGTGGAGAGCTTGAGCTATCTACTAACTGATATCCCTCTCCCGCCCCCACCAATCAATGTTGAGGGTCCCAACTCCCGTGGTGATGAAACAGTTCCGAACAACATTGAATGGGGGGACTGGGGGGTGGGGGGGGGGGGGGGGGGGGGTTGATTTCAACGAAGTCCTCAAAGTGGTCCAACAGTTATTTCCTGAATTGTAGGATCGAATAACCCACAAACATTCCATCCAATCCCATGCGATGAGTACACCATGCGTAATCGTCGCGGCGCCGGTATAGCCGCAGGAAAAACGCCAAAGACGCACTGCAGAAGTGCGCGTTATGGAGCAAAGCACGCATTGTGAAGGTCGGATGCACTGTTAAAACGTAAGCCCCACCTCCCCGTGTTAAGTTGTCTCATCTAAATGTCGCCGATTTCTCTGAGAACCAATGAGATTGCTTACACTTTCTTAGCTGTTTAAGAATAGTCGGTATAAGAACATTCACTGGTATTATTTTTGATTTTGTCATATTATGTTTGCACACGGATTGGCCTCATGCGTCACACAAATGATACACAGTGCACTTGTTGCCCGCCTGTGTCCTTCTGTATTCATTCTATATGGAACTGATCAAACTATAGATAACATTTGGGCGCCTATTTGTAAATGATTTGTAATTTCGCTATTCAAGCAGGTGCGATATATTTGCAGTACCGCATAGCGAAATGCTATCCAATTTTGAAGAATTCCTAATCAATTTCCAAATTGTATTGCATACAGATGTGATGAAATGCTAGTTTTTTCGCAATATTTGGAATTGCTACACAAATAAAATAGTATAATTGCACACTGTATAATTCAAGCCAATATTTTCAAATGTGTTCTCACTCTTCACATTAAAGATGTGACATGTATAAGTCTGGATAAAATTACTTTGTCTACAAACTTGATATTGTATGCTACTAAAACAACAACAACAAAATTGTCGACATGGTTAAGCTTTCTCTTACTTTAATGTGACATGCTTTGCCATTTCTATTCAATTTTTAACAATATTATTATGGCCACTGTATATGTACTTCTCTCCAAGAAATGGACAAATGTGAATCATCACATTAAAACCGACTATAGGCTAATCTGCAGATAACATTAGAAGTGGAAAAATAAAAAATAAAAAATCAACCATTTGTTTCATGTTTGATTTTGAAAAGTTACATGTAGGTGTCATTCTGACGCTAACAAAAAGTCCTTTTAGGCCTCGCCAACTTGATCTTTAGTTTCCCCGTAACATTTTTTTTTCAAAACAGGGGAGGCAACCATTTCATTATTCATTATTCATTATTTTTACGACTTTCATTATTATACAAAATGGGGATGTCAGACGTATTGTTAAACACCGCTGCACACCATCATAGAATGAAATGGGTCAATTTAGATATATGTAAGTTACAGAAAGGGTATTCTGGTCAAAATGAATAAATTGATGATTGATCAGACAATTTCATCACACAAAATGCATGAATTCTGACGTTTTCATTGCAAAAACAGTATTTTTTTCTCCAAAATTTCAATAATGAATTCAAACGCGGGCATGAAAATGAAGCGCGGGCGGGTTATGGGAAACTAAAAATCAAGTTGGCGAGGCCTTACGATGAATTTCCAATCACAATTTTAATATTATCTGGAGACATCTGGTCTGTTTCGATGTATAGCTCACATTCATGTTGATTGACTTGTTTAGTTTATGACCATTATCAAGCTTTCATTCACACATAGAATAATTTAGTACATGTACAATAGTTTAATACAATCAGTTCCAAATTAGCAAGAAATATGTGATTTTTATCGATCCAAAAGTAATATAAGCGTACATGCACAATTTTTCGCTTACGATGACACTGCGCCATATCATGCCATGTGTGCACTCTTCTGAATTCATTCGCTGGTAAACGGGTTCGCCAATTTGGAACAGAATGAACTCTTATCGTAGTATTGTATCATTTAGTTTAGTCACAATGTAAATACACTGTATACTATTAGTCAAACGTTGAGATATATAGCACATGCAGCAACAGTTTGAATATTCTTTTGGCCTATTCTATTGTTTTAAAACACAGTCAAGATGATGATTTGTAAAAACGAACATGAGAAGCATCATAGCTTTCAACATGCCCTTTCAATATGTGAAGATATGGTGTGATGCAAACGTATGTAGACTATCCATGTACATTCACAAATGAAATTACAAAATCAATAGTTTATTTTTATTTTTTTGCCAATTTGTCAGTCAGTTTGATCCACTTATCAGGGCTCAATATTCATCAAGCCATTGCCGTGCCCTTTTTAGGTTTTGCCTCGGTGCCCTTTGTCAATTTTCAAGGTATTCTTGACCATGTTGGCCTTAGTGCCCCATCATAAATGTGTTCAGTGGTTTTGAAATTGGGTTCATACAAACATTTAACCCTACCACTTAAGGTAGTGATTATTACTATATACCATGTACATGCTACATACAGACATCAGAAGTCTTTCTTTTTTTGTCAACATTTTCATATTTTCTTTTAATTTCATAGCTCAATTTCACACAAATTTTTCTGGGTTTCTTCTTCATTCCGTTCATGTCTGTACATGTACATATTGTAGTTGTGTGTTCAATTAATGGAGATAACATTGTAATTAGCCTTTTGATTTTCAGCCAAAATGAAATAAAAATAGGGCCTATTCTATTAAAATAAGTCACAGTTACACATTTTTGATGGTTATCTTAAATAAGGCCCCCCCCCCCCCCCAAAAAAGAGAGTTGACTTGCCCTTTTCGGTCAAGAATGTGGGTCGGAAGGGCGGATTTTTTAATAATTTCTTTTTTAAACAAGCAGATACTACACAAAAACATGATTACTCACACAATGTTAACAGCCTATGCGGCAATAGCAACCGGGGAAGCCCTACCAGTCTATTTTGATCTTATACAAATGACAGCGTATTCCATATTTGGCGAACGATATGACACCATGTGACGTCTATCAACCAATCACGATCAAAGATTTTTGAGATCAATCGATGTTTGATTGACAGTTCCCTTGCTTTGGAAATCGGGATACCCCGGCAGCAATCACGCGGCGTCATCATGTGGGGATTCCCTATTCGATCGTGTTTATTGACGATCTTTGAAACAAAGATTGTTGCTGGTTGAATTTTTAAAAAGTATAAGCTTTTTTTCCCGCAAGACGGCAAGATTTGCCGGCAAGGAGCTTGCCGCTTTGCCCTCTTCTCTCCGCTGCGACAGTTGATATAAAGTATGTTAGTAAATGACGATTTTATGTGTTTATGGTGTATTTAAACGTAAACAGAAAAAGGAAGGGCAAGTCAACTTTTTTTTCTTTCTTTTTTGGCCTAAAGTTGAACACAACAAATGCAATATTGTTAAAGATATACAAATTATGTGTACCAAAGAAAGAAATCATGTAAATATGTTGCAAATAAAAAATGAAGTAAATATGCTGACACATTCATTGCTGACAATAAACATTATACAACATGCAATTTACATGTTTCTCATCTCGCAATGCAAGGAAAATGATTGATATTGCATTCATATTGTTTAATGTTTAAATTAGGTATTTTTGGCATCCTACATACATGTAGTAACATAAACCCACAATTCAGACATCATTGACCTATTTCAAGTTTTTAGATCTGATGAAGATTAATTTTCAAAAAAAGGGGTTCAAACACCTAGTCAGGTGGTCAGTAATGGCTGAGGATTGATTGAATATTTGATGAGTGCTTTCTATCCTGTTGGTTAGGATCAACTTGTAGCAATATAATATAAAATCCAACATCTTGCCAATTCAATGTTTTACGTGCAAGAGTAAATAACCTTGATCTTGTGGGAAAGACTTGTGACTTAACCACTTCAATTAAAATGTTCTATGTTGGTTGGTTGGTTGGTACGTTTTTCTGTCATGACTGACAGCTTGTGACTTTGGTGATGCATGACACGCCACTTACGTCTGTCAGCAGCCAATCAATAAATGACTGAAGTAGGATGCCCAACCAGAGTTTTTATTCTGTCGAACTATATGTTCTATGTCCAACAGCAAATAATCGTCATCTTGTTGGACTTGACTTCTATGTTAAAGAGCAAAATCTTGATCTTGTGTGAATGACTTGACTTGTATTCTACGTCCAAATTATCTTGATCATGTTCAATGGAAGCACTTAACTTCAATTAAATGTTCTACGGCCATCCAAGAGGAAATAATCTTCATCTTGTGGGACAGACTTGACTTGACTTTATTTCAGAAGCTTGTAACCTGGAGGAAATGGCATAAAAGAAAATATAGAGAACACTGCAGTCACTATAAATTATAATTTAAAACAAACAGTCTTCAATAAGATGAATGAATGGTATAAAATGGATGAATAATGAAATAATACATTTTTAATTTGATCTGTATTAGAGCTGTATGAAAACAAAGGTCTCGCACATATAAATGCATGAAGTGACCGTTACTTTTCCATGGTCATGATCAATTTATTTGGTAGCATCACACTTGACTATTGTAATACAAAAATGATAATGAATCTCAAACATTCATGATTGTCAATGCATTGATTTTTGTCAGAAAATATGAAAAATGTAGTCAAAACATCAAGTACACTGTACTTTTCCATGATCATTAGCCAGTAAATTTGCAAATGTAGGCACAACATCAAGTGAACGGTACTTTTCCAAGGTCATGATACATTTGATATAGAAGCACTTATTCACAACACTACTTTTAATACAAAACTGATGAATCTTAACATAAATTGGCATTGGCTAAACCTGTAAATTGGAAAATTAAGCAAAAACATCAAGTGTACAATACTTTTAGCAATATTATCTAAAAACCGAATTGTCATCAATACACATGGAAAAAGGGAAAACGGTATGAACACTATGCATATATTTGCCCATCTTATTGCACTGGATCACTGGGTACATGTATAGCCTTTTTAAAAGAACTTCTTGTTTTGGCTGATTTCATTTTTGGCGGGAATTGTGCGTTTATGTGCAACTTAAGAGTGTGGGATTAGCTGAATTATTTATTGATTAGTACCATATTACCAATATTTTAAGCATGGTTTGAACCAAGGCCCATGAGGACACTACGGAAATTTTTAGAGAGGGAAATCACACCTATGCCCCATAGTCTATATGTATGGCAATCACAGGGTAGCCAGTGGGAGCGCAATTGAGGCCACTGATGCATGGGCTGCTGTAAGATAATGGAGACAGGAACCACTTGTGAAAAAAACCCAAAATCAAACATTAAGAAGCAATTTGTTTGATTTTTTTTTTCTTCAAAATTTTTCTTAAGTTTTGTTAATATAACCCTAACCCTACCATATACCACAATATACCACGACTGGGCACGTTGGTACCACCCGGCGTGGAAGTTTTTCGATGAAAAAATGGACCCACTCCATACAGTCTGGGCAATACAGACTGTGCTTGGAAGCCGTGGTGTAGCGGGGAATTGGAAACTCCACGTGCTGGAGGTCCCTGGATCAAATCCCAGGGGGATATTTTTGGTCAATTTTCCACGTTGAAGAAAAAATTCTGAAAAAAGTGGGGGTAGAGTTAGGGTTAAAAACCAACAAAGACACAACAGCAGCAGCAAATACTGATACACATGGGGTGCTAACATCAGGATCTGGTGGTGCTGAGAATATTAGGGTAAACTAAAGTTGACATGACATGATGACTGTATTAGGGTGGTGGCCATAGTGTGATGGCATTGGAGACAAAACAATCAGTTTGAATAAGATTGTCATTATTAATATATCATAATTTATTATTATAATTATTATTATTTATTTTTTTAAATCTCATCATAAACCAAAAATTGGTATATCGGTGTTGATGGGGACTGTAAATTAGCATGAAACAATAAACAGATCCAATCTAATCACCTAGACAAGATGGCAATGTTGTAGTGAGATATAACAAGCAAAATGAACCTACCTGCTGCACTTGGTGTCCATGTAGCTGAGGGCCACTACATCGGATAAGGATAGATGTTCCCAGGGATCATTGGTGGTGGTGGGACCATTTGCTGTGGTGCAAACTGCGGCCAGGGATATCGTGGTTGAAGGGCTGGTGGCTGCATATACATGTTCCCAGGGATCATTGGTGAGACCATTTGCTGTGGTGCATACTGCTGCAAGGGATGGTATAATAGTGGTTGTTGAAGGGCTGGTGCCGGGGGTATCGAAGTCTGCTGTAGAGGGTTAGCAGCGGTCACAAGGGCCTGGCGGACAGCTGCCATTTGCTGTGGTGCAAACTGCTGCAAGGAATGGTATAATAGTGGTTGTTGAAGGGCTGGTGCCGGGGGTATCGAAGTCTGCTGTAGAGGGTTAGCAGCGGTCACAAGGGCCTGGCGGACAGCTGCCATTTGCTGTGGTGCAAACTGCTGCAAGGAATGGTATAATAGTGGTTGTTGAAGGGCTGGTGCCGGGGGTATCGAAGTCTGCTGTAGAGGGTTCGCAGCGGTCACAAGGGCCTGGAGGACAGCTGCCTGTTGCATGAGCATGAGCATGAGCTGCAGCTGCTTTAGCTAAAAATAAAAATAAAATAAATAAATAAATAAATAAATAAAGGTATGAATATTATTGTCATCGCAGCCAACCGGCTGAATTGTAACAACATTACAAATCAAATACATTATTAAACAATGCAACCTCCAGGCAGCAGTTAAATCAGCGCTAAGTTGGGACATAAACCAACATGAACAAACATACATAACCCCTTATAATATAGTAACCCCTAATAGGCAATGTAGACTAAGTGCCTTGCCCAAGGACACAAACACATTGGCACCAGCGGGGCTAGAACTGACAACCTTATGATCAGGAGGGCAGTTTCAGTGCTGTGTCTCTTAGGGTACGCAGACTGAAGTGGATCGTCCAAACTATGCTCAGTGAAAAAGTCCTTTAATCGGCTAGCAATAAGAGTCAAGTACTTTAGCAAGGTAATGAATGTTCGAGACCGGTCTGTAGTTTTTGAGATTGTTAGAGTCTAAGAATTGCTTTTTCAGGACTGGCATAACGATAGCATCCTTCAGGGCATCTGGGAAGACACCAGACTGCATGGAGGCATTGGCAATACGAGTTATGAACAGTGAAACAACCCCAATATTCTCCCTCAACAGCCACATGGGTAAGGGGTCTGAGGAGCATGTCGTCAGCCTTCTTCGATAATTGCCTAACTCACTTTTCAGCAAAATTGAGTTTGTTGCATAAATCATGACTTCATTACATTATGCACATGCTGTTATAATACCTAAGTCATTGACCAATCAAAAGTGTTGATAAATGAAGAGCTTTGTTGCAAAAGGGCCACCTGACCACTCCAACATGTTACTCATTTTGCATTATTGAATTTGCATTGACAAATCCATGTAATTAATCAAATTATTGTATGGCTGTGTTCATCTGTTTCTATATGACTTGGATTAGTGCATCCATGCACGCCAATTGAGGCATCAACAATACAAGCCTCATTCCACATAATGAATATCCATCCATCAATAATGCAAAATGAGTAACAGGTACACAGGTAACAGGATTCATACTTTTGTTGTTTTCTAAGAACTAGTAAAAATGAGTTAGGCAATTATCGAAGCAGGCTGACGATGTCTTGTTTGACAGTTTACCCATAACCCTTTCAACTTCGTCAACTGTGGCAATATTGAATTGAGAGAACTGGTGCGTTGCCTGACATTCACTAACTTCAGATGTCATTATGAGAGATGATACATCAACCTCATCTAAGGCTTTCCGAATCTTATCAGTTTTTGGTTTTGAAGAACCTAGCAAACCCACCACCACATCTGCGCCGCCACATCTTACTCTGGTCCTTACCCCCTCTTCCTTCTCTTCTTCCTTCTTCTCCTCGTCGATCCCCCTTTTTCTTTTCTTTTTTACTCTTAGGTTGGGGGGGGGGGGGGGGGCATGGCCTGCTGTTCTCCCTGGATACGCCACTGTGGTGATGGGCTAAATGTAAACAATCAAGTTCACTATTGAATAGTATAATGCGCGTGGCTTTGTTCCTAATGATCCAACGATTCACCCACCCAGACCCATCTTCATCCCGGGCGGGGATTTACGCCTATGATAAAAATCAAATCTTTTTGAACCAGGGGGGGGGGGGGCATAAAAGTCTTCCACTAATGTGAGGGAGAGTTTTACGGTTTGTAAGGGGGTGGGGGAAGGGTAAGACACCGAAAAAAATGCAAGTTGCCCCCACTCCCCAAATTTCTGAACACTCCTTTACAACACAATCATACACATCCCAGCAGCTATTATAAACAGTGCCAAATGAACATGACCGTGACGTGGAACATTGCATCTTATAATATTAGGATACCCTGTATATGTGACCAGTCGCGTCAAAAAGGACATGTTGTCGGCAAACGCAGTTTAGAGATAGAGGCCAATATGTTTGGTGAAATATAAAGAAAATAATAGAAAAAACATGCTTCTTTAAATCATATCTTGTTTTTACAAAGTCTGATTACCTTCAACATGGTATCATTTCAAAGCTTAAAATTTGCTCTTTCAGGTCATACCAATAACTCAGATTTGACCTGGGCCTCCAAACATTTCCAATTTTGATGCGACGGGTCACATATTCATTAGCACTCTGAAGGATTGACACCTAAAAAATAAGGTGATCCTGGGAGGGAGATACCCAAGCGCCCCGGGAGGTTACGCTATTATGATTGTCATGATTGTATAGCGAGTGTGTGTGTGGGTGGGTGCGGGCGGCGGGTGGGCGTTTGTGTGGATACGCGTACAAATAAATACACAGGCAATGAAGCGCCTTTTATTTCGCGTCATACGCGGTATTCCACGGCAGCACTTTTTTAACACTAAAAAAAGGACACCTTTCGTTCAACTGTTGTTCAATTTTTATTTAAGAAATAAAAAGGGCATACAGTTGCGCATCTTTTTGAGAAAAAAATCCGGCATAACATTAACATTTCAATCTAGTTTTTTTGCTATGAAGCAAAACGTGTAAAAAAGTCTGTGTTTCCCATAGATCTCTGTGTTATTTTACTCGAAAAAAGTGATTTTTTAAAAGGATTCTCGTGGAGAAACAAAGTCGGTGGTGACCCCTATTTTTTATTTCAGAAATGGGTTGCACATCGATGGAACTTCATATATACCCGATCTTATCAAAAAAATTAAATAGGTTCTTATTTGAGCCAAACACCTTAACTGTGTAACTCCCATTGGAATGGCAAAAAATGCGAATAGTTTACAAAACCTGTTGCAGTTTGCTTATTTTTCAGTCCATTACTTTCATTTTTTGGGAGGATAAACTAGATTAACAACGCCTTTACAAACAACACAAATGCCATGGTTCAATGCACGCAATATTACATCGCTATTTTTGGATAACATATGCTATATTGCTATCTTCAGTAGATAGCATTATGTATTATTATATTTATATCACCTGTACATGATATCCATATAGACAGCAAATACCTATACCGTGAACACCTATTATTGGTGTTATTGTTGTGCAACAGTTTCTAAACTTAAAGACTAGTCGGAATTGGAGAGTGAACGACATATTTACAGAAAATTAAAATAAATAATGTTAATTTACCAACATTCCTGATGTATGCCTTTTCAAGGATATAGACCAACCCATTCAACCCCTGGTTATCGTCCTTGTTATAAATTGCATGGGCTGGCCTCGAATTGGAGCCAGAGTAATTCATCTATACTGTATCATGTGTATTATGTGTATGTGTATAAAGACTGCCTTATGCACTCATAAAAAATAACCACTTTTCAGGATAGTCAACTATACACCAACTAGAATTTAAATAAAGTTAAATTCCATGTTTTTAGTCACCCATTTTTGTATCAAATGACCACGAAAGTGACACAAGAAGCGTAAACAAATGACTAGAAATAAGTAAAAATTTAACTCCCTTTTCAGTTGGTGTAATTTGACCCTGAAAAGTGTTACGTTTGTATTTATTTATTTTAATCAAATGAAGAGTGATCGATTCATAATATATACACACAACGTTTATTGTTTTAAGGGTACTGCACCACAATAGCGACGCGCAGTGCCAGCTGATTTTCTGACTCGAAAATGCGAGCGTAACGTCAAATAAAGGCGCGAGCGTGAATTACTGGCGTTGCGTTGCAAGCGCATTTTGACAAAATTCAAAATATTCCAAATGCACGTCGATTGACAAACAGCGCTATACGCGCATCTTCCCGCTTGTTTCTGTTTTGTTCGTATGCCGTGAAAAATAACTCAAAATGATGCCGAGGAGAAAGAGTGGTCAGTTTGTTTGCAGTAGTTTGCGATATGATATCACAGTTCAAAGACCTATACTTAGTAAAAACTCCGAACCCCCAATCTGTATGGCCAGAGTGCTAGGTAACCACATCGTGAAGTGATGCCCCAAATGAACTTGGTAAATTTATTTAATCATGTATTATCATGATTATATAGGCCTGTATTAACCAAAGTTTATTATGGCTCCTGTCAGGAGTACGCCCCTTAATTCCTCCCACTCACCACGCTCACCCCAAAATTGAAGACCTTCGGACGTTACCCCACTGCCTCTAACATCTGTAATATACGGTATGATGTAAGTATGATGTATGTATGTAAACTAAAAAGAGGTGGTGGTAGTCTCCCAGTACACTAAAACATTAAATGAAAACTGACCGGCCGTCATCACACGCCCCTCATTAGTTGTCATTAAACCTTTTCACACTGGTTCAACGATCGATCTTTAGACGATCGATCGTCCTTTTGTAGACTCAATAACAGTCGTTATGACGATCGATCGTCAAATAAAGGGCCACTTCTCTGTGTGAATCCAATGGCTGTTGATCGATCGAAGTTCATGCATGTTTTGAAACGGCTGAATTAGTCTCCATTTAGCGACGATCGATCGTCCAAAGATCGATCGTCGGACTAGTGTGAAAAGGTTTATTAGTTTGGAATGGAGTAAAGGAGTTGGAACAAAAAGAACGACATCTCATCCTTAATGAAATCGGCAGAGGTCAGACTGACAAAGCAGGCTTGGGATTCAAGAAGAATCAGAAGCTAATTAAAGACATGACCCTGAAAGAACACAGGCAATGCCTGACCAGTTTGGTTAAAGAAGTTGACGAGGATGAGATGCTGATCTACCTTTATGGATGCGCGAAACAAGGACAGTGGCTGCGATGGGACTCTGCCATGCAAGTGGACACATCATGGAAGAAACTCCTGTATGTTTGGACACCAGAACTCCTGTCGTTCCAGATAAATGCCATCCATGACCAACTCCCAACACCAACTAACCTGAGACTCTGGGGCAAGACACATATGGGATTGTGCCAGTTATGTCACCACCGAAATTGTACTCTGCTTCACATCCTGAACTGTTGCAGCTTTTCCTTAGAAAATGGAAGGTACAATTGGCGCCATGACCAAACATTGAGAGCAATTGTATCAGGACTGATACCATATGCCGATGAAGCAAACAACAACAGACCATCGACATCCCAGTCTCACTAGTTTCAGTCCTACCATAGCATTCCAAACAGCAGATGGCACAAAATACCGTAATCCAGTCTTGCCGTACAGAAAGCCAAAAGAGACGGACATCCTGAAAAATCCTGAAAAAACTCCTGGTGGATGAAGAGCACTCGCAGATAGTATTTCCTCCAGAAATTGTTGAGACGGCCAAGCGACCTGACATTACTATTTTCTCAACTCAGACTAAAAATGTCATCATCATTGAATTGACAGTCCCAGCAGAGGAAAATCTTGCAAATGCTTTTGCCAGGAAGAAATGTAAATACCAAGACCTTGTAGCAGAATGTGAAAATAATGGATGGTCTGTAAACTACTTTCCCGTTGAAGTCGGAAGCAGGGGGATTTATAGTACCACGATCAGCAAATGTCTGGCCTCACTAGGAATCCCCAGCGGGAAGAGAAAACCAATCTTAGACACAGCAGCCAAAACAGCCTTGCGAGCAAGCTACATTATCTGGCTTTGCAGAAGCACTAAGGCGTTCAGACAAGCGGAGTTGATTCCACCTCCAACCATATGCCATGAGGGAAGTGGGACGGTTGAGCGCTCACAAAAAGTCTGGTCCGCAGCCCAGAGACCTCAGAGCATAAAATTATCTAAATGTACACAGATGAAGATGATGAAGAAAAGCTATATTATGCAACACGGTGATTTTTCCCAATAGTCATTTTCAACGAGAACTACATCAGGAGTGCTCATCTTAATAAGGGTGAAATTACGGCTCCGAAGGTGACTACACTGGTAATCTACCAATGAATTATTCTTCTTCTTCTTTTGTTTGCCCGAGGGATGTTCAATATCGATTTTTGTTTAGGGGGGGGGCATGGAAAAAAAGATCTGCGCGAAGCGTGCACATTTGTTGTGCCATTTTACGCTAAAATTGTCAAATTTTGTCTAATACTATGGTATAAAAATTAGCTGTTTTAAGCTTAAATTGTCACACATTTGGTCTAATTTAACCTAATTTTTGAAGAAAATTTGCGCTGAGCGTGGAAAAAATGCCTTTTTATGCTAAAATTGTCTATTTTTTTCTAGTTTTAACTAAATTGAATGATGGGGGGGGGGGGGGGGGGGAATTCCCCCTTTGCCCCCTGTAGTACCGCCACTGCGCATCTTTTTCTAAAGGTCAGTGTCATTCGCTTTACACTAGCTTAGAAACCATTACAGGTTGCTACATGTAGACTGATCAACTTTTCATATACTATACTATCAATATCAATTGTGTGCCTGTGTATAAGGAACCATGGCCGTAAGCTAATAAATTCAGCAGATGGAAAATACATCCTTTAAAAGTCGAGGCGCCAGCCATGAGTGACGGAAGTCATGGCCGTGCGTATTTAAGACACAGTGACAGTGCGTGTGTTATGACGCAAGTACGCGACTCAGACCAGTTTTGCGCTCGTGCTCCGTTGTTTTACTGTGCGTTCTACGCCTTACAATAACGCGCTTCTACATTTCAAACATTGTTGACCCCAAAATATCGGCCTTTTTATAGAATTATCTCAAAATATAAGCTGGTGACCCTATTTTTTATTTCATTAATCTATAGTGCATATTAATGCGCAACTTTGATTAAAAATACAAAAAAAAATTGGCGGAGCGGTTTTCTTTTTAAATACAGAAATGTTCAACCTAAAAATTCTATTTCCATAAGATTGTGTACGAAATAATAGTCATAAATGCCTAAAAACACGTGTTTCGAAATGGCTGTAGCTCAAAAAGTAAGCTGGTGACCCCCATTTTTTATTTGAGATTCGTTTTTATAATCGTTCAAACTTTGTTCACAGTGAATATAAAAAAAATTGGCGGAGGAATTCTATTGTGGTGCAGTACCCGTATTAATAGTGGCAATTGAAACGGAAAGGCATATAGCTTGTTTTAAGGGAATCTTGGTTGTTTCGTAAGTGACCTGCCTGAGTGCCATATTATGAAATTGATATGCAGTTGTGATTCTAGCACTAAGGATCTGCCACGAGCCATTTGTATTGACGGTGAATCAATTGCAAGTTAACCTTAAAGACAAGTTAACCTCTTTTAAAAAAGGCCATCTAGATCTTGGCATCAATTTCACATCATTTAACGTGGGTTTTCCCCGATCCTCAACTGAGATAACAGCCCGAAACCACAAACAAATTAAATGCCGCTAAGATTGCTAAAACTGTGGGTGGCTTACGGGAAACAAATTATATACCAAAACGATGTTGCATCTCTTATAAAAGCATAAATTAGCCTTCACAAATTTCAAATTAAAACAAATCCTGAAGTTAACATCAATATAATGACTTGAGGTTTTTAGGCCAATTAAAATTGATTCTGTGTTTAGGCCTACTGTTTCCCGCCCGCGTCCAAAAATGAGAATGCCAAATGTTTAATTATTTTATTTTAATTTAGGATTTTTTCGCTTAAAATTATTTACAATTATTTCTATTTGCAACTTTCTGACTTTGATTATATCAGATATAATAATGTATAAACAAAGATAATGATTGAATTATTAATTATGAAATTAATCATGTAAATTAGTTATAAAATAATTAAATACGGACCTTGATATAACTTGGGTTGATATAACTTGATATAACTTGGGTTGATATTCACCTCGTCCCTTTTTCCAAACTTGAAACTGTAAACTCATAATCATTTTAAATAATAGCCTTAATGCCAATTCTTATATAGTGGGTGTGGTTTGGGATGTCAGCAGGCAATTGATTGGTTTGTTTTTGACTGATTTTCAGCCGATAAGCCCATACATTATGATGAGACAATGGTGTATAGTTTGGGGCGGGGTTTAATTCATTCGAATAATACTTCCTTCAGTGTGTATGATCTTTGTGTAGCGTGCCCTACACAAAGTCGCCGGCGTATGCCTTGTGCGTATAATGCAGCGTTGTCATGTGCGTGTATGCTGGTTAACAGCTCGCTGGATTCGCCGAAGCTACATGTCTCGGGTAATGTTGGATGCTTAAAGGGGCATTGAGAGATGTATCGATATATACTAAATGAGCAAATAACGTAAAGATAATCATCAATATAGCCCAAATCCAAAATGTCGTACAATTCCGACATCGCATTCATGCCAAATAAGCAAATAACGGCACTTCCGGGTTGAGATTTGCCGCGAAAGTTCGCACGTAAAACGATAGCATAACTTCCAAATTCAGCACCTAGTTTCGATATGATGATATCGAAACTAAGAAAATCATGACATTTTATAAGATAAACGGCGAATGTTGGTAAACTGTTTCAGATGGTAGTTAGTATATGCCTAAGTATTACTTTGGTGACATGTCTATAGTCTGACGGTTCTTTAGTCCGAAGGTTCTATAGTCCGAAAGGTTGTTTAATCCGAAAAAAATAAGGTTTTATAGTCCGAAGGTTCTATAGTCCGAAAAATAATTAAGGTTCGATAATCCGAAAGGTTCTATAATACGAAAATGAAACGGGTTCTCTAATCCGAACATGAAAAACGATTCTGTAGTCTGAATACTTTGTACGTGTTCTATAATCCGATTTTTGAAAAAGGTTCTTTAATCCGAACATTAAAACAGGTTCTCTAGTCCGAATATGAATTAAGGTTCTTTAATCCGATTCATAAAAAGGGTTCTTTAGTCCGAATCTTAAAATGGGTTCTATAGTCTGAATCATATAGCGTGTTCTTTAGTCCGAATATGTCAAAAGGTTCTCTAATCCGAAAAATTAATTTTTTTTCAGATTCTACAGGTTCTAAGGTTAATTTAAAATATGATATATTGCGAAACTGACGTTGATTAAAAAGCTTCTTTAAACAAGAGCTAATGGGCTTTTCTTAATTCATCCCAGCATTCTCTTCAATGGGTAATTTTAATCAAACCATACAGAGAGGAAAGAGTAAGGTATTTTAATATTATAGGTTCGATCGAACAAGACTGCCGCTGTCGTCTGAAATTGTCATAGCGCCGCCATCTGCAGACCACTGATCTGCAGACCAAACGACGCTGGCCACGCGTCTCGGACGACCCAAAATGGCAACGGGAGTGACCATTTTGATGTTTAACTAACTTTTTACTAAATATTTAATAAAAGATTTCAAATTAAACAGCAAGGCAAGTTATAATACAACTGAAACCTATTCAAACCTTACATAGCAAGGCCAGTATGATACATGCCAAGTTAAGTTTAGTTAGCTCCAAATATGTTTCTGTCAGCAAAGCATATCAATATGCCATTAACACCATTCCAGGTCAATATCTTGAAGGCTCTTTGACCCCACATAATTGGACTGACTATATTGTGAGCAAAGACTGCAATGTAAGAAAAAAAATTACAGTGGAATACAAGTTATGGCTGCTGTGAATGGATGACATGATTATGTGTAAATACTGTGAGTGGCGTCTATAGCCAACTAGAACCATGTTTACTTGGACGTTTGGGAGGCATAACCTCACGCTAGATTTATAGTGACAAAACTTCGAAATGCAACATTGTACCCATGGTGTAACCTTGCTAGCAATAAAATTCAACTCTACAACGAGGCTAATGGACATGTACCAGTATCGTTTTGAGCCATAATGATCAAACAGTCTATTACATCTGCGATGAAAAAAGGTTATTTACTTTCGATTGTACTTGTGAAAAGGTAAAATAATACAGATGTCTGAACAATTATACAAATGTAAGGAAAAGATAAACATTGAAACTGTTTAGAAATGCCCTTAGAGAGCATCTTTAAAAGAGCGGGCGCGAAGTTGCATTATTATAGCCCACCTATACACCGTTGGACCAGTGGTGGTGTGGTCATGGGTTATAGCGGTTAAAAAGACATAGGAAACCCGTTTCATGGTCATTTCATGGCCGGTACATTTCAGTATAATTTCGCGATAAATTCTTGTCAAAATTATACTATTTCCACCATAGATTCTTCTCAATTTCCCCGACTGGTTAATAAGTTCGATTGGTCGTAAAATCATTTATGGTAAAACGTTGCCGGCACATCGTTATATCATTTAAAGAAGTATTAAAGTCTATAGCGTCGCGGCCAGCTTTAAAAAAAGGGTGAAGGGGAGCATAACATAAAGCTTGTTGTATCGACGAAATGCATGATGTATTGATGATAAATACGGCGTTGGGTTCAGGCACGCTTATGAAGGACCCCAAGAAAATTTGGAAACTAGATGCTATCTGACAGTGGCGTCGTCCCCCCCCCCCCCCCCCCCCCCCCCCCCCCCCCCCCACACACACACACTTATCAAGAATTCAGCTGCTGACGGAGAAAAAATTGGGCAACTTTTACGATTTTTTTTGGAGTCTGTAATTTGTTTTTGGTCGGTACATCATGCCTTTCGTCGGTACAACTATGTCGTGGCCCCCAGTTTCCAAAAGCTGGGTACGCCACTGCTATCTGAGATCATTTCTAAACCGTATCAAACGTCATATAACCATGCGAAGTTGCATAGGCCTACATGTTGATATCATTAACAAGATGTTGTAGGGTATCATGCAACATGGATTTTAGATGCTTTTATATTGATGATATTTTTACATCTTCCTTGACTTTCATAGGACTGTGAACGGATCTCCCCCTAATTCTTTTATATTTCAAGATTTTTTTTACAATTTTGATTGTTCCGCTTAAAATCGCGTTCATGGTGTCAAGAGGTGGTGTTCCTCTATAGACCAACAGCGTGTCGGTGAGTTTGTCGGTGAGGGGCATAGTTATTTTGCGTCCACTTATTGCGCACCCTCTCAATTGGTTTCCCCCTCGAAATAGCGGGTCACTATAAGTACTAACCGGGTCACTCATATTGTCCAAACAGCACATTGTTGACATGTTGTTTCTTGTTGTTAAAATGATTTTAAAAATGCCTCGCCCCTTGTATTAATATTGTTCCTCTTTTTTTTAATTACTTGATTTTTTAAATATTAAATATTAAAAAAGATTAACATAAAATACACATTTTGTACCCTTCCTCTCCACCCGTCCCTGATATACTAATATAGGCCTAAACATAACATGTAGATGTGTGCCGAGGCATGCCCATCCAACCTGATTGATTAAGGACTGTTCATTGTTTCTACCGGAGGGGGGGGGGGGCGGGGTGAGTGGGGTGGCGGGAGCAAATATTGCAAAGTCGAAAAAAAGTATGGCTTCCCTTCACAACTTCACCAAACCGTATGACCCCCCTCAAAGGCTACAACAAATCTTATGACCCCAATGCAGGATGTCACCATCTACGTCAAAGCCAAGTAAGTGTGGAGTAGCTAGGTTTTCAATGGGGGGAGGGGGGGGGGGGCAAGAAATGATATATAGTGAACCGACAAGATTGTTCTGACTAAAGAAATTCGTGCTAAAATTTAGGACTTTACATTTATTTTTGCTATGCCTTGAGGTACATTTTGGCTCTAAACAATTTTATGATAATTATTTTTGGCGAAGCCACCGGAAGCTGTTGGATATTAACGGTAAAAACCAGTATGACCCCCTCTTGATTAAGAAAAACCGTGTGAACCCCCTTTTTGTCAAGTCAAAACCGTGTGACCCCCTGTTCCCCCCCCCTCCTCCGGTGGAAATAATGAACGGTCCCTTATCGTCTTCTTGTTATAGAAATAGCACAGATTAATCCCTCCACTCTCCTTGCTTTTCTGATTCCATTATAATTGCATTGTTGGAATGGATGTACAGGGTGTGTCAAGCCCATTGGAAGTATATTTTGGATGGGGGTGTCTGTCTAAGTCAATATGGCGGGCCCGCTTGCAGTGGCTCAGGGGCGGAGCATGTTTGAATGCCCTATATAGGAAAGCTCTCCTCGCTATGAATATTTACATTGATTTTTAAATCAACTTTGACTTGGTTGAGAAACACACTAAAAAACGAAAGACGCCACATGAATTTTTTTATTATTTTTAAATCCAGTTTGTTAAGGGGGCTGTCAAGTGTCATTTCAAAAAATTTCAGGAATTTCACTTTTCTACATTTTTCAAAACTTCAAGAGTGTTATCTATCAGTACATGAACAGAAATTTTCAATTTCGAAATTCCAAAAGCCTATTTAGAAGGATTTAAATCCCGTATTCTGATCATCTAACAAGTTGAATGGAAAAGTCTGCCCGCAGGGGATCAGCGCAAGTTCCCATGCGCCGCGTATCCCGTGTTTTGTTTTTCACGCAAATTAGCACTCGCCAGTTTTCTTTTCCCATATTGTCCATGTCCGTCCCATCCGCCCGGCCCGTCCATCCAAGACCTGTGTATTTGATTATTGTCATTACTGAATTATGGTAGGCCTTCCTTTTTATCGTTGTTTTGTTAATGTTAGCTAGTTCTCAATTTAGTTCAACTCTACGTACTAATTTGTCATTTTATATCAAACATCAATTATAAGTGCCATTTGACCTACGCTTACATATTATGGGCATACGCCGAGTTTAAAGGCACTGTCCAACGGCTGTGGAAAGGTCACCCCATCCCCTGCTTTATTGTAAGACATGCAGGAGAAGCATCCTGGGACAGGCCGATGTTATCATGGTTATCATGGTTATAGTCTATTAAACTTTGTATATAGTTATGTGCACACGCGTCGATCCAAAACAAAGGGTGATGGGGAGGTATAATATGGGAGGGCATGGCTGGGCAGCCTCTCCTATATTTTAATATAATATTCATTATAAGGTAATTTATTTCAGTTTACGTTTGGGTGGTAGGCCTACGGTTTGGCGACATGTCATATTAATATCAGACATTGAAATAAGTTTCAAGATAACCAGGGGTAAGGTCAAACAAGCCATGTGTCTGTATCTTCCTAAAATGTCACGGTTGAATTGAATAATATAGATATTCGGAACATACCGATTGAAATTCGGACTGAACAAAGAACTGCAATATTTCTGACTTATAAAACATTTTGTGACATTTTGGAATGTCGTCTCTAGCTCAGACGCCTGCCGCGTGGAAAGTGGCATTATACATTTAAATCATTGACAATATTGACGTCTAAGTGAAAATTGTGGTGATGGTCTTACTCTTGATCAATTATAAGTTCAAAAGTTCAAGTTCACGATTCATATTTATGGACTTTTTGAACCCTGGTGGCCCCGGCTTAATCAATTCAAAATTACAAATCATATCATTTCTGGGACATCCATATGCCCGGCTGATATGGGGAGCGGGATTTAACATTAAAATGAAGGCTAATACATGATACACTAAAGATACAAAAAAACACTTTAAAATTGCGGGAGCCGGGACTGTAAAAACGTATAGGTATAGGTCTACTACATAAATCCCCCCCCCCCCCCCCCCCCGCCCTGGAGGCTGCACCGTATTAGTTGTTATTAAATATGCATATTTATTTTTTATTTATGATCTGCTATTGTGAAATCTCGTCATGATTTGACTATCAGACCACATAGGCTTATAACATGTGTATATTTGATGGGACTATTCGTGGAGTTAGTCCAGCTCAGTATTAATAAGCCTAGTTAGAGCTTGAAGCTAGAATGTGAGCATGTTTATTTCAGCGGTTGTCAGAAGATACGGGGTTGTTTTATCACTAATAACCGGTTATTTTGTGGTGATGAATCATGATAGGCCCGTGTTTTAGACCATTCAACTTGTGACGTGCACTTTCAAGAATCACCGCTATCCGTGGTAACGCTGACAGGGCGAGTCTGTAATGTGCCCCCTCGGAATTGGATTTGTTTTCAATTTTCGAACCCATTTGGTGCGATTTATTGTTATTTTAACACTAAAATGGTCCTGAAACGTTCATGAAGCCATTTTGTTCCAAACGCGCAAAAATGTCTAGTTTTCTAACTATAATGGTCCAGAAAACGTTCCTGAAATATGTTGTTATAAAGCTTGAATAATAAACATTGAAACCAATTCGCGTGTCAGAATCATTTTTTGAATTTAATCCGGTTGTTAAGTGTTCGTCCCATTCACTTGAGCACGAACATTATGTAACCTCGTACCGTACGCATACTTTAACCTTGAATATTCGTGAATGCGCATGTGTCCAGCATCGTCTGCATCTGCCACTTGAGCGGTAGATTGCAGCACCCTCTGTGGTTGAAATGACTAATGCTTCGTAGTTATGAATATTCTTCATGTTATATCCATAGAGGGCGCACTGCAAAATACGCTAATTTAAATTTCGGATTATAGAACCTTTATTTTGATTCGGATTAAAGAACAGTGACACCTTTTCGGACTAGAGAACCCTTATTAAAATTCGGACTATAGAACCTTTTTTTAAAATTCGGACTAGAGAACCTTTTTTAACTATCGGATTAGAGAACCCTTTACCAGTTTTTCGGACTATAGAACCCTTTGCAATATTCGGATTAAAGAACCTTTTTATTATTCGGACTAAAGAACACCCTTCCTATTTTCGGACTAGAGAACCTTTTTTAACACTTATAAAAATTCAGATTATAGAACCTTTTTATTTCCGGATTATAGAACCATCGGACTGAAGAACCCTTTTTTATATTCGGACTAGAGAACCTTCGTAACAGAGAACCCTTTTTATCGGACTAAAGAACCTTTTAACTTATTCGGACTAGCGAATGGTAAATTACGTGCGTCGGACTATAGAACCTTCGGACTATAGAACCTTCGGATTATAGAACCTTCGGACTATAGAGACGCCCCCATTACTTTGATGCAAAAAAACCCTGATTTCCAGGATAATTGAGGGTGCACTCCCATACGTATCTCTCAATGCCCCTTTAACAGAGACGTATAGCAAATGTTAATGATGAAAAGTCCCCAGGGTGAGGTTCTTACTTTTAAAGTCAGAATATCCAGCAGTCAACACCAATTTTTCTATTAGCCTGTCTTCATCAATTCCTAATATGATTATTTCATATCTCTGCTACTTTACATGACCATCTCCCCTATAGTTATCACCCGGGGTGCTCAGTGGTCATTACAAGGGGGTATCATGCGCGTCCAAGGACTTTCAAAAAGTACCCTAAATACGTAATCGTGTTAAGCTACCCCTAAACAAGTATGGCACAGTATTTTACATACCCTATAGCAAGTAATATCAGTATTTCCAATACCTTAAACAAGTACTCAAAATATTTTGATACCCTAAACAAGTACTAAAAATATTTTGATACCATATAGGCCTAAGCAAGTAATATTTGTATAGTTTCAACCTCTTACCGTGCATGACACATTTCTAACCCTTTTTTCCTTCCCTAATATTATAACCCTAATAAGCTAAAAATATTATGAAACAAATGCCGAGCTGATTTATCACTCCCTTGCGAAGGATACAATTAGAGAAATATATCTCGCCCATGTATCATGGCTATTTATAATCCTCATGGAGCAAATAACGACCCTAAATACGAGAGCCAATGATGTAAAAAGTATACCCTTTTTCTTAATTTGGTTTGTTTTGATACCCTATTCACGTTACGTACGTAACGTGCCCCAGCTTGAAAAACTACCCTAAATTACGTGATTTCTTGGACACGCATGATACCCCTCTTGTAATGACCACTGAGCACCCCGGGAGTTATCATGCTTTAAATAAAGTTTTAGTTAATGGAGAGGCTTGTACTTGCATATGAATGAATAACAGAACAAATGATGTTATTAAAAAATGCTGATTATTTGATTAAAATAATCAATAAATACACATAGAAACAAATAAACAACTAACAAACAAATAAGTGTAAACCCCTTACCACATTTAGGATATCCTGGATACTGGGCCTCTTATTCCAGTCCTTTTCCCAGCATTACTTTATCAAGGCAGCCACTGGTTTTGGCATGTCATTAGGGATTGGAAGGCGTTGATTTTGTTCACCTATATGCGGAAATTGCAATGTCCACATCTCCCACAACACCACCCCGTAAGCGAAAATATCATAAAATGGTGACAGTACTCCTTTCAATAGTTCAGGTGCCATCCATGGATAGGAAGCGGTCGAAGTAGCATTGTAGATTGTTTTTGACAAATCTTTGGCTGTTCCAAAGTCGGCCAATTTGAGGGTATTTCCACAAGTGATTAGAATATTTGGAGACTTGATGTCTTTGTGTATGATCCCCTTCAAATTAAGATATTCTATAGCATGAGCTACTTCCGTAGCCCAGTCGAAGAACTGATCAGTTGGTAGACGGTTTCCTTTCCAGCCGTCAAGATAGGATCGCAGAGAGCCACCTTCGCAAAGCTCCAAAATCAACCAGAAATCAATGCCCTCATCCACGAAACCAATGAGCTTGATGATGTTAGGATGTTCAAGTCTAGAGAGCATTTCCCGTTCTTTAACACCCTCTGATGGTTTATGGAATCTTTTTGCGGCTACTTGTATGGCACATAGCTGGTTTGTCCATGTCGTTTGATAGACTGTGCTGAAGGATCCCGAGCCTATTTCCTTCATAAACTGCAGCTCACTCTTAGGTATTTTATTGTTTGCCATCATCAAATCTGTACAAAATATAGATATAAAATATAATTACACAAAATAAATAGAAACTAAGGGGTGTATATCCAAGTATAGGCCACGTCACCTCATTGTTGATCAACACCATTAGGTGCCCAGTTCCATTCCATGCATGGGGGAACATGCATTGACTATTGCATCATATACAGATGACTGGTTTTGTTTAGAGTGTGGTTTGGACACCCCTTCGAACTGGTATAAGCAATGTGGACACATACCGGCAAGCTAATTTTGTTTGGCAGGCAATGCGCACATATACCGGCAGGTAAGCTTTTGTTTGGCAGGCAATGCGCGCACATATACCGGCAGGCAGACAGGCATTTGTTTGGCAGGCAACCCGCACATATGCAGTGGCATTCAAAAGCTTATTTGCTTGCCTGTTGTGACGTTACAGGTGATATCGTCTATTGTTAATTATAGTATAGTGTTACAAAAAATAACACTGTAGTTACCGCAGAGTTCTCTCTTTGTAACACATGATCATTCCAGGATCTTGAAATACCCTCACTATTTGACGGCGTTTCACGGACAATTATGCCAATTTGACCTCCTTTTTTGCACAAAAACGCGGACATTTTGTCTGAAAATAACCCCCTTTTTCACCATTTCAAGGACACTTTCTAAATAGTCCCCCTTTTTGCGCAAAAATGAGGACACATATGGTTCAAAATACCCCTTTTTCCTATTCCCAGGATAATCAAAAATTACACAATACTCATTCTATTTTTTTTCTTTTCGCGGATGTAAAAACACCCCTAACTTTTTGAAATCGCAGACATTGCTTCCAAAATGACCCCTTATTTTTTGAAATCGAGGACATAGCTTCAAAAAACACCCCTAATTTGGGGGAATCGCGGACAAAAATGTCCTCGGACACTGTACAGAAAACCCCCCCTTTTCTGCGATTTTTGGAACGATCATGGGTACCCAAAGTCAATGTTGACTGAAACCACCGGGGTAGTAACATAACTTACCACATGCTCAAGTTTTCAAAATTATAAGCTGACTGGCCTATATGGTATAGGCAAGGGAATGAAGTCGATTGTCTCGGGATAGCACATGCTCAAGTTTTCAAAATTATAAGCTGACAGGCCTATATGGTATAGGCAAGGGAATGAAGTCGACTGTCTCTGAGATAAATGCCCAAAGCAATGAAAATCTTAATTGTGTGCCTCATAGGCATGCCATTGAATGTTTTAATTGAAGAAAATGTCTGTACATTTTGCACATTTTCTAAACACTAAACAGCTCCCCCCCCCCCCCCCCCCCCCCACCCTCACCATAGATCTGAAACTTATAAAATTGATTATGTTTAACAAAAATGCACCAAAAAAGAATTTTCTTTCTTGTGGTACTTATGCCACTTAAAACAAAAGAAATGATTTGGCACCAACTTTTCCCCCTTGATGTTACTGTAAAGCAATTGTGATAAGTCAATACCACTAAGGATTATGGGTAAATAGAATTTTTCCATTGTAGCTTTAACTGCCATGGCAAAAGATTGAATTGCTAAGTCTTAATTTATTTTTATGCTTGAAAGAGATTGTTCCATTACTCTCATATGATTCCAATTCTCACACATGGTATGTTTTTTCATAAGCCCTATTCGGAACTGGATCCCTTTTCAATAGAATATAGTGGCTTCTGTTGTTGTTTATTTACATTTGTTCAACATACACATGCTTGCGAGATAGCTTCAGGGTCAATGCATGTACTGACACCTCTGGAATTGTAATCTAACCGACAGACTAGAGGACGGGAAAATTAGCGGCACCGCTTGATCCATCGTTTAGGCAATACCATTACATAATCGTGATTCGGACCTGTGTGCAGGTGATGCGTCAATGAGGATGTTGTGTGTGCATAATGCATGGAATAGTTGACAATTTGTATAGCTCATTTCAGGCCTGTCACGAAACCGCGATATAGCTATCAAGGTTATGCCATAGTAGCTAACACCATAGTCTTGCTAGAGGCGAATGCCAATTGCATTGGTTTTACGTGTGAGATTTTAGTTTTATCCCCTCTTCTTTGTGGCTGGACTATGGGAACACTGAAATTTCGTCCGATATTTATGGACATTGTTTTGAAAAAAACTCTCGGGTGGCTTTTTTTAAATTCGATTTAGTTTTCATGTTGTTTGAAGTGTAATGTTATGAATTTTATGATTATCAAATCAAAAATCCAGATTGATCAAAATAATTCGATAAACCTGGATTATTGATCGATAATCCAAGGTAATCGACGCCGTGTACAATATGTCGAAAATATTGGATATGTGAAAAACCTGGATTATTCTTGAAAAACTTGGATTATCAATCGAAAATCCAAGTTTTTCTATGATAAACTTGGATTATCGGTCGAAAAACCTGGATTATCAATCAATAATCCAGGTATTTTGATGATAATCCAAGTTTATCTAATTATTGGACATTGAGCTTGCCATATGCACATAAAGGTGCTCAATCTGACAATTGCGCAAATAGCAATAAATAGCAACTTGACTGCTGCAGCTAGTATGACTTTTATTGCTAATGACTTGTAAAAATGCGCATTTATCAAAATGTATCGTTTATATAGTTGCTATTATGATGCTAAATAGCGCGAATTTGAAAACAATTTGAAAATTGCAAAGAGGTGCTATCGTATAAGTTTTGAAATTAGCGCATATTAGCATCAAAGTAGCAAGTCGTTTATATAGTTGCTATTATGAAGCTAAATAGCGCGAATATGAAATATTCTGAAAATTGTAAAGTGGTGCTATTGTATAAGTTTTGAAATTAGCGCATTTTAGCATCAAAGTAGCAAGTCATTTATAAACATGCTATTATGATGCTAAATAGCGCGAATATGAAACATTCTGAAAATTGCAAAGAGGTGCTATTGTATAAGTTTTGAAATTAGCGCATTTTAGCATCAAAGTAGCAAGTCATTTATATAGTCGCTATTATGATGCTATATAGCTCGAATATGAAACATTCTGAAAATTGCAAAGTGGTGCTATATGTATAAGTTTTGAAATTAGTGCATATTAGAATCAAAATAGCAACAGTTATTTTTGTTGCAAATGACTTGCAAAAACGCGCATTTTTCAAAATTCCTCGTTTATATCAATGCTATTATAATGCTAAATAGCGCAAACAAAAAACATTTTGAAAATTGCAAAGAGGTGCTTTTGTATAAGTTTTTGAATTAGCGCATATTAGCACCAAGATAGCATCATCATACTCCTGGTTGCAAATTGCATGCTGCAGATATGCTATTAGCGCAATTATGCGTTTATGAAAAAAGGACCGCAAGGGTCTCGAGCTACATGTATTATGTTTCTTCGTTAGCACACCATGCTCGCTATTAGCGCAATAATGCGTTTATCAAGAAGTACTTATTTCTATCCTGTTTTTTCTTTCGAATGCATGCTATTGTTGCTACTAGCGCTATTATGCCTTTATGAAAATGGCCAGGGAAATGGCTTACAGTAGATAATACGGCGGCGCCATCCTGGTTCCCAAGATTGGCCACTTTTATAAAATACTAGTAAATACTAGTTTTCTAAATCATTTTCAATGTTAACCGGGCGATATTAATATGTCACATTTAAAGGCTAGAAGGCCTATTAAATAGACTTTTTGGCCACTTTTATATAATGCATTTCAATTTCAAAAGATGTCTATATAGAGCCCCACAGGGCTCCGGAAGGCACACTAACCATGTTAACCAGGGAGCTTATATAATGGGAGGGGACATTCGAATCGCAAAATTGAAGCCTCCCCATATATGGGCATGTGGGCGTGAGTACGCGCGATGTAACTCTTGAGATGACGGCGCACACTCATTAGCATACTTTAGACGCGTGATGTAACTCTTGTAACTTATTAGCATAATTTAGACGCGTGATGTAACTCTTGGAACGGGGGCGCTGTCACGCTAGAGGCTTCAATTTCGGCAATGGGAGTCTGTGTACAGTGGCACCCGCCTGTGTTAACTAAATAATACCAATACGTACATCTCATCTATATACTAATTTTCAGTCCCTCATTTGATTAGATAGTTCAATAATAATTTTACACTCGCGTCCCTCTTCAACTAAAAAAGCGTGGTAATTGCGCCTCTAATAGACGAGCTAATTAGATAGTTCAATGCCAGTATTTTCCCGTTTTCAGACATGCGCAGAAAGGATCACAGATGATAATCCGAAATGTTGAATTTCTTTTACTCGGATAGCTACTGTTCGGGCAAAAATTGTGGTTTTCGGAGTGAGTGATGACATATGGTCTTCACCCAAAATATTTTCATCAGGGATATAGCTACATTTCTGTATATGCGGCCGTTTGTTATTCTTAAAGATCGCATGAGTACAAGCATTTATACGTGACTATACGTCCGACAAATAAAATAATTTTACGATATTTTCTAAATGTAAATAAAAACTCTTACACATATCTTAAAGTGACACTTTCGCATTAGTAACATAGATGAACGCGTAGTTTGCTAACGATAAAGAAACTGTGGCGGTACCATAACAACCGTTCCTATGTTGAAGCTGCGCGACCGCGTTTATCATGGCGCGCGCGATTCGGCGCACACGTAATGACGCATACAAAGTGTATACGCGTTTGTGGCGCAAACTGCACATTGTTAATTGGCAGGGTGAAAGCAGGCAGTCCGTACACTCTTAGAAAAAGGATGCTTCAGGCTGCGCTTCAGGGGTTCTTGGCTGTCCCGTATGGAACTCTTTATATCTTAAAAGGTTCCAAAAAGAACCATTTTAAGGTTCAAAGTGGGCAAATATGGGCAAACATTGGTCTTTAGAACCTCTAAAGGTTCTCTACAGAACCTTTTGGGGGCCTCTAAAATCAAAGAACCTTTAAACCATATACGGGACAGCCAAGAACCCCTCTGAAGCACACTTTTTCTAATAGTGTACCCTAAAGCCACCTCCTCCTCTCCGCACTTGGATATAAGGGCACATGGGGCATCTGGATAAACGGAACGTGTTTTTTGTGTGGTACATTATCATGATTATTATAGAGTGTCTGGATTATTAAGGGCATCCGTGGTATCTGGATTACGGGGTTTACTATAAAACGAGTCTCAAATTACCTGGATATACTATGCGCAGGTGGGCCACCTGTGATAACTGGATTTTAAGGGTGTACACTCAGATAGTATCTCGGGAGGCTTTATAGAACACAGCAAACCTGACAAAGGGACTACATACTATACGTTAAGGCCCTACATGCCTATTGGAGGAATAATGTATTTAATGTAAATAGGCCAAACAAAACCCGGATGGCACACATTGTGCTCAAGTACAAGCGTGGAATGGTACAAGTGATCTTGATGATAGACTCCGCCGACCATAAAACTAAACGACCGACTATAAAACTATAGCGCTCAGAACGTAGGCCTACTGAATTACCTGGATCCGATACAGTATGTGCATATGGGCAGTGGCGACACCAGCACCAAAATGTTAAAGGAGGAAAACGGGGTGGCGGGGCAATAAAAGAATCGGGGGAGTTCAATTTTGACATTAAAATTCAACTTTTTATTAGTTGGGGTACAAAATAGGTAGAGACATGCGCTGACAAGAGGTAATAACTGGGGGTATTAAGAACACGTTGATGGAGTAGGCCTACTTGGATTAGGAACGTGGGTATCTGTATTATTTAAGAGCACATTGGGCCTAGGCTCATGGTGTATTAAGGGCACCATGTCACTTACATTATATCAAGGGCACTTTAGTACCTGAATTATTTAAGGACATACTCTTGATATTTATATAAACATTTATAACGCTTTGATATTACTCACCTCTGCCTATTGTGATATGACTTTTACTGCCCGCTATCTTCGGCACCCGCGTTTAATTTACTTGACTATGATATAGTAAGGGCACCTGGGTATCTCGAGATAACGGCACACTGCAGTGGGCCTACCTTGATTATGTGGTATCCGGTGCATTATTAGGGGCACCTGGGGTAACTGGATTAGGGGGTAGGGCTTAGGCCTATGGGGTCCTGGATATAATGGGACAACGGGTACCTGCATTTCAGGTCTCATAGAGGCCTACATAGGTATCTGGAAACACAAACGTAGGCCACCTAGATTAAGGCACATATATACCTGGATTATCAAAAACACCTGCGCTATTCGGATTATTTAGGGCCCCGTCTGGATTATGTATACATGTAGGACATGTTCTTGATATTATTGTATCAAATTTTCTTACGCTTTGTTTACTTATTCCCCGTGAAATCTTCTAGCGGGTCCAGCGCAAAGCGCTGGTGCCCGCTAGTACTGTTTAAAGGCAAGCATTTATTATAATCGGCTTCTTTTTGTCGACTTTTATATACTTAAGTCCAGTAATAAAAGATAATGCATTTCAATGGCCAATGATGGGTCGTTCTTTAGAAGCGGTCCGAGGTGATTAGTCCTGTTCCGGAAGACACACTAATCACAATCATACCAATACGTCACATTGATGGGCCTTTCTTTAAAAGCAGTCCAAGGTGCACAGGACCCCCTTGTGCATAACCGCCCTGAGCGGAGCATGTTTATATAGAGCCCCGCAGGGCTTTGGAAGACACACTAATCATCCTGGTTCCCAAGATTGTGTTTCTTCGTTAGCACACCATGCTCGCTATAATATTAGTGCAATTATGCGTTTATCTAGAACTCTTTTTTTGTCACTTTTATATTGGGTTGGAACATCCATGCCAAGATCAGCCATAAGGTCACCAATGTTTTCTTTTTGATCTACTAGGGACATCTAAATAATCTAACGTGAAATGTAGTGGTTTCATCCACCTTTCCAAAGGTCTTTTTGTTTGTGTTAAATAGTTCACAAGACTCATAAATTCCAATGCAAACAAACACAAAAACACATTTTACATTTCAACACGGGGGAGAGAATGACAGGCAGCGTGTGTGTGGCGTATTGATTCATCGGAACAATGCGGCGGACTGTCAAACCTGCGCATGCATCTCCCAATTGCACTACCTGTAATCAATAAGGTACCCGTAGATTGGTCCGTGTGTAGAAAATAAAAATGTGAAAATGACATTTTTGAGTGCCACTTCCTCAATAATCACCCGATCCTAGCGTGCAATATCTCATATTAAAGAAAATAAATTTCACAACAACTTTTTATAATTTAATATTTTTAAGTAGGATATATATTTTAAGAGTGAGAAGTCCATTTATTACCTGTATAGTTACTTTTTTTGATGACTGATGTTTGCCATGCCTTTTAAATAATAAAATAAGTTTAAATAAATGCCATTGATGTACTGTTCTCATGGTCACATGATGTAACAACATTTGTCTATGTCATGATTATTCTAAATAACGTTCATCTATTGAGGAAGTAAGAGTTTCATGCATTTTTTACAATGCTTGTAAACATAAATGTATCACATTGACTTTGTAGCAATTTTACAATGTTATGCCCAAAATAATCCTGGTTTGTTGCACTTACCATCAGTATCGTATAGACTTTTTGTATTAAAATGTTAGCTCTCTTTGCAAAAATGATCCTTCAACGCTTATAAAAGTGCCTTGCTTTGTGCATTATTTGATAGTCCATAAAGTCACATGTACAGAAGTATATATTTATAGTTATGGGAAATCCCAATTGCTTCAAGTACACAAATGAAAATCCCAAGCACGTATATTATACGTGCTTCCTCCGACCTATGACACCAAGCAACACTATTAGTTATCCACTGTTTGATAACGCAATACGGGAAGATACCTATGGTTGGGTGCCATATCACATGAGGCCGGAGGCCGAATGTGATATGGCACCCAACCATAGGTATCGACCGTATTGCGTTATCAAACAGGGGATAACGAATTTATCACTTAGGAAATCCCCAATATATCCTGTACTGTACATGTATGTGCTACCAGGACGATATATCCTGTATTGCGTTGTTGGCAGATTGCTACCAGGACGATATATCCTGTATTGCGTTGTTGGCAGAATAACAGCTCTGATTGGTTAAATAGAGATTTGGGTTGATCCATTATCATTTTCAGGGGTTGGTGGTAGTAGTGATGGGTGGATAGGGTAGCGGTAGGTTTTGGATTATGGGTTGGAAGGGGATGGGGGTTAACATGCCTTTTTGGTGGTTCCAGTGTAATTTTGGTGGTTCCCAGTGTTTTGGGCTCCAAGTTGTTTAAGTGTTTAAGAAATATATGTTGGGAGGGGGTATATGGTGAATAAGGAGGGGGTTGAAAAATTCTCTTTTTTGGTGGTTCCTAGTGTTATTTTGGTGGTTCCCAGTGTTTGGGGTTCCAAGTTGTTTAAGTGTTCAAGAAATATATGTTGGGTGGAGGTATATGATGAATTAGGAGGGGGTTGATAAATTGTCTTTTTTGGTGGTTCCCAGTGTTATTTTGGTGGTTCCCCGTGTTATTTTGGTGTTCCCAGTGTTTGGGGTTCCAAGTTGTTTAAGTACCCAATAACATAGTTTTGGGTTGTGCTAGGATGTGGTGTATTAGGAGGGGTTGGGTTGGGTTGAATAAATTGTCCATTTTGCTCAGTGGTTCGTATTGTTTTGTTGGTTCCGAGTGGTGCAAGTGCTCAATTCATGGTTTTTTTTAATTGGGATGTGTTGTGATAAATAAATAGATTGGTTGACAAAATGTCATTTTGACGGTTCCCACTGTTTTGGGTTCCAAGTTGTGTATGTCAACCCATCCTTGAGTTCATTGACTATATCCCTGATGACCAATAACCCAGCTATTGACCATTTAAACCACCTGGAACCCAAACACTGGGACCCACCAAAATGACACAGGGAACCACCATAATGACACAGGGAGCCACCATAATGGGTCACTCTGTCAACCTTATTAAGCACAACTCATTCCAACTCTACAAATATCCTCATTGAGCACTTACACAACTTGGAACCCAAAACACTGGGAACCACCAAAATGATGCTCAGGACCACCCAAGAGGGCCATTTTGTCAACACCCCTCCTCCTTATTCCACTTATACTACCCAACCCCCGACATATACTCTGTGAGCGCTTAAATAACTTGGAACCCAAAACACTGGGAATCACCTAAATGATACGGGGAACCACCAAAAAGAAATCTTATTAACCCCTCTCCCCCTCCCTTGCACACCCATAACCCAACACTTACAGTCACCCTTTCCCCCCATCCACCACCATCATAACCTTTAAAAATAAAAACAAATAATAATGGATCAACCCAAATCTCAATTTAACCAATCAGAGTTGTTATTCTGCCAACAACGCAATACGGGATATATCGCCTGTTAGCAATGTTAATTACAACGCAATACATTTTTATATTGCTTAGTTGCCAAATGCTTAATAACCAATCAGATTACAGCATTTGTATCTATATGTATTTTATAGCTACTAAGTGATAAAAATTGGTATCACTCATTAATTCACATTCACTATATATTCACTGTTGCTATCAACATTAATTATAACACACAAAAAGTAATTGGATATAATGTCAAATAAAATAAGTATGATTAACCAACTTGTAACCCCCCCCCCCCCCCCCCCCCCCCCCCTCCCTGTCGATAGTGAGATGTGGATCAGGGATATTTACATCAATCCAGTTGAAAAACAAAGTGCACAATTAAATGAAAATAACACTTTGGTTGCGTTTATGACACATAACTTTGTTAATATTCAGTCATTCTTCACCCGCAATATCTCAAATTAAAGGAAGGGGGAAATAGTTTTGGAGTTATGAGCATTTCATATTATTTGGGAAGTTACTTTTTGTGCCATTTATATCATTGAAATATCGAAAAACTGTATATGTGGTAATTTTCGTGAAGGTTTTTTTTCTCACGAATTTCGCGATTGGATGTGAAAACTCTCAAAATACCATTTTGTAATAGAGTTATAATTATTGTATACTAGCGGGCATCCGCGCTTCGCGCGGACCCGCTAGAAAATTTCATGGGGAGGTTAAAGTAAACAAAGCGTAAGAAAATTTGATACAATATCAAGAACTTGTCCTACATGTATACATAATCCAGACGGTCCCTAAATAATCCGAATATCGCAGGTGCTTTTGATAATCCAGGTATACATGTGCCTTAAAGTAGGTAGGCCTACCTTTGTCTTTCCAGATACCTATGTAGGCCTCCCATGTGACCTGAAATGCAGGTACCCGTTGTCCCATTATATCCAGGGACCCCATAGGCCCATATATACCATGTGCCCTTAATAAATCCATGTATGACATGCATGTATAACACATGGTGCCCTTGATTATTCAGGTACCACCCCGTGTACTTTAATAATCAAGATTGTGTATTAGTGATCCAATATAGGACCTCCATGGACTATGTGGTTTATCTTGAATCGGATATTAAGGGCACCCGTGATAACTGTGTATGCGGCTATTAGGGCCTACGTAGATTAATAAGGACACCTGAATGGCTATTCAGGTGTAGGAATACTTAACATATTCAGAGTATCTGGATTGCCTCAATATCCCCTCCCCCAGTTACCCCCTGTCAGCTCATGCCCCTACCCATTTTGTACCCCAAATAATACAAAAGTTGTATTTTAATGTCAAAACTGAAAGTAACTTAAAATTAGCTTTAAAATGTCTCCCCCGATTCTTTTATTGCCCCGCCACCCCGTTTTCCTCCTTCAAAATGTTGATGCTGGTGCCGCCACTGCCCATGCACATACTGTATCCAGGTAATAGGCTGCCCATGCACATACTGTATCCAGGTAATACTAATAGGCCTACGTTCTGAGCGTTATATTTGGGTTCTATAGTCGTCGTTTAGTTTTATGGTCGGCGGAGTCTATCATCAAGATCACTTGTACCATTCTATGCTTGTACTTAAACACTATGTGTGCCATCCGGGTTTTGTTTGGCCTATTTACTTAAATACATTATTCCTCCAATAGGCATGTAGGGCCTAAACGTATGCAGTCCCTTTGTCATGTTTGTTGTGTTCTAAATAAGGCCTCCCGAGATACTACCTAATATACCCTTAACATCCAGTTATCACAGGTGGCACACCTGCGCATAGTATATCCAGGTAATTTGAGACTATCTGAGTTTTATAGTGAACCCCGTAATCCAGATACCACTGGTGCCCTTTTAGGGTATGATGGGGCAATACCGCACGTTCTGTTTATCCAGATACCCATGTGGCCTTAGTAAGGCCGCCTTACTATATCCATATTATCAAGTGAGGGAAGTGCGGGGGAAGGGGGCTTAGACCTTTAGGGTATGATGTGACAATCCCGTAATTTACGTGCTATAAGCCGCACGGCGAATAAGCTGAGCACCTCAAATTAAGATTCAGACCTCATCGTATACAGTAAGTCGCACCACTGTATAATAAGTCGCACTAAGAAAATGAAAGGGGTGTGTAGTGGATGGGTGTGTGTGTGTGAGGGGGGGGGGGGGGGGGGGGGTCGACCATGATCCACCAGCCCATAGCTTCATGACCAGCCATTGGGTTACAACAGCATGAGTGACTCCATCAAATGTATTTTCCTTCAGCCACTTCAGTCACTTTAATATATGTTATCCTGGATATGGTTTGCGCCTTGCTCCCAGTTTCTTTATTAAAATAAAGGTCTTGGCTTTATGATTAATGTTTTGTTTGTGTCTTGCTCTCGTTACATTTTATTGTATTGTACGGTATGCACCGCGGAGCAACCGTATACGGACTGCCTGCTTTCACTGCATGCCCCGTTTACAATGTACAGTTTGCGCCACAAACGCGTACACACTTTGTCTGCGTCATTACGTGTGCGCCGAATCGCGTGCGCCATGTTAAACGCGGTCGCGCAGCAACAACATACGGTTGGTATGGTACCGCCAGTTTCTTTATCGTTAGCAAACTCCGCGTTCATCTATGTTATTAATGTGAGTGTCATTTTAAGATCTGCGTAAGAGTTTTTGTTTACATTTAGAAAATGTCGTAAAATATTTTAATTTGTTGACCGTATAGTCCCGTATAAATGCTTGTTACTATGCGTTCTTTAAGAATAACAAACAGCCGCATATACAGAAATGTAGCTATATCCCTGAAGAAAATATTTTGGGTGAAGACCATATGTCATCACTCACTCCAAAAACCACAATTTTTGCCCGAACAGTAGCTATCCGAGTAAAAGAAATTCAACATTTCGGATTATCATCTGTGATCCTTTCTGCGCATGTCTGAAAACGGGAAAATACTGGCATTGAACTATCTAATTAGCTCGTGTATTAGAGGCGCAATTACCACGCTTTTTCAGTTGAAGAGGGACGCGAGTGTAAAATTATTATTGAACTATCTAATCAGGCGAGGGACCGAAAATTAGTATATAGATACCGCGAAATTAGAGTCTTGCACATTTTTCCAAAAACTATAAAATCGCAAAAATATCTGTACGGGAAAATAACCACTTATACAATAGTGTATTAGCATCAGCTATGCTAGGAATTTTAGGTTATGAAAAAAACCTCAGTTAAATGTTAAAACTTTTGGATATCAAGCTTTGACAGGTTAGAGCTTGTTTTGTTTATATGATCACAACATTTTAAGGGGCATTGAGAGATACGTATGGGAGTGCGCCCTCAAATATCCTGGAAATCAGGTTTTTTTGCATCAAAGTAATACTTAGGCATATATATACTAACTACCATCTGAAACAGTTTACCAACATTCGCCGTTTATCATATAAAATTTCATGATTTTCTTAGTTACGATATATGATCATATTGAAACTAAGGTGCTGAATTTGGAAGTTATGCTAAGTTTTACTCACGGACTTTCGCGGCAAATCTCAACCCGGAAGTGCCGTTATTTGCTTAGTTTGGCATGAAGGCGATGTCGGAATTGTAGGATATTTTGGATTTGGACTATGTTGATGATTATCTTTACGTTATTTGCTCATTTAGAATATTGATACATCTCTCAATGCCCCTTTAATAATTAATCTAATAAAGAAAGAAAAAATTACAACAAGTATACTCACCAATGGTATTACAATTATGATGGTAAAGGTTGCACGTCGCAGCAAAAGGTGACTATATCTGTACTATTTTGCTCTCAAAAGGTCAACCAGAGACAACCTGCTACTGCATTCCCCGGGAGGGGTACTCACGTATGTAAGCCATACGGGGACGTGCCGCTCCAGTGGGTCGTTTTTTCATGCGACATCCTTAGCAATGGGTAGGCTTTTCAACTGAAAAATCCTTAGACTAGACATGAGTCCTGTTATTCTATTTTCGGGAAAATTTGCCAAAATTAGGTCTATTTTCGCGAAAATTTGGTCTTGAATGCCGAAGCCCTATGCAAGTGAATTGAGGTCATGCACGAGTGTACAGGTCAGCGCGTGATTTCTGTGTGGCCCTTTCACGGTACGCTAACTTTGAATGGTCAGTCTGTATTTATATGCTAATGACGCAAGATAGTGGCACTACGTCACACCTAATTAATAAATGTCCGAGCACTGCACAAAGTTGTTGTAATGGAAGCTTCATACAGCTCATTCCCTTATAGATCTCTCTTCCAGACAATGCAGTTGACAACATCCCAGAGGCAGGAATCTACAATATTGTTCAAAATTCTTACTCTTAACTTGGGATACTTATTGCATTATATTGCACTCTTGTCTGGCATTTGTCTTTAAATGTGGTGTGTAGGGTTTTTCCAATATTAATGAATTATTTTTGTCCTTTTGTTAGCATCTTAGCAAACTCCTTGACACAAATTTGAGGATTTTGGTATAGTTGGTACTAATTGATCATATTTGCTGTCTGCTAAAGATAGCACATACAGAAAATAGTATGCATAAATGAAATGTTATAATTTACCCAAATTCTTTACTCAAATATCTCTGGTATTGTAAAAATCAAACTGTAAAACTTTTAGGCTAAATGGTTCATTTCATTTTAAGCTACCACCCCCCCCCCCCCCTGGCTGGCTTAGCCCTTTGACTAAAGTATAATTATTGGGACAAGTTTTGGATCGTTGTATAGTGCAAGGTAGGGGAGAGCGGGGCGAGTCCGCCCTCTAATTTTCAGGCTTGCCTAGTGGACTCATTTTACAAGTTAGAAAGCTATCCTACTTTCAAATGAAAGCTACGTTTCTTAGCTACATACTCCCATAGTTTCAGCACTCTAGAACTTTTAGTGAGTGCAGGAGTAAGGAAAAACTCCAACAGGGCGGACTTACCCCACACTACTCACGCCGGGGCAGGTTCGCCCGCATGATGGGGCAAGCTCGTCCGGCTTCATAGGCAAGTTAAATATTGCTGAAACTATCAGTTATTCCATGTAACGATTGATTAAAAGTCAACTAGACACAACTATGACAAATTAGGCCATGTGGCCCCAACATATGAAATGGACACATCATGTACCCATTTATTATGTTGGGGCGAGTCCGCCCCCTTCTTAGCGTGTAATTGGGCATGGGCGGACTCGCCCCGGCGAAATAGGGCGAACTCGCCCCAGGGCTCATTTTTTTGTAAATCTCATGGTATACCTACTAAACACGGAATGGGAAGTGTAAACTGCATATTATGTTAGGCGAAGCCCTTACCTTTTGAATGACTATACAAGTTAGTACCATCGCTGTGATGTCTTTAGATTAATGCAACATTTTCTAACGACAAATAATTTTACTTTAATTATTCAAAAACAATTATTCAAGATAAATCCTAATGGGAGGTGTAACCGGGTCTGAAGTTTTAATAGTTACTTTGCTATGACCGGTGCAACCAAATTACACCAGTCTGATACTTTTTCAACAGTCACGTAATGAGAAACACGTGGTGGGCGGACTTGTCCCGAGGGCGGACTAGCCCCGTTCTCCCCTATCCATTGCAAAATGGACACCCAAACTCTTTTCTAGTGCACACAAGTACCATACTGATGCGTGTATAGTCCCATACTCGTTTTAAGTCCCACCCCCTACTTCAGCTTAATCTCAGACTAGGATGGGCACCCGTCTTAAGTCCCAGGGGTAAAAAGTAGTGTACAAGTCTTAGAAAAATAACTTTCAGTAACTCAGCCGGACACAAACATCATTGAATTTATCCCCGTGCAATATCTCTTATGTGACACGGATCATTCTATATGTGCGTATAACGGGTACCGGTATCATCCCGCACTCCATGAGGGTCTGGGAGTAGAAATCATCCCCGCAATAACCTGCAGAGTGCATAAAACCAAGTGTAGCTATTGATTTTAACTGCTGTATAGCATCTCGAAATGCGACAAACTTTTGAAGATTTGCATTACTATTGAACAAATATGTATCAAAAAGTGACGCAAAAAGATTCCCTATTTGATATTTAATCACATACCATCAAAGCCAAACCTACAAAGATTGAGATTCATCTTCATATAACTGAAAAAGTATGATAAATCCTCAAGTATCGACAGTTCATATTTCGTTTTCGTCCGAGTCAAAAGCCCCATTGCTTTTACACGTATGCGCAGAAGTCTTACTGTCGGTTTAAAATTAAGAAAAATGGCGGTTTCTGTGCACATCAGAGCAATGTTATAGTTATGACGTCACTTTTGATACTAGTCTTGCTCCCATGCCGCGAAAAGGCGCCAACAAAAATGACTTAGAATAAACCTAGTGGTGCACCACGGACAAGGAATCATAACAAAATGGTGCGCGATCGTAAGAAGATGTAAACAATTATGGAATCCATCGTGACTCGTGAGCGAAATAATGCCTGTATTTTGTTACTAAAATATGTTAGTTCAAATTGTAAAATCTAGATTTTAATTTTCATGCACACATGGGCACCCAATTTAAGTCCCACCCCCTAATTTACATATATTTTGGGGTAAAAAAGGGGTGGGACTATACACGTGTCAGTACGGTACTAAACTATTCCATTTTTAAACTCATTATGAACAGTAAACATTGGACCCTGAAAACTAAGCTTATTTTAATGACACCTTCAATATGTCTCTGGTTGGTTATATTCATATTTAAACACACTTCTCAGTTTTTGCTTCTTGTAAATTTCCACAAGTTGCAAAGAGATGCAAAAGATTCATAATTAATGACTTGCATGAATTGACCCGGTCTGCTGGGATACTTTTCACACTGGTTCAGAAAAGATCTTGTGTTTTTCCATAGATTTACAAGTATAGTCGATCCATCTGAGACCGATCTTCAAATCACGTGACCCAGCCGTCCATTGACTGGGAGAGGAGGCTATTTTCTGACGAAAATATCGATGGAATCTATGGAATCAGTTTGAATGAAAAATAGCCATAATAGAAAATAATTATGTTTAACACATACGCTTATCATTAAAATCCAGGTTGTGCCATGATGTTATGTTTAATTTACATAACTAACTGCGGATGAGTACCTACTCAATTTCTAATAATATTGAACGATGCTTATACCATTTTGCCATTCTGTTTGTGAAATATGTTCGTAATTTCTGGCTGCGTATTCCTTAAAGTTAGCACAAATAATTTCATCCGGATTTAAATCGCAGTGATATTGTGGTAGTTTGATTTTTTCATGTCCATAATCTTTTGAAAGTCGTCAGTTTTGAAATTCGGTGATTAGTGTCGATGTCAGTACTTCTTAATGAATAAAGTTGAGGAATCTTCAATGAATGTTCATTCCTGCCTTTCAGCCTTTAATTAAACTACTTGAGGTTGGTATTTCGCTCTCAACGCTACATAGTATAATATATCCATGATGAGTTTCAATTTGGTCCGATTATGAGTGACATGGCAATTTGGCTCAATTCTGTGTGACATGGCAAAATGGTCTGATTATGTGTGGCAATTTCTTTAGCAGGATTTGATCCAGTACCCGATCAAATTGATCTTTCTTTTTCCACAGGAATCATGGAATTATGATGGTCAAAAGTACACAGATGAAATTTTTTGCGCGCTACGTGCGCATAATGTGTATTCTTTGCTAAAAGCTTGTTTAGAGCCAAAATGTACCTCGATCGTGCCAAAAATAGGTGTAAGTCAACAAAATGTGACTTGAGGTAATTTACTCACCCGAGGGTCTTGTCGGTTCATTTTCATTTCTTGCCCCCCAATATGAATAACCTAGCTATGCCACTGGATCTGCTTATTGATTTTCTTGATCAGGTGGGTCACGTGATAGATGGCACAAGAGATCACATTCATAAAGCAAAAGAGTAATGTTTTGGACACCCTGTACTTTTCAAGTATCCTATGTATCAGGCTTTGATGAAATGGGTCATCAATGTTAATATGTCTTCATTACGGTTGAGAACTGAGGTATTGTAAAACACACAATAATAATGTACATGTGGTAGAGAGATATCCAAATAAAATATATATTGAATACAGAAAAACAATTTATAAGAATATTTATTATATCATTTTAAAACATCTTTGTAGGATTATTCTCTTCTTTTTTCACCAGTTTATGTGTAATTTGGTGTTGGACTCATTCTTACAGGAGTTCAGAGTTCATCTGCAGTCATATGTGTAATTAGATATTTGATGTGTTCAAGCAAAATCAGTTAGGAAGTCAGGTATGATTACTGTAAAAGTAGACATTTTCGCAGTTTTTTTTATTTTCGCGAAGTTCGCGAATCAATCCTCAACCGCGAAAATATAAACTCACGAAAATTATTGACTTCCATTGACTTTTGTTCACAAATGTTGAAAATCGCGAAAATAAAAAATCGCGAAATGCCTGTTATGACCATTTTCGTAAAAATATCTTATCGCGAAAATATTGACTTTTACAGTACATGTAATTCTCGGGAAGTCAGGTATATCAGGTTGAATTTTAGTTTGCTAACGGGTGTGTTAATTGTATTACATGTAATTCTTTATTTCATAACAAATGAAAAATCAGATCAATGGATATCAATATTTGAAGGATTCTCGTAATGTAAACCCCTAAAAAAAAAGTCCAGAGATTATTATCTTTGGTATATTTTTATGTTCATAGGGTATTGCACATCAATGGAAAGCTGATGTGTTTATTATGATACCAAATTTGTAGCAATCACTTTTTTCAGTACTCGGCTATAGACCATTTCAAATCCGAAAATATACGATCGGTTCCGAATGTTTACGATTAGCCGAGTGTTTGACACTCGGTTCCATGACCTGTCAGCTCCTGACAGGTCATGGCCATGTGCCGGAGAAAAACAACGTGTTTTTCACCCGTCTGCCCGTGTGGTAGATTGCGCTGGTGTTGGTGATAGATTGTATCCCTCTCAAAGTTGATGTTGCGGCATTTCAGTTACAAAAACAAGTGAGATGAAAGAGATTTGGGGTAATATTTTCACTTTTTACCGTCTGCTCGATACATTTGGAATTTGTCCGTCAGTGCCTTTGTTGATAAAAAACCAAAATAGTCTCGTTCCACGTTTTACTTCTCATGTGTGCACGCGTGTATATCAACATTGAAATCACTGAGGCGGACAACCAATAGGACAATGCTGTGAATGCGATCAACTGTTGCGAAGAACGCGCAACGCACCTACTCCACGTGACCTGTTTTTCCGAAGATTTACGATCTCAATTTGAAATGGTCTATTTGCTTGAGAATATCTGGATTTCTAAATCTGAATATGCCAATTTATCACTATTTATGTTCTCAAAAGTCAGAAGAGCATATCACAATGTAGTACTTCATTGAAAAGTCAAGTGTTGTTCTTTTGAGCACAAAAAAAGTGATCAATTTTGCACATTTTGAATGAGATAAGTGATTGCTACTAAAGTGGTCTCGTTAGAAAGAGGGAGACATCAACCTTTCATTGATGTACAACGCAATATGACCAAATATCAGGGGAAAAATCAGATCTTTTTTTGAGGAGTTTATAATAAGCAATATTACAAAATGAATTATCTTGATTTCCACTTACTTCTACTTGATCGCATTACATGTATAAATGAAACAAATAGATTCATTACATTGCGAAATCAGAACATATTTTTGTATCCCTTTATTGAAACTGTTAATCAGGATCCGTATCCAAGATCTTCACTTAATAAGTCCATGTGTTACAGTGAATATCTTGGAGGGATCCTTGTTTGTTTGAGAGACGGGTTGAGGAGGCCATTTACATCAGGGTCAAGCAGCCATCACTATTATGTGATCTTTTCCAGGGGCGCCCTCTATCCTTGTTTTTTTTTTAAAGCAGATTTTCTTTGAGATTTACACTTAATCTAAGTCCATATGTAGTGATACACTGAATATCTTGGAGGGATCCTTGTTTGTTTGAGAGATGGGTCAAGAGGTCATTTACATCAGGTTCAAGCAGCCATCACTATTATGTGATCTTTTCCAGGGGCGCCCTCTATCCTTGTTTTTGTTTTTGAAAGCAGATTTTCTTTCAGATTTACACTTAATCTAAGTCCATGTGTAGTGATACACTGAAGATCTTGGAGGGATCCTTGTTTGTTTGAGAGATGGGTCAAGAGGTCATTTATATCAGCCTCAAGCAGCCACCACTTAAAGGCATATTATGCGATCTTCATTATGTTCCCAGTCCCTTAACACTTTTAGACCGGTGATTTGACATTTCGCCGGTAATAAATCATCTAAAAATGTGTCTATTTTCCCACTATGTGGTCCAATTAAAATACTGCAAAGGACATAATTATGCCCCAAGGGCATACACTAACCTTCATGACCCTGAAAATGGACCACATAGTCAGCGGTTGACAAAATCTTCGATGATTTATTACCGGCGAAATGTCAAAATCACCGGTCCAAAAGTGATAAGGGATGGGAACATAATGTTTTCCAGGGGACGCCCTCTATCCTCTGATCATAACATAGCGATATGATGCCTATCTACTTCCAAATCATGGTTATAGAGTGGAATTTAGAGTGAAAATAAACAGCTGGACAGTTTATTTTTACTCTTTAAACCATGACTATAAAGTAAATAGGAGTTGTATCGCTCTGTAACTCAGAATAAATATGTATGATTTATTATCAGAAATGTAAATCTGCAAGAAAACCTGTTTAAAAATAAAATCAAGGATAGAGGGCGTTCCCTGGAAAAGATCGCATAATATGCCTTTAACAAAGCCGAGGACCACAACAAGTTATCTAGAGTCTATGACCCAATTCTGGCATTTCTGGAAGGTGTATTTTGTCAATCAAGTCATCCATCAGCTGATGAGGGTGCACACTACTATTACGCACTATAGTGTGTTTCTATGGGAAAGATGCTTTCTTCTGAAAACGATGATAACTTGAGTTACCTTGCAACTCCTTTTATAAAATGTTGGAATAGTTATAAACACAGATAGATCTTACTTGGGTCAAAAATTCAGACCAAGAGTTATAAACACAGATAGATCTTACTTGGGTCAAAAATTCAGACCAAGTTGCCCTTTTACATTTTTCAATATTTGCCCCTTTATACAGGGTATTCATTTTTGAACAAGAATTCACACGTTGTAGCGAGCTGTGATCAATGTGTTTCCATCCGCCAATATTGTTTAAATAAAATGTTTGATGTATACTCTTTTTGTTCAAAATATATCGGCTACAATTCAGGGAACAAATAGGGACCAAATTCAATCATTTTTTATGCCAAATAATGTAAATATGAATAATTCTTTCCGTTATTTAGGGACCAGTTGCGTGATGGCGATCGTAATGAGGTCGCGCATTGATCGTAATAGTGGTGTGCACCCATGAGAGGGGTTGTAACACAGGCTGTATATACCAGGTAATTATCTTATCATTGCTGTTCTGTCAAAACCTTGTATGTTTTTTCAGTATGTATAAAGTAAAACTGCCCAATAGTTATGCATAGGAAGTGTTGCTTTATACATATTTAGGGGCAAGAGCACTTACACCAGGCGCGTGTCCGGAGGGGGGGGGGGGGGGGGGGGGGCTTTGGGGGCAAGAGCCCCCTGGGTCCCCAGAAGAAATGTGATAAAAGGAGAGAGATATAGAGAGGAGGGGATGTTTTCTAGACACCTTTACACTGTTGGTATCTTCTAAGATCAGGAGTACCCACCCCAGATTGTATCAACATAATAGAACCAACTGATTTCATTAAAGTAGGCATTGCATCATTGATTGATTGATCATCTATGTCTTCTTATCTATACTTCGTTTATTTAACTGTGTTGTGAGGTCAGAAAGTATTTTTGTGATCGGCGCAGCATTTGCGCATGAGTGCTATGATTCATCTTTGGGCGCATGCGTACTCAAGCCACCATGGAATAAATCATTATGAGGTGCGATCATTTGAATACGCTCTAACATGACTGCACAGTGTCAGATGAATGTATATAAAAGGTTTTTTTAATACCAAATAAAATCACACTTTATACTGTTTTTGGTGTGTTTTTACAGGAGCTTCACAGAGTAACAGATCTTCAAGCTTCTTTGCAGACGGCTAACATCATATGTAGTAATGGAAGAAGGTAAGTGTGGGTACATCTTAAGGATACATATTATATTGGATTCATGTTATTGGTCATGATTATCAAATTGTGTGAGAGGGATATGAGTTAGTAGATAGCTCAAGCTCTCCGTACAACTTTGTTGCAAAATCAGCGCTTTTAAACGGTCCCTTAATGTGGGATATTAGCGAAGAAATGGACTCTGTGTTCCAACACCAATTTTCCTGAATTGCAGGCCTTGTCTAAGACTTGTGTAAACTTTGACATAGAACATTATGAAAACGTACAATCAGCCTATCAACTCCTATAGTTCAGTTCCAAATTGTCAAAGCCTCCTTACAGCAGCAAATGAATACAGGACTCGGGCGTACACGAAGGCAACAATCACACTGTGCATCATATGAGTGATGCGTGTAATGTAGCCAAAAACCCTGGGGTGCTCAGTGGTCTTAACAAGAGGGGTATCATGCGTGTCCAAGAAATCACATAATTAGGGTAGTTTTTCAAGCTGGGGCACGTTATGTACGTAACGTGAATAGGGTATCATTCAAAACAAGCAAATTAAGAAAAGGGGTAGGCCCTATGCTTTTTACATTGGCTTTCGTATTTAGGGTCCTTATTTGCTCCATGGGGATTATAAATAGCCATGATACATGGGCGAGATATATTTCTCAAATTGTATCCTTCGCAAGTGATCTGATAAATCAGCTCGGCATTTGTTTCATAATACTTTTAGCTTTTGTTATTAGGGAAGGAAAAAAGGGTTAGAAATGTGTCATACGCGGTAAGAGGTTTAAACTATACAAATTTATACTTGTTTAGGGTATCAAAATATCTTGAGTACTTGTTCAGGGTATCAGAATATTTTGAGTACTTGTTTAGGGTATTGGAAATACTGAATATAACTTGCTTAGGGTATGTGAAATAGGCCTGTCTCTGTCACAAATACGTTACCGGCCACTGCAATCTAACTAATGCCATTAAAATGTTCGAGCTCCCAGCACAGAAAAACCATATATACCAACATATAAACTAGCAGAGCACCCCCTCTACGAGCGAGTCGCACCGCGGCGCCTATGCATCTAGAACCCACGAGTGAACTCTGCCCCCTGGGAACCTCGACTCAAAATTTTCTGCTTCTAGGAACAAGACTTGTTTCTTTTCCGTGCTGATGTTGATGTCTATTATCGTTTGAAAGTACTTTTTGCGGTATTTGTGAGTAGAAGACAGTAGTGTATATATTGGTTTTGTTGAATTACTATTTATCAGATTCCAATTCTTACTGTTAAGTCGATTTTTATGGCTATTCTGACTTCATGTTCTCTCACTTTTGTGACGTATATCATTCGCTTGCTCACGTGCCGAATTCGGCACCGTTTAATTTACGTTCCCATATTATAATTCCAAAAAACCTCTCTTGTTTTGTGCCGCTACGAGAGCGTTTTGCCCACAAGGGCCACTCTGTGATTCCGACTTTTTGTCTAGTATATCTTTATGTCCGAATCTTAGGCACCCTGGTCGTGATTTTGGGTTTTTTTATAACGCTTTGGTTCGTTATTAAAATTATTTTTATCACTTCCGGGTTTGAATTTTGTTATTATATTAAAATTCCTCAGTCCGACATTCAGGTCACAAGTACTGTTTGGCTCTCGCGATGTTCATGTTTTCCTTAAGGGGACTAGATAGGTCTCTTTCCATATTGGATGCTTTAAGGTGTTGGGCTTTATATATTTATGTATTTGTCTAACCATGTTCATCATGTTCTTATCCACAGGGTACATCCTCCCCCGATCCTGCACGGGGGTATCCCTCCTTTCCCCCTTGTTACTGGTTAGGCCATGTGGCTCAACCTCTGGGGGACCCCTGGCAAAAACCGGAAGTAGTATTATTTGCCCTTTTTTGGTCTTTTTTGACTACTTCCTGGGTGTTTTGATTTATTTTTTCTCATGGGGGGGTTAGGTCACATTGCGCCCTTCCTTCCCCTTCCCTCCCCTGGCTGCCAGGTAGTCAAGGGGTCGTGTTACGGGCGTTTTCCTGACCCTTATTTGGTCATTTGGTGTTTTTGTCATGTTTGGGTGCCTTTTGGGCTACTTTTCGAACCAAGTAATCCACGCCGTTTTTTCTAAACCGGAAGTAGTAGTATTTGGTAACCGGAAGTGGCTATATTTTAGCACTTTCTGGGTCGTTTTTTGAAGAAAAAAATTGGGATTGGGTTGGGGGGATCCAGGGCTATTATATGTATGCTCTCCCTCCCCGTGCGGTGGTTCCCGGGGTATTATTTTCTCACTTTAGATGTCATTTTTTGACTTTTTAGTCAATTTTTGCATCTTGTATTAACAGTTTTATTTGCCTCTTGTTCTTTATGTGCATTACAGCTTGTTATATACCGTGAAGTGTTTGGAAGAATAATAAAGAATGGATTTGCCCACTCCACCACCTAAAGACACCCTAGACGGTGATCCTCAATCCAACCCGGGTGCGAAACCGCTTAAGCGCCATTGCGCGGCGTGTAAGGAGTTCTTGCAAGCTGAGGAGGTCGACCAGCATGAGCTGTGTGTGACTTGTAGGCCTTGCTCGCAGGACAACCCTTGTCTTTTTGACAAACATTGGAATCAGGTAATGTGGGGGGAGTTTGTGGAGAAGAGGGCTGGACGACTTGCGGCTCGGACTGCCGCCCGTGCTCTTGCAAAGTCGGGTAAGAGCGGTCCTGGAGCGCAAGGGAGCGGTGGTAAGCCGCCAGCTCGCCGGTCTGGGAAGAGTTCAACCCCCCGTTCCGGCGCAGCTAAAAGCACAAGCGGTGCTGGTAAGAAGGTAGGCCAGGGAATGAAGACTAAGAGTCCTTCGGATCAGACTCCTTCTGGAGCGGTTGAGACTCCCCCATTGGTTATGGGGTTAATTTCTTCTTCCCAGGCGGAACCTCCAGGTCACGGCCCTATAAGGAGTGTTCCTGCTACGGGTATCCGTATGGGTACCGCCGCCATGGCCCCTACTGGGCCGGCGATGATTCAGGTACCCTCGGTAGTCACGGGGTGGGCGGCGGGAGATAATCGCCCGCCGATCCCGTTGACAAATCCTGGACAGGCCGGTGGGAGTGTGTTCCCCCAAGACACCCCACAGCCCGGACCTATAGCCGGGGCTTCACAGCTCACGGAGAAGGCGGTTCAGAGCCATGCTATGCTCCCGCCACCGGGGGGGTCGATTGCTGGCCCCTCGGTAAGCCAAGAGACGATGTCTCCAGCGGCTATTGAGGCCGTCGTGATGGCGAGTTTTTCCAATCCGGCCGTGCTTGCAGCCATGGCCAGGGCCGCTTCGGCGGTTGGCCTTGGACACGGCCACCATTCTGTGGATAAGCGTCCCGTGGAGGGTGCGGTGGCACAGGCGTTGGTTAAGAGACCACGCATGGCCCCCCCCCCCCCATGATTCGGGCTCAGAGGTCCAGATGGGGAGTTGGAGAGAGGATGATGGTGAAGATGAGGATGATGATGAGGATGTGTATGAGGATGAGTATGAGGAAGGTTATGAGGAGAATGATGATGTTCTTTGGGAAGATGATCGCTCGCGCTCGTCGTACCCGCCTGAGAATTACTGGAGAGGAGGGAGTGCACTCCCCCTACAGTCTTCTTTGCCGTCGTACCCAGCTTCGGCTGGAGGGTCGGCCCAGGCGGAGTCCGTCGCGGGTGGTTCTTCGTTTACGGGGGTGGCCTCGGATCAGTCTATGGCTGGGTCCTGGACGCCCCCGTATGGCTTGAGTAGGTCCAACGTGGATTATTCAGACCTTGCCAGAATGGGCCTGTTCGTGGCAAGAGTCTTATCGGAGGCCGGTCAGCCCGTCGTTTACGACCGTGGCGCGCCTCCTCCACCGGGTGATCTTGGGTTTGCCAACCCAGCTAGGATCGGTCAGCGGTCCACCAGGGCGGTTCCGAATGTCCCGTTATCGGGGACTGTCCGAGCCATCATTGAGGAGGTGCAACGTGCTGCACTGATCAAGGGTGGCTTGGGACGGGATCCTGGTCTGTTGAGGATGGCCCCGGCAAGACCGGAAGATTTGGATGTGTTCAATACTCCAAAGTGCCCGGAGTCTTGTTTCAAACAAATGGCGGGCGATGCCAATAGCCGGTGCGACCCCCTTCAACCAGTTCCTGCGGGAGTTGAAGGTGAGGGTGCCAGGCGTGTGTACCTGCCTTCAAAGTTGGATCCTGGAACAGGGACAGGGACGCGGATATGCGTAAGCTGGAGGAGCTAGCTCGAGATGGTTTACGAATAGCTAACCTCCAGTCGTTTGTTATGGCACATATCATGCGTGCACTGACTGATGAGGCTTTCCAGCTCTCAGTTCAGGAGCGGGTCCAGTCCTTGGAGACCCTGAAGGAGGTACAGCATATGGCGACACGCCATTTTGCAAAGATAGCTGCCCAATCGGTGGTTAGCCGTCGTTAGCCGTCGGGCCTGCGCGGCGGATGCCCTCAATTTTCCGGATAGAGCCCGGCTTGTTGGGGCCCCGTTTGGCAGGTCCCTCTTCGGCGACTCGTGGGAGGCAATGCTGGCTTCCGAGTTGCTGAGACGTCAAACCGATCAACCACCCCGGCCCCGTAAGAAACGGGCTAGCAGGCCTAGGCACATGCGTAATGCTGCCCGGTCTGCGGGTGCCCCTGGTAGGAGAGCTCAGGCCCCCGCAGCCTTAGGAGCCCCTCCGGAGGGTTATCAGGATGTTGGCGTTTTTCAGGCTCCACGCGGCCACCCTCAGGCTCATAGAGGCCGAGGTAGAGGTCGGGGATACGGAGGTAATCCTCGTGGAGGCCACCGAGGTGGCGCTCCCGGGCGTGGGGTCGAGGCCGTCGGGTCGTGGAGCCGCGGGCTCCCAACCCCAGGCCTGACTTGTCAGCAGGGACCACCCAGAGAGTGGGTGGACGTCTTCGGGAGTTTGCGCCGGAGTGGGAGAAGGTGACCTCGGATCCTTGGGTCCTTTCGGTAGTCCGCTACGGCTATCGCCTCGAATTCACTTCTCCCCCTCCGGCCTCAGGCGGTGTCAGGGTGACCCCACTCCCTATGGAGATGGTCAAGAGGGACGTCCTCTTGAAGGAGCTAGAGGAGCTCCTGTTGAAGAGAGCCGTGATCGAAGTGTCGCCAGAGATGAGTCGATCAGGTTTCTTCTCCACGTTCTTCCTAACACCGAAGAAGACGGGAGAATGGAGACCGATCCTCAATCTCAAACCCCTCAACGGGTTCATGCGACCGCGACGGTTCAGGATGGAGACCTTAGCGGCCATCCTACCGGTGATCAGTCCGGGGTCTTGGGCGGCTACGCTCGACCTCAAGGACGCTTACCTGCATATCCCTATGCACGAGTCGGCCAGACGCTGGCTCCGGTTCTCTCTCAACGGGGCTTCCTACGAGTTTCGAGTCCTCCCCTTCGGCCTCTCGGCGGCTCCGCGGGCGTTTACACGGGTAGTAAAGTCCGTTGCGGAGTTCCTGAGGCGAGGGGGATCCAGATATTCGTATATCTGGACGACTGGCTCGTGGTGGCCCCCAGCTCTCAGCTCCTCGAGCAGGACGTTCTCTCGGTCTGCGAGCTGGTCTCGCGACTGGGATTCCTTATCAATCGAAAAAATCTTGTTGGATTCCTTCCCAACGTGTAACATATCTGGGGGCAACGCTGGATTTCACACAGGGCCGCGTTTACCCCTCAGACGCGAGGATCGCCACTTTGGTGGAGGGTGTCAGGAGGCTCTTAATAGTCAGGCGAGCCGAGGTGAGACTTCTCATGAGGGTTTTGGGTATGATGGTGAGCATGGTGGATGTTCTTCCGTTCTGTCGAATGAGGATGAGGCCGCTGCAGAGGCTCATCCTCCAATCATACCGCCCATGGAAGCATCGGCTGGACCGAGTGATCTCGGTCCCCTTCCTTCTTGACACCTTCACTCGAGTGGTGGTCCCGGCCAGAGAATCTGCTTCAGGGGTGTTGTTTTCCCCCGCCGGCATCCACCCTTACCCTCACGACGGACGCGTCGAAGTAGGGCTGGGGAGCGCACCTCCTCCACCACCGGTTGTCGGGCATTTGGACTCGGGCCCAGAAGCGTTCGCACATCAATGTGTTAGAGCTCTGGGCGGTCCACCTCGCACTGAAGCGGCTCATGCCGCTGGTCAGGGGCAAGAGGGTGGCTATCCGATGTGACAACATGACGGTGGTGAGTTACATCAACAAGCAATGGGGCACCAGGAGTGTCTCCCTCTGCGAGGAGGTGTTGAAGCTCCTCAGGTGGTGTGTGCGGTGGGAGGTATCCTTGATAGCAGTCCACCTGCCGGGTCAAGACAACGTCCTGGCGGACCGCCTCTCCCGACTGATTCATCAGTCAAAGAAGTCAGCGGTGCAACAGGTGAGAGGGTCCTCGGTGGAATGGCATCTAAAGGCTTGCGTGTGCGAACAAATCTTCGCCCGGCTGGACCGGCCCCACGTAGACATGTTCGCCTCAAGCAGCAATTACCAACTACCCAACTATTTTTCGAGAATGAGGGATCCCACAGCGGCGGGAGTAGACGCGCTGTCACAGGATTGGGCGGGTCTGATCGGTTATGCCTTTCCCCCGATATCCTTGATCCCGAGGGTTCTGAACAAGATCGCTTGTACATCCAATTGTGTCGTCCTTCTGGTGGCTCCGTGGTGGCCCCGGCAAACCTGGTTTGTTCTCCTCACAGATTTGCTGGTGGCAGAGCCCGTGCGGCTCCCAGAGTATCAGGGTCTCCTATCCAATCCTGCACCTCTTCCAGAGATGCGGGGAGATTCATGCCTTATCGGTGAGTTTGCAGCATCTGCGCTTTCATAAGGAGGGAGTTACCCTCTTGCCCTGAGCGGGGTTCCTCGCCAAGAATCAGTCGATGGATTTTTCGCCTAAGGCGATCGAGATGGCAGACCTCAGGAAGGCCACAGGATCCCCGGATGATGCGCCCTGGTGTCCTGTTAGATCTCTTAAATTCTACTTAAGCAGGACCAGGGCGATCAGAGGCAAGAACGACCAGCTGTTTTTGTCCTCGCGCCCCCCTTACGCTCCTGCTTCCAAAGCCTCGCTAGCCAGATGGGTTAAGTCCGTCATACAGAGCGCCTACCGAAAGAATAGTCATATGGCATATGGCATCGGCTGGACCGAGTGATCTCGGTCCCCTCCTCCTTGACACCTTCACTCGAGTGGTGGTCCCGGCCAGAGAATCTGCTTCAGGGGTGTTGTTTTCCCCCGCCGGCATCCACCCTTACCCTCACGACGGACGCGTCGAAGCAGGGCTGGGGAGCGCACCTCCTCCACCACCGGTTGTCGGGCATTTGGACTCGGGCCCAGAAGCGTTCGCACATCAATGTGTTAGAGCTCTGGGCGGTCCACCTCGCACTGAAGCGGCTCATGCCGCTGGTCAGGGGCAAGAGGGTGGCTATCCGATGCGACAACATGACGGTGGTGAGTTACATCAACAAGCAAGGGGGCACCAGGAGTGTCTCCCTCTGCGAGAAGGTGTTGAAGCTCCTCAGGTGGTGTGTGCGGTGGGAGGTATCCTTGATAGCAGTCCACCTGCCGGGTCAAGACAACGTCCTGGCGGACCGCCTCTCCCAACTGATTCATCAGTCAAAGAAGTCAGCGGTGCAACAGGTGAGAGGGTCCTCGGTGGAATGGCATCTAAAGGCTTGCGTGTGCGAACAAATCTTCGCCCGGCTGGACCGGCCCCACGTAGACATGTTCGTCTCAAGCAGCAATTACCAACTACCAATCAGGAAGCAGGAATTACAAATACGCGGAGTGCATTGAAAGTGTCCACCTGCACTCAGCATGTCCGCCGTTCAAATCACGCAGTGCGCGTTTTGTTTTGATTCGTTATTCAAGATACGCGGGTTCGCCGATTTTCACTACGGGTGTTAGCAAACTTGTTAAAGTGTTTTTAGTCGTTTTACATAGATCAAAATTATGCTTAAATTGTGAATTTTTATTTGTATAGTGTCGTGTATGAATTAGGTCAATGCATGCGTATGTTTTGTTTCTCGAAAAATTAGAAAAATCAATGCACTTGCGCAAATGTTGATATGCTCCCAATAGCACTTCCCCTTCGGGGTCGTGCCATTATTCACACATCAACATCAGCGCGCGTGCATTGATTTGTCTAATTTCTCTCGAAACAGAACATACGCATTTATTATTGACCTATAATTTATAAACTGGCAAGTGACTTATTTGAACTCTGTATATTAGTACATACCAGATGGCCAATTTATACACTCTATGTAGTGTTGAACCAATCAGGAAGCAGGAATTACAAATACGTGGAGTGCATTGAAAGTGTCCACCTGCACTCCGCGTGTCCGCCGTTCAACACAGTGTACATTGTTTGATATGATATTATCTCATAGACAGAAATGTGTATGAAGGAAATAATTGCTGACTTGATTAATTTTTGATGGGTTTGATTGGACTTCGGGGAAGTGTTTTCCAATCTGTTTTGTTCAGTATGTTAGGTACTCCATCATTATGGAATCGTGTAAATGGAGCAGCCTCCGAATACATAACCAACAATTGCCTTGGTACCATCTGCCGTCAATGCAATGCTGAGTGGATCAGATCTCTTGATTGGAATTGGACCAAGATATCTACCAGAATCAGAGTAGCAAAGTATTTCATAATTCTTTTGATAAATGAAATTAGTAATAAATATGATGTCCCTGTAACAATAAACCCCACGAGGTTGCCATTGTAATCCAACTGGAGGATGCCTGAGAGTGTGTATAACCTCACCTGTGTTGCTTACTATCTGAGGGGGGTTTACTATGTTACCCCATGAAGCTTCATGGTCAGCCACAACAATTGTATCTTGGGATGTGACCCCAATTTTAAAAGGCTTAATGTCTACCTGGATGGTTCTAATAAATGTACCATCTTGCCTGTGTGTATTAATACACATTGACCTTACATCCCCTACCAGCACTTCTTTATTCCTAGCATTCATTGCCAGGCCACATAGTGTGGAGTAATCAGGGGATGCGTGTGGCTGTGATGATACCCACTGACCTTTGAAATTACCACTTACATCATACATCTTAACATACGAGGTCATGTCAGTCAGAAAATAGGTTGTTCCATCTAGGCTGATGGTGATCTGATTGTTTGTCAGTTCTGTATCAATCCTGAATTTGTATTTTCCATTACTATCATACACATTCACTTCTGTTGGGTATTGTCTGATTACAGCAATATCTCCATTGACGTTGATGGCAATGTTGCCTGGACACTCTGTCGCAATTCCACCAAACATCTGATACGCACTTCCACCAAACATCTTACTCTCCTTCCATGGACCAGCTATGATTTGCCCTTTTTGATGTTCCCAAGCTGCTGCTGCTGCTGCTTCTGCAGCTGGTGATATCTGTTTCGTTAATTAAACAATTAATTTATAATCAAAATAAAATAACAATCCAGTAAATTTCTTAACGACAAGATAATCAATGATGGTAAATATAATATTAATTAAAGCTTAGTTGTCAATTCATACCCATGTGATAATATTAATGAATAAGAAGGCAGCTGAATACATATTGATACATATAAGCTGTATATCAATTGTATTTATGAAGTGCAGCACCATCAAGATTGTAGAATATTATATTGAAATTACACACACAAAAAACAGGGGCGGAGCCAGAAACTAAGTTTTCCCGGGGGCTGAAAGAAAAAGTAATCTTGAATTTTCTGGTGGTGGACTATCAAATGCGGTGCACAGCACCGCCCTCCGAGCAAGGTGTTTGAGGTGGGATGTGCCCCCATGAGAAGTAGAATTTTTTTGAATGCGCGCTCGTACTGAGAATATTTTTCTCACTGACTTCGCTGTACGGAAGGAAAACATTTAGTTTGCCTGACGATCGCATAAGCGAGAAACCTAAGGTAGCGATAAAAACATAAATACATAAATACATAAATACACAAGTAAATACACAAATAAACAAATATATAAACCCCTACCACATCTAGGATTTGCTGGATACTGGGCCTCTTCTTCCAGTCCTTTTCCCAACACTGCTTTATTAAGTCAGCCACTGGTTTTGGCATGTCATCAGGGATTGGAAGGCGATGATCATGTTCACAGATTTTCCAACCAATTTGAAATGGCTCTTCACCTTTATACGGATATTGTATGGTCCATACCTCCCACAACACCACCCCGTAAGCGAAAATATCGTATGATGGAGAGAGAATTTTGCTTCGAAATAGTTCTGGTGCCATCCAGGGATAAGATGCGGAAGAAGTAGCATTGCTGGTTGTTTTTGCCAAATCTTTGGCTAGTCCAAAGTCGGCCAATTTTAGGGCGTTTCCGTGTGTGATTAGAATATTTGGGGACTTGATGTCTTTATGCACAATTTTCATGTCATTAAGATATTCTATTGGGAGAGCTGCTTGCTTAGCCCAGTCGAAGAACTGATTAGTTGGTAGACGGTTTCCTTCGTGGCCGTCAAGATAGGACCGCAGAGAGCCACCTTCGCAAAGCTCCAAAATCAGCAAGAAGTTGAAACCCTCATCCACGACACCAAGGAGCTTGATTATGTTAGGATGTTCAAGTCTAGAGAGCATTTTCAATTCTTTATCATCCTCCGGTTTATTGAGTCTTTTTGCAGCTACTTGTATGGCACCTAGCTGGCTTGTCCATGTCATTTGATATACGGTGCTGTAGCCTCCCCTGCCGATTTCATTTGCCCCCTCTAGCTCACTCATAGGTATTTTATTGACAGTGTCTGACATCATACTTGTGTTTGCCATCATCAAATCTACACAAAATGTAAGATAATAAATATAAAAAAGTAGAAAACTAAGTGGTATATAGTACATTGATAATTCACTATTGAAGTGATCATATAACCGTTCTGGAGAGGGAGCGTGTTCGGCTTGAGGGCATGCTATTAAGTGATGCAATACCGTAAATTATCAGCATTAGGCACTCTTTCAAAACCTTGAAAATACAAATGATCACAGCGCCCTCTTGTGATAATACATGTATGTCGAGTGTTTCGAGATCAAATCAAATCGGCAAAGTGCAAAAACGCCTTAAGTCGCTAAAGTATTATTTTATTGTCAAGAGCCAATCCACTGTAGAACTTATTGCATACTAAAACCCTATCTGTTGTGTCGTACAGATTAGCTCAATTGGTAGAGCACCAGACTTGAAATACAGACGTATGGTTAAAGCCAAGGCGTGAGTTCGAGACCCATCCAAGTCAAATTGATTTTTAAATCATTTTTTCTGTAAATTTATCTTTGATTTGTTCTAGATTCCGTCCTTTTATATGAGGTAGTCATCATTGCCATAATTTTTTTAAGAAGTTGGGTTAGTTATATATGTATGAGCATTTTCATGAAAAAGCAGGAATTCCTGCTTTTTTGTAGTCAAATTTTACGCAGTTTCTTGTAATTTCAGCCTGTTTCGGGCCTTTTTTTTACCAAATTTCACGCGCTCTGTCAGGAATTTTCCCCAATTTCCTGCTATTTTTTTAATAACTCTATTCTCATGCCTGGTTCTAATTAATTGATTGATTGATTGATTGATTGATTGATTGATTGATTGATTGATTGATTGATTAAGAGCTTCAGATATGATAATTATGTGCATATTTAGTTGATTATTTATCCTATGAATAACGTAAAATGACTATAACACACATAGAGGTGGACTAATATTTATGGGTCTGTTTGGTTATGATAGTTAGGCCCAGACCGACAGCAGCCTAAACGTTCATCCCATAATACTACAAAATAAAAAGAAACAGTGTTTCTTTTGGTTTCATATAATATATCGCCAGCCTCCGCATCTGGCTATGAGCATTATTTCTTTATAAAAACAGTTTATGGTTTGTTGAGGATTCGAACCTGGTATTCATGCGTGGGAGCCCTACATCGTGACCACTATGCTACGCCGGATTAACGTTTTAGTCGAAGCAGGCCCGTAAGCAGGATTTTTTTAGGGGGGGCGTATTTTTCGGAAAAGGTACATTGGTACCCAAAAAATGGTAAAATTTGCCCCCAATTTTTATTTAGACATCTCAGGGTTAGGACATGTTTTAGTCCAAAACGGCCCGAAAACACGGGGGGTGGGGGGGGGTGGGTTAGGACATGTTTTAGTCCAAAACGGCCCGAAAAAACGCTTTACACAATGGGAAATGGGCCGTTTTTCGGAAAATTGGGAAATTAGGGTGTGTGGGGGGGGGGGGGGGGGGCGTTTTCACACAAAAAAGGTATATTAATAACAAAAAAAGGTACATTGGTACCAAAAAAAGGTACATTGGTACAAAAAAAAAAGGTACATGGTACAAAAAAAGGACCTACGGGCCTGAGTCGAAGTCGTTGATCAAAGATGTATTTTAAAATTAATATATTGAAGCGATTAGCTTTTGAAACATTGGGAATTATTGATTAGGTTATAAGCTTCTTGCAGGTGCTCTTAAATCTCTAATTGCTTAAGTATTACGTGCGCTAGAGCTGTAATACCTGAACGCAAATGATTGCAGTTTCTATTGTGGTTCCATGTTTAAGAATGGTTACATTCCGAAATGCTATGCGTTGCGTGAATCATCAAGGCTGTTTTCAGTCAGATGCCAACATTGAGTGAGTCTATTGTATACGAAGAGATTTTGTTTTCCCTTGAAAAGAGGATGTCGATCTCGTGCAATTCAATATGCCAAAATGTCAGCCTTATACAATGACAACATTAAGGCATTTAAATGTGGTTCAACGCCATGTGACTAGGGGATTTTGTTTTTATTTTGACATGCTAAAGTCATGTTTGCAGGGACGTTTCTGCTTGAAAATGCCTTTTTCTGAAGAAGATTTTTTTGTCATTACTGAAAAAAATAAGGTATATTTCCCGTGGCCCTGACCCCTGTCTCATTAAAAGCTTTAAATTAATAACCTTTCACGATCATCAATTTATTGCTCTTTACATTGAATCCAAACCTAGCTTGCAGTGACACCGTTTTCACATTTAAAATACAATTTAGAAACTGGGTTCAATTTGGCTAAAATTTCGTCGAATACTCAATAGTTCACCACTAGTTCATTATTATAGAGAACACATAGACACGTCAGTAAGTAGTTAGGGGCCATATCCAAACTCTCAGTGATTTTAAAGCATTTTTCTACCGATTTTACCCCGGTATTCCAACGAAATGCATTGTTATTTCGTTCTATTTCGTTGGAATACCGGGGTAAAATCGGTAGAAAAATGCTTCAAAATCACTGAGAGTTTGGATATGGCCCCTTATGGCCGAGCGGTTACGAATATGGACTAGTAATCTAATAGATTCTCCCCTCCTCGGTTCGAATCCTGCTGAATACCTTTTGTTAGAAAAAACGATTTATTCTCTGTGTTGGAAAATGGCGTATATTTTTACCGTAGGTGAATAAAAGTCGTGGCCCTGACCCCTTTCCAAAAATGTATTACAAATAAACATATTTTTGATCAAGTTTTATACGTTAGGAACATTTCTTGTGCATAAAGTTTTTGCTATGACGTCTAAACATCATAACAAATACGATGTTTACGATCGCATTGAAAATGCATCTTTATCGCCTCAAAAATAGTAACAAAAATCGTGTTTTTTATTAAATCGGAAATGACATCTTACATAAATAGGACTTCCCCTTCAAAATGAGCCTAAGATGATCAAAATTGATGGAGGCAATCCTTCACAATCGCGAGTTGTAAATGACCCGATTTCTATTTGTTTTTTTGAAATCTCACTTTACTGGCGGGGCGGGGCGAACAAAATAGACGGTATATTTTCATGCCTTGACTTCTGACTCGAAACCATTCGAAAGTTGTATGTAGCCGCGCCGTACTGCTTAGTATAATATCAAAAACGATAAGATTATCTGCATATTATAATGTCCTCGAAATGGATCAGTGCAGCCATGCATGTAAATGAAGCGCTTAGCAGAATGGCTCCCATATAAAATTGTACAGAACTTTATTGTTGCGCAGCTTCCCAAATCTCTTGTAGCAGCTATTGCACTTAGTATTCCAAAAACTGTTACTAGGTATCAATTTGAAGTAACACTAATTTATTATGTCGCTTGAATTGAGTGTTCTGCAGCAAAAGGAATTCCATTGAAAAGATCAATAGTATTTGTTAAGGGGGCTGTCAAGTGTCATTTCGTATTTTCCAGGAATTTCACTTTTCTTCATTTTTCAAAACTTCAGAGTGTTATCTATCAGTACATGCAAAGAAATTTTCAATTTTGAAATTCCAAAAGCCTATTTAGAAGGATTTAAATCCCTTATTGTGATCATTGACAAAGTAGAATGGAAAAGTTTGCCCGCAGGGGATCAGCGAAACTCCCATGCGCCGCGTATCCCGTGTTTTGTTTTTCACGCAAATTGGCACGCGCCAGTTCGCTTAAAATACGCGACGCTGTTATTTCGAAAGCCGTCAGTGCGTGCTGCGTTACCCGCTATGTTTTTGCCGCGTTTGAGGGCTTGTTCATACGCATTGTTTACGCATCGGAGGCCCGACTTATCAAACCGTCATTTTTGCCGGGGTGTGGCTGAGCCTGAAAGCAAGTTATTAGTAAAACAAGGCTTTAGCACAAGCGTTAGTGTCAAGGAGTTTGGAAAGAGAGAAGGAAAAAGATAAAAAATAAAGGACAGAGAAAGATTTTGAATCCATGTCAGGCATAGTAAAAAAAATGACATGTTTCCCGTCCGGACTTTTTAAAAAAAGGAGGAGGGAGGGTCTTACTATTTACTATTTTCTCATTTTTTGCTATTTTTTTCAAGATGGCCGCCAAGTCGAAAGTGACCAACTGACTGTGTTGCAGACACTCCTAAACAGGATTTTCCACTCTAATTGCCAGAGGAATACAAATATGAAAAGGTTTACCTAATATATAAAGCCAAGTACACATTGTTTCTTTATGTTTTCGTCATTTTTCAGGTTGAATGAGGAACAAAACATCATTGATCGAAAGGATGTAATGCCTACATGTGTCGGTCCCCTAATTGCAAGCAATTGCTACGTGAAGTTAGGTATATCGGTCCCCATGGTACTATTTGAGAAGCCATGTCAATAATTCGGTGTCATGTATGGCATGAACATGCTATGAAATGATACAGCATTTCTATTACACCTACCATTCCTATGGCAAAGGATCAATCACTAAAAATTAAAAAAATGTTACAGAATTTTCGGAAATAGTAAATAGTAAAAAATAGGATGCGGCGGCCAAAAAGGAGGCGGGCGGGGACGGGAAACATGTTTATTTTTTTACTAGGCCTGATCGGAGTGAAACATTGTAAGGAGATCAAAAAGACTTACACCGGGTTTTATCCGAAGACGTTAATGTTTTGTTTTTGTTTGGCCTTTCGATGTTGTACAAGTCCGTTCCACCCGCCCCGTCCATCCAATAGGCCTACCTGTTTATCTATTTATTGTCATTACTGAATATGGTAGGCCTATTACTTCGTATCGTTGTTAAGTTAGCCTCTAGTTCTCAATTAGTTCAACTCGGTGTACTAATTTGTCATTCAGTTATATCAAACATAATATCAATTATAAGTGCCGTTTTACCTAGGCCTACATGGGCATGATCGGAGAAGCATCCTCGGGCCGATGAGCCGATGCTATCAAATGGTTCACATGGTTATCTCATAATAGTCTAACTTTGTATAGTACATGTATTTGCACACGCGGCAATCAAACACACGACATGTGGAGTTGGGGGGTGTATAGGGCCATGGAGAGCAGGGATGGACAGCCTCTCCTGGCATGTATTTTAATATACTATCCATTATAAGCTCATTTATTCAGTTGCGTTCGGGTCTAAGGCCCCGCTGTTAGGCCTATACGGTTTGGTTGGTGACATGCCATATAAGACAAAATAAGTTCCAAGATAACCAGAAGTAGGCCTATACGGCCAAACAAGTCATGTTTCTATAAAATCCTCCTAAAATGTCATAGTTAAATTGAATAATATAAAATTCTGGAACATTCCAAATGAAATTCGGATTGAACAAAGAACAGAGATCTTCCCATTTCGATCGCTAAATGCCCATCATTCATATTTTGAATCAATGAAACGTCCGAATGTTCTAGACTGAAAGCAAAGGTGGAAGGGATGGGATTATGGTGGGAGAGGATGCTCTATATTTCTGCCCCTCGGACCCACCCCAATAAAAAAAAATAGGGTAACATCGGTTTGGTTTATCACGAAGTTATGAGATGTAAACAATAGGCCTGATTAATTAAATGTGTGGTTGCACCTTTGATATCCTTGTACTTTTGTGTCCTCTCAATAAAAAAAATTCAATCTACTCTCTTAATGTCAAAGAGTGAAAAACCACTCTGAATTTCGGAGTGATTTTGAGTTAACTCTAATCGAGTGGATTTTAGCTCTAAAAGAGTGAAAAACAGTTCACATATTTCACTCGCGGTTTTGAGTGTGCTCACTCGCTTGTCGAGTGGCTCAAAATCTCACTCTTTTTCAGAGTGCACTATTAGCCAATCAGGAACGCCGAAAATCGGCCGATAATTTTCGCGCTGTTAACAAGATGGCAGACGAAATGCAGATGAGTGTAAGCGAGTGGCTTGAAAATACCGGATTTAATGAAGAAATAATCGAAATATTTCATGGTGAGTACATTGTATGTGTAGGTCATAATTCATAGCATTTACAGACCAAGGCTGGAGAAGCGTAAAATGTGACTTACTATGATACTATAGTTTTATTACTGGGTAACTTATCCCGAAACTTATACTGTGATAGTCTGCGCCTAGCACGATACATTCATGCCCTTGACATTTTTACTGCGTGAGTGTTGATTTTGTACAGGGCAATGAGCATGGCTAGATAGCGTGTCTTCGGCGGCGGCGGTCATCGTCATGTCAGCGGTTTCGTTGCGCATCTGTAACGGTTTTACTGCATTGGTTACAGATATTTAAAGCATGTATTAATGTTCTATGTTTTCTTACCTTCAATTTGAGGGGATTCTTTCTATGTAAAAACGTATTAAAATGGGCAGAAATCCAATTGTAATAAAAGCCTTCTTATATCGCAAACCGGGATTGCAAATTCCGCCGATCGGGGGATTTACATAATGACATCACGGCTTACATGGATTACTGCCGATTCTAGCAGTATGACGCTCACATAGGCCTACTCTAAAACAGAGCAGCCTGCCTGTTAAACGACCAAATGATATTGAACTGCTGACTGTGAGTGTGAGGAGTATGTAAGGCCACGATTAACGTGTACACACATGCACATATTTAAGCTTTACCACGTTACCACACAGTCTGTCGCTGTCACACTGAGCTGGCCGTCTGCATATGCATGTATGTATTGTGAACGGCAAACCCGGTGTTGTCACCCTGTATACCAAGGCGCAATGCATGATCGTTCTAGAAATTTAAAATGACCCCTATTTCGCAGGATTTCAAGGACATATTTAGGCAATTTTACCCCCTATTTCACAGAAAAACAAGGACAATTTGTTGTTTTAAAATACCCCTATTTTTACCATTTCAAGGACACTTTTACAATTATACCCCTATTTCATGCAAAAAAACAAGGACATTACTGTCATTAGGCCCTAGGCCTATAACAAAATTGTTTTTTCAGCATTCTAAAAATGGTGAAAAGATAGAATTTTACGGTGCTAACATTGCCGTGGGCACTTGAAATATACCCAATTTTTTTAAATCGCGGACACTGTGCTTAAAAACACCCCCTTTTAAAAATTTAGCTTGGAAAAATAGCCCTTTTCCGCGATTTTTAGAACGATCATGCGTACACCTAGTCAATGTTGAGTGACAACACCGGGACGGCAAAACATGACTGAATTATTGAACGGCAGAGTGGCCCCCGTCAGGCAAAATTGGGCAGAAAATCGGGAAGAAAAGGGGCAAAATCAGGATGAACATTTTTCATGTAAAATCCCACTATATTTCCCCCCGATATGCATCGCAAAGTGATTTTGAGTTGTTATAAGTTTGGTCAGTTTAGAAGAACAAACCGCACCCATATTTTATATACAAAAGCGTTCGGTATGGAAATATCAGCTATTTGAGCATTTTTTAAACAAAAAATGTGTGTTTTCGCTCATTTTTCAAGTAAAATTCCTTATTTTGTCCCCAATATGCAACGCGAGTCAATTTTGAGTTGCGTATAGGATCGGTCAGTTAAAACAAACACACCGCACTCATATTTACGTCAGAAAAGTGTTTTGCATCAAAGTATTGGCTAATTAAGTATATTTAGGCCCAGCTATGCTAAGTCAAGAGCCAAAGAAAACAAATATGTGATTTTGCCATTTTTTCATGTAAAATCCCACTATATTTCCCCCGATATGCATCGCAAAGTGATTTTGAGTTGCGTATAAGTTTGGTCAGTTAAGACGAACAAACCGCACCCATATTTATATCAAAAAAGTGTTCGGTATGAAAATATCAGCTGTTTAGGCCACATAAAAAAAAAAAGTTGTTTCACGTCCCCGCCCGCATCACTTTTGGGTGCCGCATCATTTTTTTTTTTCTTTTTTTTTTGATGAAAATGCTGATATTGCATTAGAAATAAGCTAAAACGTTCTAAAAATCGAGATGCCACTTTCCTTGTTAAATGATTTTTTTTATTTCGATGTTTACGTCGCTTTTACAGACTCGATACTGCACACTTCCGGTTCGCAAGATTGGAGCGGTAGCTTGTGCAACCGTTCTACATCTACAAAGGGTAAATCTGGAGGCTCACTCGCTCAAAAAAAAAACCACCTCCCTCCCGCATCAAATTTTGAAAAACCTCCGGACGTGAAACAACTTCTTTATTTTATGTGGCCTTAAGCATTTTTTAAACAAAAATGAGTTTTAGCGTTCGCTCCTTTTTGAAGTAAAGTTCCCTATTTTGTCCCCAATATGCAACGCGAGTCAATTTTGAGTTACGTATAGGATCGGTCAATTGTTTCAATTGGAGGTATTTGTTTTGGTCCTTCGGAATTGTCCCTCAAGGGGTAGTCTACTTCGACAACAATTTCCTGTATTTTAACTATAGAGGGCTCACTTCCGATGACTGTGCACAGAAGAATGACCGCGATGCATGAGAACCGCTCCCTCCCCCCTTGATTTTTTTTTGGGGGGGAGCGGTTCTCGGAATGTCCCGGATTGTGGAAAAAAATTTTTTGGAATAAACACAAATGAACATGATTAATCAGATTATAACCATCATCTCAGTTGTGACCTGGTGCCTTGGGACTCCAGTTGCTAATAAGCATCAGAGGGTGTTGTACAATGCCAAGTAGTATTTCAGAACATTGTGTAAGGTAAGAATTAATTATTAATATTGTCACTCTTTGCAGATTAATTTGGAGTTTGAAGGATTACACAAAGATCAAGGCTCTAATCTCTTTGTGAAGTGGAGACATCAGTACCGGCCCCAAATAATTGGGGTTGCAAAGAGAGTCGGTGTGTTGGTAGAGACAGAAGAGAAAGAAGATGATGTTATGAGTAAGTATCAATGCTATATTTAATAAGTATACATATTCTTTAATCATTATGCCACATGAGGGACACAGGTGTATCCAGGAACTTTTCATGGTACAGTATATATGGCTCAGTTGTATGTGCTCTTGCAAAAATAGACAGGTGTATGAAAATGGTTCAGATTTTAAGACTCATTTTATGCTACATTGGGTATGTATTGGTACTTTCTTTTTTGGTAACATTTCAAGAAGAAATACCACTATTTTGCCAATAAAAATACATTTTAGGGGACTTTGAGCCAACTGCCTTGTTTACAGAGCATTGACCTCTAGTATACCTTTAGTCAGTTTCAAGTGGGTCTTTTAAAAATTGTTCCAATTTACCATTACCAATGCAAGTACTTGCACACTTTACACCATACCATAACAGCACAAAATAGATGAAGTGGTCATTTTATAATAGCAATTTACGCAATGACAGCACAATTGAAGATCAAGTGAAATGGTACACCCTGCAAAAAGGAAGCACTCAAGGAGAAACAATAATAGTAATTCATACACTCACTTCAAACTTTATACTTTGTAACAGGACAGCGCAACCTTTCCCCCACTATGTGCCTGTACATGACCTCCCCAATTATCAGAGCACCCTACGGTAAAAGTGGAAATGTTTGCTGGATCAGATTTTCGCTATTTGAAGACAATTTCAGACTTTTTGAATCATCAGATTTAATTATTTATTATATAGATCCACATTATTGACAAACATGTTTGTGTCATTGTTAATTTCTCAAAAGCTTGCCGTAACTGCAAAAGCACACAAATATATTGCGAAAATGTTTGTAATAGTATTATCGTAGGTGTATTGAAAAGCTGGCTGGTTGAAGTGTTTCTAGTATGAATTAGAAGCTGAAAAAATCTCTTGCAGCATTTTGGATGTCACAAATTATAACTTTACTTACGTCATGCAATGAATATGTTCAAATGTCCTAAAAATAGGTTTAACTTACAAAATTGCAAAATATAAGACCGTTAAAACACATGAAACTAGGATTTAAATCCTTTCTATGGTGAATGTGCATTTGATCCTTTCTATGGTGAATGTGCTTGTCCAACGCACTTGGCCCCTTCAGGCCTCGATCGTGCATTAGACGCATCAAAATCTCAGCGAATGTGCATTTGATTTGTCCCATTTCACTCGCAAAAGTAAATATGCAGTTATTAACCTATAAATAATGTATTCTGGATGTTTCCAGGTGACTTGGACGTCTTGGAATTGTTGGCAAGACTGTTGCCACCAACAAAAAAGAAGGGCACAAAAGGACCTAACAAAGCTGATGCAGTAACATTTCTTGTCCAGCGGAGTGTGGTAAGTTTAATACTGGTCATATCACAGTGATCGTAAATTGAATGTGTATACCCTCATAGTGTACAATGTGTGTAGACTTATGCCTTGCTGTAAAGTTATCAAACAATACTTTTCACAAGCTTATCAATGTTAACTTGTCCTTTAACCAATTACCCAAGTAAGTAACAACAGTGTGTTACAGCAAGCCTAAAACTCAAGTATTACACACTCCCAGGTTGGTGCACTCCAAGGAATTTAAAAGGGGGAATCGGCCGTGGCAGCCATCACCTATAGAGGCCGAGTAATTGAGTTATTGTATCTCCAGATTTTTTCATTACCAAGCCCGCCAAACACTTTCAGTCTGCGTGTGTTGCCCCTTACACGTGTACTTACATCACACGCACAATTAGGTTATCGCACAGTAAATACGAGACAATGATAATTTGCGCAGATTGCGCCGAATGACTACGCCTAATCCGGAGGTACATTAACTCACCCCCATATGTGACCATCAAAATGGCCACCACGCCCATACTAAGCTTTAAAGTACCTATCCCCCCCCCCTTTTAAATTCCTTGGTGCACTCATAGTATGGCCTGTAAGGAATTTAGGAATAGGAATTAACCAAGTAAAATGAGTTGCATACCGAATCCAAAAGGAACTCACGCCCTTCACTGGATTCTTTGAACTAATTCACCTCTGAATCATGGTGACAATATGACGGGTTCAGATATGAGGAGTAAGAGATCATGCACAGAAGTGCTATTGTGGAATTAAATACCTCCTATTAGTAACAATGTTCCCAAGCAAATTTCCAGTTAGAGAATAAAAGATATGAATGTTTGTTTTTACCATCTTCTACCGTGTCATAGAAGATTTTGAGTAGTGCGCCGGTATCCACTACGATAAATTCTTATGCAGTGGGTGTGGTTTTAACCTAAGTATTTTAACTCCTTCAAGAGATATGTCATTTGGAAAATTTCTGAGCATGTGTGCACTCTTCTACAGTAACGTACAGGAAAAATGTCTTAATTAGCACTTAATTAAAGAACTAATTAGTATTACATTTGACTACAGTTTATATACTGATTAGTTAAATATGTTAATCATTGCAATAACTGTGCAATTTGAGGCCTATAGGACTTATAATTTTCAAATTATGCAGTTTTAAAGTTTGGCATATTTTCAGTTTTTTATGTGCAAGTCTATGGGGCTCCACCGCCTCCGCCTCCGGCTCCACCCTGACTTGAACGTTTTAAAGCATAGCTTCATTATTTTTCACTCAAATGACCTGGGACTTTTTGCAGTAGAAAGAGGACAAAATTGGCTTTAAAAAGATACCAAATTGTTTATAATATGTTTGGTTCTTCCTAAAAATATTTTACTTGAAAAATGAAAATAACTTGTTACATGTAACAGCTCCACCATTTTTGACAGACCATTATATTAAATGTGACCAGATGGTAAAAACAAACATTCATTATCTTTATTCTCATTCTTATTCAGTTATCTTATCAGTGTCATACTTAAAACTATTATTTAGCCAAAAAATCAACTTAAAACAAGGAAAACACCCCTTGTTAAATGAACTAAACTTGTTTACCAGTTCAGTTGCGCGTAAAACTAGCGCGTTTGCGTAGTACGCACTACAATTCGCTATGATACGCGGCCACTGTTGCTATAGACGCGTCCGGCCACTGTTGCTATATCCATCTATTGTCGGATAAAAGATGGGCAGAGACAAAGCAAGAACCAATCAGATTGCGTGTTAAAACACTAAACCACACCCACTGCATAAGAATTCACCATACTCCGTAATATGGTTAACTTGTTATATAGTTAGGTTAATGATGCACCTTCTATTAATTTTGACTTGCAGGTTGGAACAGATGTTGAGCTGTTTGCACAGAAGAAGGAACCAATTTACTCTCAGCCGTATTTACTTGCTTTATGCAATGGAGGTAATCCAGTGGAACATTTTATCATCGTTGACAACATGACCATCCCGGTAGGGAAGGATTCCTTGGCATCCTTTGACAAGTTGTATAAGGCGTTCTTTGTCTTCAACGTGAGTTATCCTCATGCGTTAGAAACCTTTTACAACTTTTGTGATGCCATTGTGTACGGAATCATTAAGTCATCCGACGTTAAGCCCATTGTCAGGGCTAAGTACTCGCAGATGATGGCGATCTCTTCTGAGTAGTATCTTGGACTGATATGTGGTCAGAAATAATTGTAGCCATGATGTGATTGAGACTACATTTCATCCCTGACACACTACTGATGAGTTAGATTTTGAGCAATTGAACAATACAAATGTATAAATGATTGTTACCTTCATATAATTTTGTTAGGCTTTTGTAAAGAAATCCTGTTATTAGGCAATTTTTTTTATTGTTACCTTCATAAATAAGATAAATTAAAAAAAAACAGTTAACACCATTTATGAAAAAGTATAGATGAGTTGACATCAGTGTTTATAAACAGAGGAAAGGAGATGGTCCATCGTTATGCATGAGCGGACAGCAAAATTACCATAGTGCGTTTCAATAGCCCTCTATTGAATTGGTGCGAATTTTGAAAGCACAGGTCCTTACCAAAACATGATGCGCGCGCATACTGCCGGGCAAGGAACAATGACCATTGCCGACCAAACTGCCGGGCATGACGTCACATGTCAACTCATCTATACTTTGAGTCCCAAATACAGGACTATTCCAGTATTGGTAAATACTGGAGCATTTGTCATGTACCAGTATTGACAAGTTATGGCATATTTACGTACACAGCCAGATTCCTCACCTGGTGTGTCCCTAAGAGGGGGCCAAAACTCTACGCATAATGATATAATAGGTACTTCATTGTACCCACCACATATGGCCACCATGTAGTAGGTAATCTGTAGGTACTCTATGCAAATGAAGAAAGTACACATGGAGTACCTCCACCTACTGTGTACCAATACAAAGTTGACTCACTGAGTATACCACTGAGTGTGTACTTTGAAGGACATCATCTCCTGTGTGCCTAGTAGGGTGTGTACTTTGGAGTAGCTAAGCAGTAGATTTGGTGTAGGTGTGTAGATAGTGGGTACTCTGCAGTCGCACTGGGAGTACACATGGAGTACTTACTATATGGTGAACACCTAGGTGAATAATCTGGCTGTGTAGCTGAGAGCGTGCTAACCTGGTCCAATTTCATATCAAGACTGGAACACAAAAATATACCAGTATTGTCCAATGCATGCATTCCTGGGCCCAAAATATACGTTTTCCAAAACTTCTAAGGTTGTGCTTTTTTTTTCTTCAGGTAGAGTCATTCATTTGTTCCTGGCCACTCATTCAAATCAAGCACAATCTTTATACCATACCCTTACTGGAATTTTGTATATGCTGTCTGAAATTTGCTGTTAAATTAAATTAAATTAAAATTGAATTGAATTGTATTTCAATAATTTGTTGCATTTCAAGAATTGATATTTCAAAGAATTTGATGTATTCCAGAAGGAACTATGATTTTCAAGTAAGACTATCCAACTTTAACCTAATTTTGAGGTGAATTTTTTACAACATCATCAGAGTATGCCAAGAACAATGTCAAATGCTTGTTACCATGCTCATATTTTACTTGTATCGCCTTTGAGTTAGAAGCTGCAGAGAAATTAAGTGCATTTTGGATTCGTCATCAAATGTCCTTCTTGTTTTTCACTTTAGGGCAAGCAGCCTAAGTACAACAGGTTTTTTTTTACCCCGAATCTTATTTATTTTAAAATACTTGGGCATTCCATATTCATTACCACAGAATTGAGTGCGAAAATGGGCAGTTGACTAACTGAAGTAAAAGTTGTTTCTTTTTACAAAATAAACCCAATGATGATGGAGATGGCTTGAAATAAATGGAAAAATGATTGTTTAGGCCAACAACAAAAAAAGGTTTGTCTCAAAGCTTGCGCGCGCATTGGTTTTGAAATGCCGAAAATACCGCGTCTGAAATGTAGGAAATCGTATTATTTTATTTTATTTTACCTACAAATTTTTTGTGGATTTTTTCACTAAAAGTAACAAAAAAGGATACATAAAAAACACTAACATTGTTTTACTGTCATTTTATTATCTTTATTGTCCTTCCACCTCACAACTACATCACAATATTTCATTTTGAATACAAAAAACCAATATCAGAAAGTGTCAACGGTTGCAAATATTATTAAGTGTGATGACTGACACAGAAATAAAAATGTTTTTAAAAAAACCCGCGCGCCGTCCGATTATGAAGCCTTCGCAAGCTTTGAGACAACCTTTTTTTGTTTGGCCTTAACAGTAAATTAGATCAAAACCATGATTTCATTGTTAACCTGGATTGGCATGGCAGTATAGACTGTGCGTAATTGGATGACTGGAACACCAATCTGCATTGTACTAAAGTGCTGGCCTAGTTTCTATGTGTGCACGCAAAAGCGGCAACACGTGATGCATGCGTAAAAGCTGCATGTATGGGGTGTATGCCAATTATCCACTGCCAGCTACTACACCCAAAAAGTGAATATGGGTACAGCCCTTATCATTGTGAAGATGTGAATTTACTGAAAGTACACACTGTTTCCGTATATCACATGCTCCTGCACTGTGGCCCCTGCAACACATTTACAAGATTTTGACCTTTTGTAGCCATATTGAGAAATTTCACATCAATATCTTTTTAGCAGTTGGCTGATTTGCCTGAAAATGTTGGATTTTCTTTGATATTTTAAGAATGTGATGTATTTCATGAAGTTAACACTTTCCACGCGGCTATTGGTTTTACCATACAAAACAGATTTTTCAGAATCCTTTCCCAAATTTCCAAGGTCTATTTCAAGGATTACTGAACCAATACTAGGCATGTTTGTACTTTTTTAAATGCATTTCTCATGGTGATTCCAAATATGGTAATGACATTCATAAATGTTGACATTTTTAAAACATTTTGTGAAATTTTTGAATGTCGTCTGCAGCCGCCAGCCGCATGGAAAGAGTTAATGTATCTTAGAATGTGCTGTTAAGAAATTGAAATTAGAATCATTAATTCTTCAATTTGTGCTTGAGGAAATGGAGCACTTCAACAGGCATGAATGCTTTGGTCTACAAATGTTATTGTGCTGCTCAATGTGTTCAACTAAATGAATAAAGTGTATATAGTTGTTGAAGGGGCGAGACCTCATGAAATAAATACAAAGGATTGAATTTCACATGGATATATTGGTTTATTTTGTCATAGTGAATCTGTGTCTTGGGTAAGAACAGAAAAACCATGCAATGTGAAGATTAATTCAATATTAAATGCTTGAATACATGTAGAAAACAAAAAATTAACACCTTCAAAGTATATTACATTTAATTATTGCAATTAACTACAATTTTCTTGCATGGTCTTTCTTCATCTTTCGAGGCTGGTTCTAAGCCAAGAAAAGAAGAAATATATTGAACCCTGTATAACTTTTGAACTTTTAATGTGATGTACATCAAAGAATACATTTATTAAAGGTATTGAGTCGGAGAACCCATTTATGGCATCAATTTAAAAGGCCCCAAAAAGTTCAATTTTGGTACAGAAATCACTGTTTGCATACAAATTCTGAAATTTGCTTTCTAAAGACAATTTTAGAATGGTATTTTTTATTTGTTTTAGCTGGAAGCCAAAAATTGACTTTTTTGTTTGTTGTTGCTAAAACTCAACTTTTTGGTCAAAAAAGCAAAGCACAAGTCATCTTAAAGAATTGTCTCTAGATTACATGAGCAAATTTTGGCATTTTAAACAAAAAAAGTAAATAGTTCCTTTTTTTTTGGGGGGGGGGGGGCGTCAAAAAGTGTTTCTTGACACATTTTCTCCAAAAGCTTTATTTTCAATAAAATTTTGTGCCATGGATTCTCCGACTCATTTCCTTTAAAAAATGTATACTTTGATGTAGGTATAGGTGACAAGGCAATTCATAGGGATAGCCAATAAATAATAAAACCATGCAGTAATGGAAATACCGAATACTGTATATAGGCCTAGTTAACTAGAGCTAATTGTTAAATAATGACCGTGTTTTCAACGTTATCATTGTTATCTTCAGTAGATAGCAAACTACTTTTATAAGAGATCCAACCGAAATGCTTAATAGAGCTATTGTTATAACACTGAACAATCACTATTTAATAATTATCTTTGGTAGATAGCAATTCAAATCAATTTTAAAAGGATCCAAGTCCATTCTAATGGAAAATACTCATCATTTAACTACTGTGAAATGTGCTCCATTACCCGCCAGTGGCGTATCTGATGAGATCGCTTGTCAGAGGGGGAAATGGTATCTTCCCGGTAGGCTTTAACTTTACAGGCTGAGGATTGCCGCCGCCGCCGAGTCCGACATTTGAAAACGGGGAGGGTGGGGGTGTTCTCAAAATCCACCCCATCCGATTCAAATTGGGGCCCTTGCTCCCCCAACCCACTGTATTTACAGACAATAAAACCTTTTAGCCCGATAGTTTGAGCTGTTCTACCCGGTCAAATCCGTCGAGGGGGACACTCTGCTGATACGCTACTGTTACTCGTTCGCTTGACAGTTTACCCATAGACAATTCATATAGTCATTTTACAAACCGTTAAATTTATTTTCCTGCTTCATTAAACATTAGACCTATCGGACATATATTTCAGTTTCTTTTTCAGTGGCGTTGGCATAACGAGGATCAAGTTCAGGTGGCATGTTGTGGCCTTTTACTATTTATGATGAAATTACAATTCGTGACGTGACTCATATTAATCATGTTAATCAGAAGCTTACCCGATTCCGTCTCTTTAAATATCTGAGGTAGAAGAAGAGAAAACATGTAGGCCTAGAGCCTACCAAACGACAGGTCTTAAATTAAATCTTCATCCCATTTCTTGCTTTCTCTCTGTTTCCAATTTTTCTCTCTCCTTTACTAAGTCCTTTATCTAGGATAGGTGTTGATTTTTACACCCAGACTACTCACTAATCCCGCCACGGTGCATTTTTAAATGATCACATTGATAAAGACTCGACTACACTGGCCTATAATGATAAACTCTGATGATTATAGCCGCAGAGTGTTGCGCACAGAAATTAATACACGAGCGTCTATAAATCTTTGTCAACCGGTTCAACGCGCACGCGTCACCATTTATTTTGCCAACTCAAAACATTCCGCGCGCGTCTGCGCTCATTGTCGATTAACGCACGCGCATGAATGCGTTACGCTTCCCGGAAATTGTGAACGCACTTCGAATGCGCATGAAATGGTATGGCTTCTTTTTCAAACTCGACATCATGAAAAAGGTGTTTTTTAACACACATTTGAGGTTATTTTGATACCAAGAAAAGAACGGTTTGTAATGAAACTTTGCACGAAGTTGGGGATTTATATGTTTCCCACAATATCTAAAGAACAGGATTTGAAATACGTGTATTTCCCCGTAAACCATGATCAAACGGCGGTATTGTCACTTTTCACATTCATCGGTTGATTTCTTTATGTTCATTTTTGAGTAAAAATACGATTTACAGACACGATAACTCAATACAAACTGCATCTGATGGACAGCAAGTAAGTTTAACGCAACAACCATGATCTTCGCCAGGTTCCATTTTTTTGTTTTTTTGTTTTAGGCCTATTTCCCGATTTTTCGGATCATTTTGTGGAATTTCACGTTTGTTGTATTTAAAAATCCCATTTTGTTGCCTTATTTGGTCAATAAATAAAGAAATATCTCAGATATCAAAAAACAAAAAAAATGGAACCCGGGTAATTTTCTTAAGATTACAAAAATCGTAAAAGGACAGATTTTCAGAAAATATTTTTTTGGTTACCTTGTCCGAATTGAAGACTGGTCAAAATTCTCGTTTTTTATGATTTTCTCCAAAATGGTTCTTTTTAGAGCAATTTTATGTTCATGGTTAGATTTATTGAACCCTTTCCTTCAAAAAAATGTATACTTGTATATGGAATATATGAATAATTACGTAGTTACGGCAGTTTTACGGAAGCTATTTCTGACACTTGACAGCCCCCTTAAACGGGATTTGTACCAACACATTCCTTATTCAATTGCAAGTTATGCTCAACTTCCAACCATGCTTGGTCATTGACTATATCTTAACTAAAAAGATGGTCAGAGTTCATGTCCCGAAAATCTTAAATAGAGTTTACTAGTACCCGTACCATGACTGGTATGAAACGCAGGCAGTCTCTATACTGATATGCACAGTTGACTGATTGACTATGGTGGCATTGGTGGCTGGTTTTAACACATAATTTGTTTTATATGTAAACACCCCTTTCCAAAGTTAAAACTGATAGACCTATTCATTTTTGAAAATAAAAACGAAAATAAATAAATAAATAAATAAATAAATAGGTGAATAAATAAATAAATAAATAAATAAATAAATAAATAAATAAATAGGTAAATAAATAATTAATTAATTAAATAATTAATTAAATAAATAAATAAATAAATAAATAAATAAATAAATAAATAAATAAATAAATAAATAAATAAATAAATAATTAAATAATTAAATAAATAAATAAATAAATAATTAATTAATTAATTAATTAATTAATTAATTATTAATTAAATAAATAAATAAATAAATAAATAAATAAATAAATAAATAAATAAATAAATAAATACCTTACAAACAAATAATGATTTGACCACGTTTCAATGAGTAAACCCTTACAAACAAATAATGATTTGACCACGTTTCAATGAGTAAATTACCCGCCTTTGTTAAAATGTTCTCGCTTTTATTAAAACAGATCTATTATTCTTATTAAAGGGACACTAAGAGATGTGTTGGAGGCAGCGCCCTCAATAATGATAAAAACTGAGATTAGTTTATTTTTATAATTGTATTACATGTATGAACTTACACCTATAAGGATTAAGAAAAATCAGCTCTCTTTGTACAAGAAAACGTCGATTCAAAAATGCTTATCCCGCGGGATAAGCATTTTACGTCCGACAGTATCCCCCTGCAGTACGCGTGATACATAACGCGAACCATATTTGCATAGAGGGCGTTTTTCAATAAATAGCGATGATATTGTTTTAATCAAGTTTTGCTGTGTTTTTGCTAGTAGAAACAACAGTAATGGCCATTTTTAATGTTCATCTTGAATTCTGAAGTAAATTTTTAAACATTTAAAATTTTCAACACCACTTAATGTGCCTTTAAGTAATAAAATGCCTCACAATTAATAAACCAGCGTTGTCTTGATCACATTAAAATTAACATACTATACTGACAATGGATTGGCTCTTGACAATAAAATAATACTTTAGCGACTTAGGACGTTTTTGCACTTTGCCGATTTGATTTGATCTCGAAACACTCGACATACATGTATTATCACAAGAGGGCGCTGTGATCATTTGTATTTTCAAGGTTTTGAAAGAGTGCCTAATGCTGATAATTTACGGTATATGCTACCAATTTTTACACAACGACGCATCAAGTTCGATATTTCAATAACGGTGGACTTCGGAACAGGACTACGTTTCCAATGGAACAGCCTCCCGTAGTAGTAATTTTTAAAATTAAAACAAATCCTATTTTTATAGACCGGTCGCGTTTGGGTAAACAGACCTTTGTTAGGTCGTCTCAGTCTATCAAACATTGGTATACACGTTTTGATTTTCTCCATTTTTTTCATACAAAGTCCAACAAGGACCTAACTTGTAATGCAACATGGTGACCTTCAAATGTCAATGAGGTCAAAGGTCACATATCAAGGTCAAAGGTTGTCTGAGGTCAAGTTATAAAGTTTTGTTTGTGTTGATGATGGTTAGGGGTTGTACTATTTCTATCATGATTCCATATCCGACAATTCTCACACATTACATTTTTACTTGAGCCTCATTTTGTGACTGAATCCCTTTTAAAACAGCAAATTGCATTTTTTTTGTTAATTGTTTTACATTTGCTCAACATATGATAGCAAATATAGATTCAGTGTCAATGCATGTCCTTATTCCCCTGGGATCGTCACAAATGTAATCTACTGCCCTCTATAGGCAATTGTAGAAAACACCCTCAGTCGGTTGGATTATTTTTAGCAGTGAAGTGGTCATATAATAGAGGTTATCCATGTAGCCATGCGCAACGGACTACAAAGGGGAATCGCACCCTGCTTTTTCCACATTCAATTTTATTTTATTGACGTCCAATTCATTGCATGAAGCAGGTTGCAAATTGACCTACATATCATGAAACAGGTGTATATTCTTCTGAAAATCTTAAACACAGATGGCAGCTATATCGATATCCTCTATACAGGGTGAATAAATAAAAAATTGTGCCCAGATTATAAAGGCCATTGACCTCGATGTGTGCATTGAGCCATAAAATTGTTGTTGTTTGTATAAAGCGTAGTTAATCTGGTTTATCTTCCCCAAAAATGAGAGTAATCAACTAAAATATAAGCAGAGTGACAAGATTTCTAAGCTGACTAATGTTTTTCACAATTCCATAAACCAAACTTCCCTAAATCTAATTTATGTACAGACAGTGATTTAATCCTGTCTTCATACTCTGTTTTTGAAACATATAATTTATATAGGCTTTTACGATGAGTATTCATAATATAAGTTTAAAGGGGCAGCCCAAATGATGATAACAAGAGAAGTGGCAATCTCTATGTTTTGTTTAATATTATAATAATTTGGTCCTGAAGAAGTCAGAGCTAATCCTGACGAAAGCTTGACAGATAAAAACTTGTCCGACGGCGAACCCGTTAAACTTTTAACAATTATTATGAATACCCGTCGTAAAAGCCTATCTTGCAATATAATTTATATTCTATTGTGTTTCCTCTTTAAGGCAACGGGAAAAAAACACCCTGTTGTACGGGCTGACGGACCTGTCAAGTAGGGTCGGTCGATTAGTTTTTTTGATTTTTTTTAAACCTAAAATGTCACAAAAATTCTGCAACAATCTGGATTTTTTTTGAAAAACTTGTGAACATTTTTGGGGACAGATTTTCGGCCAAAAAACGGCTGATTTTACATTATTTGAGAAAAAAGCACACAAAAAAACCCTTAAAAAATCCAAAGAGTGGGTCTGTCGGGCATAAAACAGGGTGTTTTTCCCCCTCGCCTAAGTAGGAAACTTACATTTTTTTCATACAGTTTTTCGACAACTAATCTGTTGTTTTCCTCAGTGGATTGTGTTTGATCCAGAGCTTGTGTTTCTAGGTTGTTTCGTGATGACGTCATCAGATGTTGATGTTGATGGTGGACAAGCATCTTTTAAGGATGGTGCAAGGTTCACCTTAGTCACCTTTACGACTCAGTAATCCAGAGGGCGTCATCATCAACATCCGATGACGTCATCAAGAAGAAGAAAAAACTCTGACAACATGAACTATATGTGTTATAATGAAGGGTAGACTCTAAGCTTCTTCCAGCACTTGGTACCAAATTCAAATCTTATTTAGTTCCAGAGTTATAGCCGTTGGAAAGCAAAAGTTTGAGCAAACCTGTATACAAAATTACAGTGGTTTTGAGCCAGTGCACATAATACACACAGTGACCCTAAGAAATTGATATGAAGTTAAAGCAGATATCAAAAACATCAATAGTTTTGATATTACACATACTACTCACCTTGGTATAAAATCTGGAGAGTTAGATTTAGAAGAAGCCCAGAAAGTTTTGATGCTCTCCGTCATTAAAAATGGCGATCATGATTGTGCAAATAGTGGATCATGTCCCGTCTGTCGCAATTGTTCGATAAATTTGTAAATTGGTCGATGCTGATGTTATGTTATTATATCATATTAATCATCACTATTAATACCATTTCAAAGTTCATTTGATAACAAAAATATAGTCTGTCATAGAACCATGGAATAAAGCATACTTCCGGTACATCAACGGTTTGCTTAACAAGATCAAACTGACTGATTCACAGTCTATAGTTGATAGTGGGTGATTTCCCATTTTAAGGTGTTTGACCCTATCACATCCACATTTTCCAAATCAAAATTAAGATTTTAGAATCAGAAAAAAACTTCCTTTTTTTCTTCGTGTCATTACCCATGCAAAATATTAGGCCTGAACTTATTTTCCTGTAGATTAGCTAAGGCATGCTGTTTGCAAAAGAGTTTGTGATTTATCCAAAAAGATGGAATACCACAGGGGCGAGGGGGGGGGGGGGGTGAATTGTGTACTTCTCTTCGCATGGTGGCATTTTTCATATTGGAGATATTTATATCATAAGAAAGCTAAAACGGTGCTGATTACAGAACTGTTTCGATCATTTTTCTATGATCACTACAAAAAATGTTATGAGTGAATGATGATTGTGATGTCATAAAAAGCTCCAAAACAAGAAACCATGAAACAGGCCAAAAAGATACATTAGTCAATAGAATAACATTATAAGGTTAATAATGAAAGTGACTTAAGTAAGTTTTGGAAGGTGAAATTTCATGAAAGATGATAACACAAAGTATTGGAATTTAATTTTCTTTAACAAAATCTAAAAATAAAAAAATAAAATTAATTTAATTTTTTTTAAATTTAAATTTTACCTATAATCCCTAGTTCACATTTTGGGACATCTGACGGGTTTTGACAGATCGCATCACAAATAATTTTTTGATTTTTTTTTTTTTTAAGCCATTGGTAATTTTGTTGTAAGTATGATTTTGGAATAAGACTGTAGTTATTATGCACCTTTATGCAAATTATGGAAGATGTGAACATATTCTGGTCATCTGTTATCCCCCCTTCCCTTTATTTTCAATCCCTTGGATATAACTATTATAGTAAACAAATCTATTACTATTAACTGAGGGGACATACAATCAAGGCTCAAGATAAGCGGGCGCTGGGCGATTTTTACCCCTCGGTCCTCCTGCAATAGCGCCCGGTAATGCTGAAAAATAAACAACCGGGCGCTGATATTTTGCCGTCCAAACCAGCGCCCGTTAACGATCGGGAAGCTTGCCCAAGACATCGATTTTCGATTTGACAATGATGCCACGCTGGATTTAATAAATAGTTAGCTCCCGGTAGACTGAAAGTAGCTTCCGGTTCTCAATAAATCCCATGATCCGGGCGCTACTTTTGAAAAAAGTAGCTCCCGGTAAAAAACCTGTTATCTTGAGCCTTGCATACAATGTGGTCAAACAAATAGACTTGGGAAGTCTGTACTATTGATTTTGAAGATGTTTGTGATGCAGCACAATCAAAACACTTTGTGGCTGTGTGTTTTCAAGATATAGATGAAAACGGAATGATGAAAATAAAGAAAATAATAATAAACGTCATTTTCACTCGTAAAATCTGAATTCCTTAAACAATTTTGATACATATTGGGTGTCATTTTAAAACTTAAAAAATGCTCTGATAACACACATACTAAACTGCACCTGCAAAGTCCCCCTTTTGATGTGATGTGTCGCATTTAACCATACAAAAGACAGTTATATGCTATTGCCCATATCAGAGCTTGTGTATTCCAATGCAGATTTGCAGATTTCTGCAAAATGAAGCATTGCAGAATTACCAATACAATCAAGAAGAAAACGTAAATACAATGCTCGACAACTGATTCATTTTGGCCCATCTCATTAAAAATACTTTTTTAATTTTTTTATTGTAGGTAAGTCGTTAGCTCCAATTTTCTAAATATTACTGCCCTTGTACCAAACTTTGTCACAGTCTAGCCAAGCCTTTTCAGGTCTTTTGTTTTTTTGTGTCCAAGCACTCCTGAAAATAAAAATTGTGTGTATTTCATGGCATAACAAGTAACATAAATATGTTTGTTTATGTTTATGTGTGTAATTTTTCAGGATGTTCAACAAAAAGTGAAGATATATTTGCAAGGCACAGACTTGTCTAACTTCAAGTATGACGACTTGTCTTGGATCTAGTAAATAGGCAAGTTATGCCTTCAGTGCAGAGTGATGGCCCCGTGCATTGGAAGAGCTATCCTGAGCACGTTAAAAGGTCAGACTTCTTCGTAAAGAGTAGGGGATCATCCTGGGTCTGTATCTGTACACACACACATCTGGTATCCCTTTAATTTAGTGCTTAAGGGCAGTGTCAACCCAGCATTTGTTTCAAAAATTGAATTTCATATTTCTCTATTATTTTATACTTTTATATGTATTCTATCATTACCATAATAAGTTACTAATCGGAAGCGATTATTTCCCGTTCTTTTGGGTGATTTTAAATTGTTATTCTGGTAAGTTTGAGTCAGGAAAAGGCGCATGGTTATTTGGCGGGAATTTAAGCGGAGTTCCGCGCTTTTCAAATGCTGCGACAGCTGTCCGATCATTGCGTCGCGCGCTGAAACTTCCAGTGCGTAATACCGGACGCGCCGCTTAATATCCGCGACGTAGACGCGAAAAACAAAAGAGCGCAAAACAATGTCTAAAAATGTAAACAAAGGCCAATCTTACGATCATTTAAATTTCAGTTTTCTTCCAATTTCTTCACATTGTGACAATATAAATTTAATCTGATAGTTTATTTTGATTGTTCATAATAGTATACTCACTTTTTAGCTCACACACCCCTGCATTCCGTGAACATTTAGCTTTAAATGGTGGAAAATGTCAATATTTTTACTAAATCGATGTTTTCTAGAAGTTCAAATTTGAAGGAATTTTACGAATTTTCAGACAACCTAACACAATCAATTTTTGATTAAAAGTTTCAAAATTTCACCAAAATCATCTAAAGTCAAATATCTAGATAAAAAAACATTTTGTTGGCACTTTTTGGTCAATATTTTTGGACACATTTTTTTTTTTTGCCTTTAAAATTTTTAGTTTTGAAATTATTGACCAAAAAGTGCTAAAAATGTGAATTTTGGGATAAAATATCTCAAAATTCACATTTTTAGCACTTTTTGGTCAATAATTTCAAAACTAAAAATGTTAAAGGCAACAAAAAAAACACGTCCTAGATAATTGAATTAAGATGCTTTCTGTTAAATTTTAGAATTTTTTACCTAAAAATTATTTTGTTAGGTTGTTTGTAAAATTTAGGCAAAAAAGAGGCATTTTGGGGCAAAAATATAAAAATCACAATTTTTGATACGAAAAATGGATTCCCCGACTCATTTCATTCAAAAAAGTGTATACTTTTATGTACAACACATAAATAGTTTGAAAGTTACAGTGCTTGACAAATTCATACAACGACACTTGACAGCCCCCTTAAAGGCATATTATGTGATCTTTTCCAGAGAGCGCCCTCTATTCATGATTTGTTTACAAAGTAGATTTTCTTGCAGATTTACATTTCTGATCATAAATCGTACATATATACCAAGTTACAGAGCGGTACGATTCCTAATTACCTCAAAATCATGGTTTTAGAGTGAATTTAGAGTGAATATATAAACTGTATGTGTTATCCCAACAGTTTATTTTCACTCTAAAACCATGATTTTGAAGTAATTAAAAACTGCATAGCCCTGTAACTTGGAATGTGTGTACGATTTATGATCAGAAATGTAAATCTGCAAGAAAATCTGCTTTAATTTTTTTATTTTTTTTATGTTGAGGACGTTATTTGGAAAGATCACATAATATGCCTTTAAGAACTGATGCACGCTCAAAAGGGGGCTTTAAGAACTAGCAGAAGAGGGTGGAAAAGAGGGGGTCTTCAGGGCGGCACATTCCTATACACCTTTCCAATGTCAGTGCCCCCCCTCCCCCCCCCCCCCCCCCCCCCCCCCGGAATAGGACCAACTGATTTCATCAAGGTAGGCATTGCATCATTGATGCCCTCGTTTTCTCAAGAGTCACAAAAGTGCAGTTTAAGGTACCCACCAAGTGAACATTACTCTAACGTGTTAACAATTCATGATCATTCAGCCATGTAAATCCCTTCTTGGCTCGGAGCTTGAGTTGTTTCTGACCTGAAGATTTTTGTGACTTTTGGGAAGGGCAGTTTTTGTCTTCCATTTGAGCTCATTCAGCCATGAAGTCATGGACATCTTTCATTTTCATACAACACTTAGGAAACAGTCATAAGTTTTATTGGTAAAATATTTTACCTTAGGATGTTATGACGAACTGTTGAGAGGGGGACTTACTTTTGTTGATGTGTTTATAATCAACATTAATGTAATATAATGATGTGCTTGCCATTTTGATGAGAAAAAACTTTGCAAGATTTAATTCTCTAATTTTTGAACCCTCTTATCTGTTTACTCTCATACACAGACAATTGGCCATGGCTAAACAAGGATTCACAGTTGCCAGTTTACGTATCCTAGCCAACCACAAAAAGAGGCAGCAGCTACAGAGTCTGTTGAAGAGTTTGCACACCATCAAAACACCGGTAAGATATAAGGTTGCCATACCCATAATGAAGTAACTCAATCAGGTAGGAAATTAGATTTATAATATTATGTAGTATGGTTTACTATCTATAGTTTGATCAGTTCCAAATTGACGAAGCCTCCTTACAGCAGTGAATGAATACAGAAGGACGTGGGCGCGCATGAAGGCAATAAGCGCACTGTGCCATATATGCGTGACGCTTGCGTTTAGCACACACCGTGTGCGTATGGCCATAATCGCGCAAGCACACTTGGATCACTTTTGGGCGGAGAGATAAAAACCAAATATTTCTTACTAACTTGGAACTGATTAAACTATAGTCACTCTTTTGCCACAAAATCCAGTCCTTATCACACAATTCTATTCCATCAGATCTATAATTGTATAGGGAAGTTCCCAAACTAATTTGCAAACTCTCGCAATCGCACCAAAAGACATCTGTCTCTGTTGATCCGCTTTTTCCTGATACCTCACAGGTGACCCTCCTACAGTCTAGTCAGTTCCAAATTTAGGCGACGTTCTTACAGCAGTGAAATAATACAGAAAAGCACTGTGGATCGTATGCAAGATTGAGCTTGTACACTTGGATTACTTTTGTATGCGGAGAGATATGAACCGTCAATTTGGAGCTGACTGAACTCAGATCCAACACAGATAGTATTAAAAGCTGATTGATACCATCATAGACATTCTTGGCATTTTTAACCCCTGCCCATTTGTGTTTCTTGTATTATGCATATTTTCTGAGTTGCAGTGAACCAATTGATTGGCCTTTTAGTGCTCTTTGTAGAGAGTTACCAGTTTGATTTCTAATCACTCAGTTCATTAACCCTAACCCCCTAAATACTTATCTCTGAGCGCATGTGGGCACTATTTTCGATGATGTAAGCAACCGAGTAGATATCAGCTCGCTCAGTATAATGAGCAAGCGAGTAGCTGGGAGACGAGGCTTGCCTATGTGTGTGGGACTGGGGTGCCTGAGGTTCCCGGATCAAATCCTGGTGGGGAAACTGGAGTTTTTTCTGGTGATTTTTGTGCCCAAATTGTGACACCGCTCAAAATCCCCTAACTGAGGTTAGGGTTAATGGAATTTTCTGTGGTTTTTTTCTTCATGTTCCATTTACCCTACCCCCCACCCCCCTTAATACTACAAAATACTAATCGGGAACCTATCTCCAAGCACATGTGGGCAAGGTTTTCGATGAAGTAAGCAACCGTGTAGATATAGCTAGCTCAGTATACTGAGCGAGTGAGTAGTGTAAAGTTCTGGAGTGGTATAAGACTTTTGAAGGTATTCACTTCAGTATATACTGTTTCTCTCATAGCATTGAAATTTAAGGAATTATTTTTCCAAGCCAAGAATTTTGCAGTGGTAATGAGTCAAAATAATTACTTTATGAAGATACAAACATCTCAATTTTGATGGGAAGATCATGTCACTCACCTGTAAGAGACTGTCAAATAGAGACCTCATACAAGTAACCAAACCTTTGTAAATGTGTCTAAACTGTTATACGTATTGACAGTATACGTATAACAGTTTAATGAAGAAGGAAGAAGAGTTTACTAATGTGAATTTTGATACCATATTTGCCTAATTTTGTTCAGTATTTAACAGCATAATATTGTCTTTAAAGACAAAACCCAGAATTTTCCGTTATCAGCCATGTTTAGTTACTGATTGCAGGCATTACGATGCAGTGTGTGGTGAAATGAAGCCAAAATTGTACTCTTCAATACAATTTACTGCAAAAACTTAATGTGCATTTTCCACTTTGAACTGAAATAGAAGCAGCAACAACTGGTCAATTGTAACAAATGCGGTGATTAACATAATTATATCAGGCTTTGTCTTTGGTGTTTTCATAATTAACATTTAATTAAGAGTTTTATTAAAATTATAAAAACAGCTGATTTTTTCTGAGGCCTTAAGTTTTACTTTCATCCATCTTAATCTGTGCATTGACTTTAGATTATATTCCAATGATCACAACTCTTTATCGAGTGTGTGACTGTAATTAGCTTGTGTCAATAATACCCATGTGATCGAAGAAGAACCCCTCACCTGTTGCGATATTTGTAGGAGCCCTAAAAAATTCACAGAAGCATGCTACAGGTGAGTCACAAAGGCGTCATAAAATAAATAGGCTTGTATATTTAAAACTAATGGTAGCACTTTAAAGACCGACAATTTTGCTTTCATTAAAAAGATTTTTTTTACAAATCGACCAATGTGTTATAATGTTACACTAATTATTACTAAAAGCCCCTAATTTTGAAGCCAATCCAGGGGATGGTCGAATTATTAAGCCAATTCCTTGATGTATTCTAATGAGGTTTGGTTTCTGAATCAGCAGATATGCCTCCTGTCAATTTTCTTCCTTGAATTCATAGTTCTACTTATTTCCAGTCATTTTAAGATTTTGTTTCCAACATTCATGTGCCTTTTTTCAGGTTTTTCACTAGTTTCATTGATTAGCATCTCTGAATCAGCAAGCCAACAATACTATGTGCTATTACCTGTCCATGGATTGGCTTTAAAATAACGGGTTTTACTAAAACTGTTGTAACATTGATGCAATGTTCGAATTCAAAAATTCTTTTTGAAAGAAAGCCACATATGTGGTCTATCTAGCACTATCATTGGTTTTGAATTTGCAGGCCTTGAATTTATGTGGTGCTTTCGCTAAAAATGTGCTCATTCTTTCTGACTCACCCTCTATATTAATATGAAACTTAAAGGGAAAATTCTGTTACAAAATTTAAGGGGCTGAAAAGGCATACAAATCAGTTCCAACCGTACAAACAAAAGGCACCAGGGATGGATCCAAATGGATTCAACATCACTACACCTACATTATAGAATGCACAAATAACTAAAAAGGTATGCAATGACAGCATCCAAGGATGGTACATTTAAAAGCAAAAGAAACAACACATTGAAACGGGGACCCCTATTTTAATGTGTTGTTTCTTGTACCTTTTTAGATGCACTATCATTGGCTGTTGTCATTGCATGCCTCTTTAGTTATTTCTACAATATTTCAGGGTCCCTAAAACCTTTATTATTATTGGTATTTTTTTTATTGAAAAGCATCTTGTGGCCCGCAGGCCAAATTACATGCTAATATACATTATTAAAATTACGATATAAAAATGCACATTAATAACATCAAAATATTGCACTTGTAGGATTGAATCACAATAACAGAACACATGAAGATATATTAAAGATATAAAATGTACACGAATTAAGAAACAACAAAATGTCACACATCATGGAACATAGCTGCACGACCAGTCGTGAGAGAGATAATGGGTATCTAATCATTTAAAATATTGACAAAATAGGGAACAGGACTATTTTGGAAACGCTGAGTCCTACAATGAAATTGGATCAAGTTGCCACTATTACGAAGTGATCTGTCATGACACTCCAGTCTGGTAGGAGGGAGGAGAGATTTTGTCCTCTCATTTTTAGGAAGCCCTTCAGCAAATTTACGACAATGCTGCTCCCTTCTTCCAGACAAGGTGTCAAAATGGCAACTACCCAAGGCTTCATCATCGACTCATACTTTCTACAAGCCCTTTTTTGGATGGATTCCAAGTCCTTTGATTGTTTGACAGAAATAGTTGAGTGCCAAACTACATCAGCGTATTCAAGAATCGGTCTTACATAGCCACCGTATACTACACAGAGCTCCTTGCTGCTAAAACCAAAACGTTTGAGGGTCCGCAGCATGAACAACCTTTTATTGGCTTTCTTAAGCATGTTATCAACCTGTGTGTTCCACTTAAGGTCGTTTTGGAGAACCAGGCCTAAAACCTTGGCTTCATCAACGCGGGGGAGTGGATCGGTACCGATTCTTAAATCACACTGCTGTGGAGTTTTGCCAAAATATACCTGAAGGGCCTGACACTTGGAGGGATTCAACTTGAGCATATTATCCTTTGCCCACTTGGTAAATTCATCAAGATCAGCCTGCAGTAGTCTAGAAGGATAGTCAGAACAAGTAACATTATGTGCAAAGGTCAAGTCATCAACATACTTTAAACATCTCGAGTTTGCATTTTCACCAGCTTCATTAATGAGGATTTGGAAACCAATGGGGCCTAACTTTACAGGAGAAGGTTTTAGTCTTACTTTAATCACATATTATGACAACAAAAAAATACTAAGAATAAATTGTTTTCCTATCAAATATTTATTTGCATAAATTTACAAAGTTTTGTTCACAGTTCTTGCTGAAATTTACAGCAACATATCAGAATAAAGAGGTTTAATGTTTTAACCCTTTAATAACCCTAACCCCGGTTTAGGATTTTTGACCGGGATCACAATTTTCGAGGAAAAAACACCAACTAAATCTCCGGGAACCTGCCGGGATTCGATCCGGGGACCCTCCGTTCTCAAGCCCCACCTTCCCACCACTAAGCCACGGCCCTCAGCTACACATTCGTGCAGTATACTGCACTCATTATATAGGCTCGGTTGACTACGTCATCGAAAACCGACGGCGCATGCGTTTGGAGAGGGACTTTGGATTAGCATTTTTTAGCACTCAGGGGGGTTAGGGTTAATATACCAATTCTACATGATGAATGGGGTATAATAGAGCATCTTAATTTCCTGAGGTACTGGCTCAACACTGAACCTGAAGGGTGAGGGTTAACAGGAGGTTAGCCTGTACTGAGGGAAAGTAAAGTGCCCTTTTCCCCAAATATATATAATGTAGTATTTGTTTTATTACAACCTCTATGTAACTTGGGAATGAGGTTATAGGCAACTAGACCTGTTCTATGTTGTACCTTTGGTGGGTGGGAATTGACCAATCTAATAGCATTAGTTTATGAATATTTATGAGTTGTAATTAAACGTTTTATGCTATCAGTTCTAAATTGGCGAGAAATAATGGGTTTTTTTATCTCTCCGCCTGCAAAAGTAATCCAAGTGCATGAGCGAAATGTTGGCATATGCATGGGTCGCTATCACTACAGATTACCCTAAAACAACGGTTCATGCATATGATGCATGGTTCGGCCAGAAACTCCATACACACCCAGGCCAGACACGCAAATGCACACCCCACACCATTCACAATTGCATACATATACCTCATAGCAACACTCTCAACCACTAAGATTAACGGACTCTAATTGTGTGCAAAGTACTTCTTAATTATATTATTTTGCTATTTCTGTTTGATTCATGTATTATGTGTAAATAGTTGAACATTTCTTTGTAAATACTGTATTATTTTCTGTATGATGAGGGCCTGCTTGGAAAGCAGTGCTTGACACTGAAGCTGTTTACCCTCAATAAAGAAAGATTAAACAAACAATATGCAATCGTACTGCACCACAAAAACCCTTAAAACTCATAAAGAAATCATTTTAACAATTTCTATTATACGAAATTACAGTAATCGTATGTAATACCGATTACAGATTACTCTAAAACAACTTAAATTTGCTGGCAATTTAATTTGGCTAATTTCGCTAGTAGATCCAATTTCGATTATATTGTTTATATATAAGAAGATTGAAATTAAATTGCCGCAAAAATTCAACTAGATGCTAATTCGCTAAATTAAGTTACCATGATATTAAAATGTTTTCCAGTTTATAAAATAGAATGCAATTGATTAATATGATAAAACCGTAAGCTGCAGAATGCATAAACATCTATAATACATCACATCAAACTTACTCATATTGCATACCTTATCTACCTGGCCAAAAGTGAGTTGTGGGCAGGGATATTTTGATCAATTAATATGCCATACCATACACACGTACCTGTTACATTATCCGAATGTTTAACCCCCTTCTTTTAAGGGGTGGGCGGTTACCCCTACCCCACCCTAAGATTTGTTTTCTGGTGGCACCAAATGCAACCAAAAGTGACCTAGGGACCTAGGGCATCCAGGTAATCATTTTGACATCCTTTACTCTCATTTTGAAGAAAAAACCCCATTGAGGGTATACCCCCTTACCCAAGGGGTAGGGTAAGCGTCAAGGTTTGAGGATGAGTTTGGGGTGGGGAGAAACATCATTTCCCTCTCTTATAATCAAAAAACCTGATGATGAAATTCCGATATTTGGAACTTTTTAGTGAACAATTAATTAATGTTGGCCTATTTTTCACTGTACTTAAGCATTTAGATGTCGGCCATGTTTATGACATCAAACGAGGGATGTTTTTGTATTTATGGAAAGAAGAGACTACACCATGGCTACCAAATTAGCATACTCGATCTTTGTTTTGGATTTTAGAATTAGGGGTATTACTGCCCCCCCCCCCCACTCTTCCTCCTTAGTAAATGCGTTACAAAACAAAAAAGCTCAGTATGAAACCCAAGTGCAATCAAATAAATAGTATTTATTCTTATTGGAAGCATTTACGTCAACATAGGGAGGGAAATCTAATTGAGCATGCTCAGAGCAATTAGTGCACCGATAAAAATTACAATCTCATACTTTTACTGAAATGCAATGAACTGATTTTACTACATTTTCCTAGATAGTGTTGGTTACCAGAAAACATTTAATTTCAAACTACAATAATTAAAAAAACTTGTCGATCACAGCGTTTACCATTGCCTAGCGTCCCATGCGACTGGTGCATATTGTGCGTAACCGCATCATTCGCAATTGCAAGGGCGCAGTAAAGCCATAAACAAATGGGTAATTGTACTTGTAAACAAATAGGTAATTGACCAATAGCAGCCCTAATCAACAAGACCCCACGTGTTTGGACTGTATTGGAACACACTGCATGCAAGGACACGCTCAACCTTTGTAATGATCGCAAGCGCTCGGATCATGACGCTATGATCGACAAATATTTGTTTTGATTATAGTGGAAATAGATAGTTTATAGTTTATATTTTTATATGTTCAAGTTTATTTCACGTCTTGGCTAAATCATTAGCCTCCTTTTCGGAGCACTAATTTCTCTGAGCATGCTTAGTTGGGTTGCATGGCCCTCTTTTGACGTAAATGCGCCAATTAAGAATAAGATCTTTAGATTTTTTATTTTTTTTCACTGTTAATTATTGACCAAGTTTATAATATCTCAAATTAAAGAAAAGGGTCTCTCTCCATAATTAAGCAATTCAATATTTATGATTTATTATGAACACATTTATAAACTGGCAAGTGACTTATTTGAACTCTGTATATTAGTACATACAAGATGGCCATTTAATACAAGCATCAAGGTATCATCACCCATCTGTCAGGCACCCACTACATGTACCACAGTGTACATTGTTTGGTATGAAATTATCCCATAGACAGAAATGTGTATGAAGGAAATAATTGTTGACATGATTCATTTTTGACGGGTTCGATTGGACTTTGGGACGTTGTTAGGTACTCCATCAGTATGGAATCGAGTAGATGGAGTAGCCTTTGAAAAAATCACTAACAATTGCCTGGGTACCATCTGCTGTCAATGCAATGCTGAATGGATTATAATGCTTGATTGGAATAGGACCAAGATATCTACCAGAATCAGAGTAGCAATGTATTTCGTAATGACTTGATTGGTTGAAATTAGTAATAAATAGGATGTCCCTGTAACAATAAACCCCATGAGGTTTCCATTGCAATCCATCTGTAGGATGCTTGAGAGTGTGTATAACCTCACCTGTGTTTCTCACTATCTGAGGGGGGTTAACTGCATGGGTCAGCTACAACGATTGTATCTTGGGATGTGACCCCAAGATACAATGGCTGATTTGCTACCTTGAAGCTTCTAATAAATTTACCATCTTGCCTGTGTGTATTAATACACTGTGAACTCTCATGCCCTACCAGCACTTCTTTATTCCTAGCATTCATTGCCAGGCCACATAGTCTGGAGGGCTCATGGGATGTGTGTGGGTGTGACGATACTCACTTTCCTTTGAATTTACCACTTACATCATAGATCTTAACATACTCTGATTTATCAGACAGAAAATAGGTTGCTCTATCTGGGCTGATGGTGATTTGATGATGACATCCACCATGTGCATGATGTCAGTTCTTTGTCAATCATGAATTTGTATTTTCCATCACTGTATACACATTTACTCTTGGTCGGGATACTCTGATTACAGCAATATCTCCATTGACGTTGATTGCAATGTTGTTTGGATACCCTATCTCACCAAAGCTCCTACCGTAAAATGGGTGAATAGGGACATGGGGCCACATGTCCCTATTCACCCCCTTTTAGGGTACACAAACTGGCCGGGTGATATTTAAAAAACTGTTCCCATTTTTGTCCCTATTCACCCCCATGTCCCTATTCACCCCGTTTTACGGTACTCTTACTCCATGGACCAGCTATGATTTGCCCTTTTCGATGTTCCCATTCTGCTGCTGCTGCTGATATCTGTTTTGTAAATTAAACAATTAATTTATAATCAAAATTAGATAATAATGCAGTTAATTTATTAGCGACAAAAATAATCAATGATGGTAGGAGGCCCGAGTAGGGGAGGGGTCATAACAATAATCACGTTCGTTGAGCGGGGGGTATACAAAATGATAAATGATATGTTGGGACCACGTACCAAAGACCACCCCCTACAAACTGCTGAAGGGGGGGGCATACTACTAGCGGGCCTGCGAAAAGTGCGGGTTCTCGCTAGTAGGTAATATAGTACTAAATATGGGTATTTATGACGTCATATTTAATTTGCATAAAAATACCTGAAGACATGCTCTGAAAAATTGGCGCTGTGTCTCATTTTAAAGCTAATGTCATAACCTTTGTATTCCTGCCAAAAAACCTGTATAGTGTATGGTCATGACTTGCCCACAGGAGAGCCTACATAGACAATTGCCCTCACACTATGGTTTATTTTTTGACACTCGATCCCTTCGAAGGCATGCGCATACTGACAGGCAAGCTTTTGTTTGACAGGTAATTCAAACGCAAATCAATAGGTAAGCTTTTGTTTACTTGTTTGCTGTGAGGTTACAGGTGACATCATCTATTCATCCCTCATCTGTCAGGCACCCACTATACCTCAGTGTACATTGTTTGGTCTGAAATTATCTCATATTCATAGTATGTATGGATCAAGGATATCATTGTTAGACTTGATTAATTTGATGGGTTATTGGACTTCAAGGAAGTGTTTTCCAACCTATTTTTGTTCAGTATGTTGGTTTGAGGATACCATTACAGTACGTACGTTGGGTAAGGCCAAAAAAAAATTTTTTTTTGTTTATCCACGTCCGACCGACCGTGTACCTTGGTGCCGACCGTATTATTTTTTATTTTCTATTATTTTTTTAAAACAACTTTTTGAGCAATTTAAATGGCCAAAACGGACCGTTTTATTCCTGATTTCGCACGCTATAATGAATCTGGTCTTTATAAACACCATCCCCAATGCGCAGAACCTGCTTAGGAGTATAATGATCCAAATCCAGAAGTATCAAAATAATTCATACTGAATAACAACGCCATCGGGAACGCCAGTCGTATATTGGTATTTATAAAAAAACCACATGATTTTCAGAGAGCGCAGTTAGTTAATCAGAGGCTTAATCCACATCTGTGGAACTATGCCTTTCGAGATGAGTTGCGAGCACATATGTTATTGGCATTACGTCACTCGTTATTATACTCGTACCGTTCCGGAAAATTGAAGTAAAATTTGTGATTGGCCAAATTGTCACACGCATGCGTAAGGATAATTTTCGTAGCAATACGTCATTCGTATCAGGTTTCGGAAGAGGCCGAAGGGGAAATCGAATAAAGCCGAAGCACGATGTGTCACACGCATGCGTAAAGGACGATTTTCATCAATTAAGATGACGACCCTATCGGCCAGCTACTTAGGAATTTGTTCAATTTAGTCTTCATTTAACGTTTTTAAAATGACTTTTTCGGCCAAATTTCCAAGTTATTTATTGGTGGGGTACATCATTGATGTGAATATTACCCCCGTTCCCGATATGATCAGGTTTTATCTGACGTTTTTGATTGGCGACGATAGTTGCAGAATTCGGAAACCAATTACATTTTATCGATAGTATATCGACATGTCGAAGTTTTCTTTTACGACATATCGATACAAAATGTTGTATCTATAACAGCACTACTTTCACGTATATATTTCTAACATAACTTCAACACTACGTTGTTTCACTTTCTGTAAATTTTCAATCATAATAAATGGTGGCGACCGACATGACAACATGTTCATTTGGTTAGTTGAACAGTTGTAGGCCTAAGTATTAAAGTACAATTCTAACAAACTCATGAAAAACAGTTCAATATTATCAAAGTAATGTGTTTTGTGTTTGGACGACTTCAATTCACAGTATTCATGCCGAATTTATATTCCCAAACACAATTTAAAAAAAGAAGGAAAAAAAAGAAGAATATCCGACCTACCGACCCTACCTTTTTCGGACCCTCTATGGACAAACAAACAAACAAACAAAAATTTGTGCCTAATCCATTGATCAGTGTGGAATCAAGTAAATAATTGAGAAGCCCCTACGATAACCAACAAATGCCTTGGTACCATCTGCTGTCGATGCAATGCTGCATGGACCAGATCGCCTGATTGGAATAGGACCAAGATATGTACCAGACTCAGAGTAGTATTTCCCAATTACGTGATTTGTTGAAATTGGTAATAAATATGATGTCCCTGTAACAGTGAACCCCTTGAGGTTGCCATTGCAATCCATCTGTAGGATGCCTGAGACTGAGAGTGTATAACCTCACCTGTGTTAATGCTTACTATCTGAGGGGGTTATACACATCAACCACAAAGATTGTATCTTGGGATGTGAATCCAAGATGCCAAGGCTGAATGCCTACCATCATGCTTCTAATAAATGTGCCATCTTGCCTCTGTGTATACACTGTGACTTCACACCCTACCAGCACTTCTTTATTCCTAGCATTCATTGCCAGGCCATATGGTCTGGAGGGATCATTAGGTTATGCGTGTTGGTGTGGTGGTACCCACTGACCTTTGAAATTACCACTTACATCATAGATCTTAACATACTCTGATTTATCAGACAGAAAATAGGTTGCTCCATCTGGGCTGACCGGTGATTTGATTAGCATTATATTCAGCATATGATGTCAGTTCTGTATCAAGTATAATCCTGAATTTGCATTCTCCTTTACTGTCATACACATTTACTTTTGTTGGGAATTCTCTGACTACAGCAATATCTCTATTGGCGTTGATTGCGATGTTGTTTGAAAGGCCTGTCTTACCTGCACCAAAGCTCACCAGCTCTGGATTGCCCTTTTTGATGTTCCCATGCTGCTACTGCTGCGGCTGCTGCTGCTGCAGCTGCTATCTGTTTTGTAAAATTAAACAATTAATTTATAATGAAAATTAAAATAACAATCCCCTTACTAGCGACAAGATAATTAATGATGGTAAATATAATATTAATTAAAGCTAGAGTTGTCAATTGTTGAAATTGGTAATAGATATGATGTCCCTGTAACAGTGAACCCCTTGAGGTTGCCATTGCAATCCATCTGTAGGATGCCTGAGACTGAGAGTGTATAACCTCACCTGTGTTAATGCTTACTATCTGAGGGGTTATACACATCTTAGGATGTGAATCCAAGATGCCAAGGCTGAATGCCTACATGTACCTTCATGCTTCTAATAAATGTGCCATCTTGCCTCTGTGTATACACTGTGACTTCACACCCTACCAGCACTTCTTTATTCCTAGCATTCATTGCCAGGCCATATAGTCTGGAGGGATCATTACAGAGGCGGATCCAGGGGGTGCTGCGGTGGCTGCAGCACCCCGGGGTATGAAGAAGAAAAAAGAAAAAAAGGGGAGAAAGAAAAAGGAAAGGGGGGAAAAGGAAAGGAGACAAAAAAGGAAAGATAAGAGAAGAAAAGGAAACGGAAAAGAAAGGCAATATTGGGGCTATAGAACAAGAAAAGGGCCTGATCAATTGCATTTTGGGGGGATCGTCTTTTCACAGCACCCCGGGGTGTGACCATCCTGTATGAGCCCTTGGATCATTAGGGGATGCGTGTTGGTGTGGTGGTACCCACTGACCTTTGAAATTACCACTTACATCATAGATCTTAACATACTCTGATTTATCAGACAGAAAATAGGTTGCTCCATCTGGGCTGACCGGTGATTTGATTATATATTCAGCATATGATGTCAGTTCTGTATCAAGTAATCCTGAATTTGCATTTGGGGTCACATCCCAAGATACCAAGGCTTAATACTCTTGAGCTGGGTGTATATTGTTATTACTATCTATATTATTATTTATACATTAATACACGCTTTTCGTATTTGTAATACCATAAATTAATTAATTAATATATTGATTAATTAGTTAATTAATAGACCGACAGATAATTCAGTTGAATATATTGTATACAGCATACTACAATCTCGGCCAATATTGTTGGAACACTTTTATACGTGTGTTTAAAAACTCCCCCTCTCCCCCTGGATCAATGTTGAAACATGATTTTTGGGTTACGGGATACTGGGAAGGGCCAACATTGCCCAGTGGGGAGGGGGGAGTTATTATAGTTTAGGAAAGGCTTTAAGCCTTCCGTCAAAGACAGCAATGTTTTGATAGTGTACGTTTTGCGCAAACGGGAACGCACGAAAGGGTCATTATTACATGGATGTTCCAACTAATTATGGCCGCGATTGTCTGAATCATCTGTTTAAAAAATCATCTGTTTTAAGGGTTTTGGGCATAACTTTTGATTCAATAAAGCTTTCTTTACCAGATTTGAAGGATAGATAGGTTATGTTATTGGTCACGTGGCCAACTACTTAAAAAGGTCATGCCTCAACTTACTGTTAGGGATAGGTCACTTTTAATTACAGGGGTATATTTGGCATACTAAATGCCCAATAAATTATGGATGTTGCCAGTAATTTAAATTTAAATGGTTTCTCGATCACATATACCAACAGCTAAACATGCTGGAACACATTCTCGTCGCTTACGCGACTCCTGCGTCATTCAAAATGTATTACATAACAAGGAAGGGGAAGGGGCGCTATCGCCAACAAGTTAAATTAATTGTTATATGGTATTTTTAAAAGTCTACGGGGGAATTGAACATTATTATTAAAAAATATTCAAAACATAGTCCGGTGCCAGGCTCGAACTTACAACATTTGGTTTGAAAGCATGAAAGCAACGCAACAACAGCGCTCTTAACCACTTCACCACGGATGAGACCATACCACAGAACAGCGTTTTAAAAGATATCATGACAATTATAGACATAATCGATATGGTCAGTCGTTATTGTTAATGCACTGTATATAGTTCAATTTGACAACGTATTTGGATAGGCCATAACAGTAATCCATGGGATATTTTCAATCAGGAGTCCAAAATATTACGGGAATGTCGAGTTTCAACAGTATGCCATCATTTTCAGATAAAAGTCTTTGACCTACTTTTCTTTTAATTATCGTGGCATACTGTCGCGTCAATTGATTTTGCGTGTAGTGTGCATGGCATACTGTGAATGTAGCCTCGACATGCACACAAAGTTCCAGAATTACATTGTAACCTGTTATATCTATGATTGGTTGACACAAGATTGCATATCATTTCCCTGCGAGCGACGCTTAATATGTATCTATATGTAAAGGTTGGGATGGGGTGGGGGGGGGGGTGTATTTATTAGTCTACCGACTATGATTTTCACATGCTTGATATCAACTTCTATGTTGGGGAGGGGACTAAGAGCGTTGGTGTATAAGTTATAGAACATGTTATGATTATTCTGCAATTTTAAACATTTTGTGAACATTTGGAATGTCGTCTACAGACGACTGCCGCGTGGAAAGTGTTAAATAGAGCTACATGAATATGTACAATTAGGTTTATTTGTTATTTGTTTATTTATTTATTTATTTATTTATTTATTTATTTATTTATTTATTTATTTATTTATTTATTTATTTATTTATTTATTTATTTATTTATTTAATTATTTATCATATTTAAAACAATAAATAAGTCGATTGTTAAAATTGCGTGAAGTTTGTTGAAAAAATAGAACAAATTCATATAGATAATCACAACTTTCCAATTTGACATTAGACCTAAACTATCTAATTCCAATTCAAATGTGACCGTTTCTCCAATAAATTAAACACAAATGTTTAAATTAATAGTATGAACAGTGGGCATAATACTATTATCACATTCTGCTAATTTTACAGCGATCTGTTAAATAGTTCTGGACATAAAGTTAATCCATGTGACCATTTTATGAACAAAAATACACCAGAAATAGACCTTATATCTAATTAAAAGTGACCGTTCCCTAAAACCGTTAATGAAAATATCAAATTTTGTCATTCACTTTTAACTATGGTATGTAGGCAAAATGATCTCCAAGTATCAATAAAATCGAATTAGCCGTTACGAAAATACAATGATTTAAACTAATCGAAAACTTTACATTTGTCACTCGAGGAGACAATCTCGGCCAATATTGTTGGAACACTTTTATACGTGTGTTTAAAAACTCCCCCTCTCCCCCTGGATCAATGTTGAAACATGATTTTTGGGTTACGGGATACTGGGAAGGGCCAACATTGCCCAGTGGGGAGGGGGGAGTTATTATAGTTTAGGAAAGGCTTTAAGCCTTCCGTCAAAGACAGCAATGTTTTGATAGTGTACGTTTTGCGCAAACGGGAACGCACGAAAGGGTCATTATTACATGGATGTTCCAACTAATTATGGCCGCGATTGTAGTTTAAATATTTCATATCCCTTTTTATCAGTAGTATATAAACATTCCGTCAGGATCCGTACTGTAATGGTATCTTGAGAAATTGTGTACAACACTGTGACAATGCTATACATAAAAAACAATCAAGAGCACATACTTTATCAAACTAAACCAATATTATGTCAAGTAACTTAAATCTTAAATCAATAACAAACAACAAAACAATCACGTTGCTGCTTCCACGTGGGATATAATGTATACCCATTGCTTGTTTACTTTTTCGTTGTCTTTTCTTGTTGTTGTTGTTGTTGATTTTTTTTCTTCTTCTTCTTTTCTGTTATGTTAACTTATAATTTCTGTAATTGTATATTTTGTATATTTTTCTGTATTTGTAGAATGTAAGCTTTGTTTAAGGGGGGGGGGGGGTGCAACAACGTCAGGCTTTTGCTTTTATTTGTTCCTCCTCCATCATATTATTTGTTAAACTGTCATTGTATTTTGTCTTTGTTGATATGATGGAAAATAAATATTGAAATTGAATGCCTACCAAGAAGCTTCTAATTAATGTACCATCTTGCCTGTGTGTATTAATACACTGTGACCTCCCACCCCTAGCTACCAGCACTTCTTTATTCCTAGCATTCATTGCCAGGCCATATAGTATGGAGGGATCAGGGGATGAGTGTGGGTGTAGTGATACCCACTGACCTTTGAAATTACCACTTACTTAGTTACCTGTTGGAGATTTTAAAATTGGAACCAGGTGAGAATTCATTATGCATTATTTTGTGTTAATTCATTATTGACTTCCAAATGAATATAACTTCCAATATTTGAGCGGTTTGAATATCAGGATGTACATATAAAAGGGCTAATTCTTCCTGTATTCATCGTATATATATAGGCCTCGGAAAAACTTGTTTTCCTGTGATTTCGCTATTTGCAACCAAAACCGAGAAAATCATGCGAAATTAAAATAATCAAGCGTGACCAAAAACTGTCACTCCGAAACATCACCCCAAAATATCACTCTTTGAATTCTAACTTAAAAGTAAATAAGCTTACTGTTAGTCCAATTTTTGCTTCTCTGCGTGACAACATATTAATTTTGAAAGTTATCCCTGGTAGAGAGGTTTCATAATTTTTCATTATATTCCAATTTTAATTTCTGCCGTTTTTATTTTTGTTTACGCCTAAAAGTTTGTTTTTACTCATCATCAACAGAGCAGCATTTGCAGTTGCGTCATTCCACATGGTTGGTTGGTTGGTTGGTGGTACCAAAAACCGTAATTATTGCATGTGATAGCGTAACATGGTAGAAATATAACACTGCAGTTCGGGCATGCAAAAGTCTCGCGCACGTGTTGAGAAGCATGACTAAGTTGATAAGCCATATGGATACGGAGATGAGGAAAACAAAATCTTAACAAGGATGAGGAGGCTACACCTTTATAATGACCAACTCATCCTCACCACATCCTCTATGACGGCATAGATTTGTCATACAATTTGCTGAAACATGGATTTTTTTTTTTTAAACTCACCCTTTATAAGGACATGTATAAAATACTCATCTCATTAAAACTGCCCACACAAACTGACTGGTTTTACTCTTATATGGCCATGTGTTTTGAACTCTCCACCCAAAAAGGGTGGTGGCATTGCATTTTTCGTGACGAATCGTCCATCTCTCTCTATTAACTTAACAACTAAATGTGGTACTACAGCTATGGTTTAGGTGTCATTTGAAAGCCTATTTATCTAGCTACATTGTGTGAATAAATCAAGTATTTCCATAAATGTTTGGCTGAGATATGATTGATTATATTTCGAAAGTCAGGGGTGGTGGCGGTGGCACAGTGTACAATCTCTATGGGGAATATAGAAAATGTTTCCAATTCTACATTCAATTACCCATAACTCCTGATCCCTGTATGGTACAAACATGATTTTGCTCTCATTTTATAGATTGTTTTATATTCTATAAGTTTCTGTTTGAACAAACGTGTCAACTATTATGTAACAATTGTAAACATGAATCGATTGCATTGTCCTTGGGTTTATCCCTATCGCTACACAGTGAACTTGCCCTAATTCATCGGTTTTGCATACATGACTATAACAAAAGAAGTATACAACCGATGATAGCAAAATTATACATTTTTGGAAAGCTCTCAAATAGGGGAATTCAAAAATGGCGTTTAAATCAGGATATGGTGCATACCTAAAAGAATATACTTGTAAACTCTAATAAATATGAAATTTAACCGTTTGTGCTCATTCACTTCCCAATATAGTATATTTCAACAAGTTACCCTTGACAACCTTTATGATCCGATGGGTAATTGGATGAGGAACTAATATGCACAGTAAAATTATGATTGGTATAGGTATAAAAATATTATTGATCTTAAATCAAAATATGAAGAAGAAAAACAATCGATATTTTTTTAACATTCTTAATCACAACATGTTAGCATTAGGTCCTATCTAACTTCCAATAGCATATTTGGATTCCTTGTGAGAATTCCTTTCAGAAAATATATACTTTTTATGGGGTAGAACAAGTAGTTATTGCGCTTTGCTAATTCGAATCTCAGATGGTGTAAAATGTAAAAATCTGGACATGCAACGGGAAGGGTGTCGAGTTCAAAACACATGGCCATATGCTGCACAATTTGATATCACAATCTTGGCATAATTGCTTTTAAGCACTTGACTTGTGATTTATAGTGCAATTTTGGCATATGGAGGAACTAAATTAAACTTAAAAGTTTAATTAATTAGTTTCTTCATATGTCATCTATCAACCAATTCTTAGAAAGTGTATACAAGTCTTGCCAAATTCAAATACCTTTGACAGTTACAAAGTTTACCATAAAATTCTTACCCTTAACAGCAGTATTCACATAGATAGGCTCTTCATCATCAATTGAAATGCTGATAATATCAGCAAACCAGGCAGCATGCTGTTTGGTTGCTTCTGATCGCAAAATTTCTTCCACTGTATTTGGCAGTTCAAAGACAACCTTGATGCACCCCTCCCCGAGGTGCTTGAATTTGATCAGCCGAATTTCAATTGGAAGCCAATCAGCAAGTTTTTTCCTTAGACTTTCAATTGTTTCTCCTGTAGCGTCACTTGGCTGTCCCTCAATTTTGACTTTAGCAAGAAAGTGATGCGACTCTGTTAACAAAAAATACAAGATGATGTATATTTAATAGTACATTTTGGGGTTCACTAAGGTTTCGGATTTGTTTATCTTGGATCTACAACTGTAAAACGGGTTTTATTTCCCCCCCCCCCCCCCTTTTGCAAAATAAACCCATCTTATGGTTGTAGAATCAAGATAAACAACTCCGAAACCTTATTGAACCCCATTCAACAACGACCAAATATTATGGTTGATACATGTACTACCTTAAAACAAATCGTCTCCACAACACACACACCCCAAACTCAAAAAAATCAACATTGGCAATTGTATTTTTATTTTTTATTAAATCATCTTTATTTAGTCATATAAAATAAAGAAACATTAAAAACCAAGACAACTGGGGCCTATACTGACCACCAGGCAAGGTGTTACAAAAAGCACAATTGCATTGCAATCAATATAAAAAAACACATTTAAAAAGGGCGGTGAATCAGTCTGAGGGCGTATATAAAGGTGGTAACGTTCCAAACCTGTTCGTGTCTTGATTGGAAAATGGAAAAAGAAGACACTATTTTTCGAGATGTTATTTTTGAATCAGAATGCGGAATAGTACATTTTTTGGAACAGAGGGGGCAGTTACTACTTAGACGTTTCCCCCATTTGCAAAGGTTGACAAATGTGGGGTGACTGTCAATTGCAGCATTAATTGCAAACTTAAGAATGCCTTCAGGAAGATTATACATAATAGATTTCCACGTAAGATTGTTTTCAGTTTCAAAGAGCAATTTCGTCGTGTCTCCCTGAGTGATGAGTGGTTCAACTACCGACTTCCAATAAGCAATAGAATCTTTTTTGAAGGTTGCTTTGACCTTGTTTGTATTTTTCCAGACCGGTGGGTGGACAGATTCTATATAATTACAGTGGACTTGGTCCGCAAGAGCGATTGTGGAAGATTTCATGCTCCAAGCCGATTCTCTTTGGAGTTTTAAGTCCAGTGCTTTGTTGGTTGTTGAATCACCAAGACATCGGGTTCTACTGTACGATGGTTAGGTCCACAAGACAAATTTACTAAAAATGTCATCACACAATCACTACATATGTCTTGATGACCTATTTTTGTTGCTACAAGTATAATTCGTCAAGCTATAATCCTTGTTAATGGTCACATTTTCCGTATTACTCCACATTAAGGGTTGTTTTTGCGAGTGGATATCCCAGGGATAGGGGGATTAGGGCCGGGACATACAAATTGCCGATGTGACATCCCGGTTACAGTCGTGTACGGTCCCCGCGGGGCACCATTTTGTGTACGTCCTCGCTACAGTCCCATCCAATGTGGCCAGGGCAAAGTGTACAGTCCCGGCCACCCTTACCCAGGCTACAGTCCGTGGGTCGCTTAATTTCTTTCTGCAACATAACGGGATGCATTTATATGTATTCCCTTTGTGTGTATTAGGCTTTTATCAGTCAAGCGCATCGTATATCTAGCTTAATTTATAGCGACACCAGGGGTGTACGTTTGTGTACCCTTAGCGTACATCCCCGCATTGCCGGGCACCGTTTTTTGTACACTCGTGTACAGTCCCCGTATGGTCCCCGCCATGTCCCGGGTCCCCAGGGGACAGACTTGCAATTGATAAGTGCATAAAAATGAGTACATAGTGTCATCTGATAATATCAGGCGAGACAAAAAAATATCTAGTTTTGTGACATTTTAAAAGTTAACTGAGTCCTGATAAAAGTCCTTGTGCACAACCAAAAGCATTGACTTTGTATTAGTAGAGTGTGTCAAGAAGTGCCCCATGGGGAACAAATTTTAATTAAAAATACATCCCATGTTTTCTTGTTTTCAAAAAATAGACTGTTGGTAAGATATATTAGTCTTCTACCAAATACACTTCATCCCATTAAATTTCACCACCTTACTGCCAAGATATGTTCAATTCAATAACAAGAATCCCATTTGGCCCCTTTTGAACAGGAAATGGACTTTCAATTGAAACCTTAATAATGGCCAGATTCGTGAAGATATGTTGTTAAACTAGAATGTCAATGTAATTGTTTAAAATACACTAAAATTCAAATATTATGTGATTTGCCATGTATTATGGATACAAATAAGTTTTCTGCTCAATTTCAACTCACTATTAACCATTAGTAGGTAGATTATATTATTGATTTGATTAATTATGCTCAATTTTACACACACTGATGATTGTAATAAAAGAGTTGTCTGCGCATGAAAAGTGGCCAAAGCCTGAGGAGATTTGCTATAATTTGATACAGAAATCTCCAAAATGGATAGAAAACATTTCTTATAACACATGAAAGATTGCTGAACATGATTATTAGTATGTCCAATTTTGATAATTTATATGGCTTAAAAACACCAAGTTTCATATGGGACACTTTTTTGACACACCCTGTATAATAAGGACATGATAAGGCCCCCCCCCCCCCCCCCCAAAAAAAAAGTTTGTCTCAAAGCTTGCAAAGGCTTCATAATCGGGCGACGCGCGCGGTTTTTTGTCTTCCATTTTCTTTTTTTTACATTTTTTTTATCTGTGTGTCAATTTTTACTCTTACTATTTGCAACCGTTGACACTTTCTGATATTGTTTTTTCTATTTGAAATGAATATTGTGATGTAGTTGTGTAAAGAACAATTGTGCAGCGTTTTATGAACAACTGAGTCATGTAAAAGTTTGAGAAAGGGAAAATCTGCCGATATTTTTAATAAAAACTCGAAATAAAAATTTGTATGGATTTTTTTTTTTTTTTTACAATTTCCTGCATTTCAGACGCGGTATTTTGGCATTTCAAAACCAATGCGCGCGCAAGCTTTGAGACAAACCTATTTTTTTGTTTGGCCTAACCTACCTGCACGCCTTTCTACTGCTTTCATGTGAAGCGGTAACGTGTTGATAATCTCAGCAAAAGCACCTATCTCCTCTACTACTTTGTCTTCTTCTAGGGTAATAAAGATAAACTGCATGTAGAGTAGATTGTTTGGAGTGAATACATCTTGTTCCTCCAATAATTCTATGAGATCCTTTGCTGTTCCTATCGCCTCAATGTGTTCAGGGTTACATACAAACAAATCTGATTGGAAAAATCAATGTTAAAGAATAAATATGATGATAAGAACTTGACAAGAATGAGGGAGAGTTTCAAACAAAAATCTACTGTGATATGTGATTATCCTCATTATTTCAGGGATGGCTAGGACCTTTGCCATGTATTACAATACAAGCCAGCTAGGTGAGTTAGTAGTGTTGAAGATTTTTTTAATTTTTAAAATTTACTTAAGAATTCAAGTTGAACATTAAAAATTACCATTATTGTTGTTTCTACTCAGAAAAACACAGCAAAACTTGATTAAAACAATACCATCGCTATTTATATTGAATCTTTTCTTAAAAACGCCCTCTATATAAATATGGTTCGAGTTATTTATCACACGTGCTGCAGGGGGACACTGTCTACGGTAAAATGCTGGTTACGACTCAACCATAATTTTTGAATCAGCATTTTGTTGTACAAATAGGGATGATTTTTCTTAATCCCTATACTACAGTACAGCTCGAAATAGAATGGACATTGCAATGACGTTGACATTGCACTGACATTGCAATGATATTGCACTGACATTGCACTGACATTGCAATGACATTGCAATGATGCCTTGAGATGTAACCCGATTAGTGCAGTCATTGCAATGTCATTGCACTGACATTGCAATGACATTGCGTTGACATTGCAATGACATTGCAATGAAGTGCGTTGACATTAATTGTCCATTCTATTTCGAGCTGTACTGTAGGTGTAAGTTCATACATGAAATACAATTATAAAAATATACAAATCCCAGTTTTTATCATTCAATCTCACAATTATTACAAGTCCAGAAAGAGAATAAAAACTACAACAGATTTCCTCTTGGCTTAGCAGATACTGTGGAACATGTGTTGTGTCATGGGAAGGCATAAAGGGACTGGAATGTATGATACTGTACTTTGTTGATACTTTCCCACCGTAAATATTAAAGGAGAAGCAGATACTTGGAAAAAGCTATAACTTGAGCTATCTACTAACTGATATCCCTCCCCTGCCCCCACCAATCAATGTTGAGGGTCCCAACGACAGTGGTGATGAAACGGTTCCAAACAACATTGAATGGGGGGACTGGGGGTTGATTTCAACGGAGTCTTCAAAGTGGTCCAACAGTTATTTCCTGAATTGTAGGATGGCGGTCTGAAAACTTTGATGACACTTTTGGTCTGGAGCATAATACATGTAGCTGGGAATTTACAAGATTTTGTTTTTAACACAAAACGTGTTCCTTCACCCTTTCAATTGTCTATACAAATACAATTCTACACAATGTGTTGCACATAGTATGCAGGAATTTGGTATTTTTGGTATAAAAAATGTATATTATTTCTCCACTAAGTATAACATTCTTTGCAGTAGCTGATTATACACATGGACAACACACGCAAGCTAGATTATTTCATTACTGGTAAATCTTCAAGATATTCGACTGCCAGTCTAGTTGATGAGTTTATTTCAAGAAAATAATACTTTGTTACTAAGTATTAGACTATGAAGTACATACTGTCATCAAGAATAACCGCCTTAATATAGTCCAGGTTTCCGCTCCTTTCAACTGATTTGATGATGCTTCTGCTCAATCCCATGAAGGCTGAAGTTTTCTTCCATGCACGATTCTTATCCAATAGCCTTTTCACCCCTACAAAGACATAATTATATATGTTGTTTTGTTATGGTTATACTTAAAACTTTAAAGTAACAACATCAGACTAATTTTAAACAATAAACCTTCATCTTCAAACTATTATTTATCTCCATCTTAATTTGTATAGCAACTTTAATAATCATGTGGTGGCGCTATTATACCCAGTGGGTGTATAGTATAAAACTCGATCATCAATATCGTAACACCTTTCCTTTTTAGAAAGACAAAGAAAAGTCTTACACTGAATTTTTCAGAAATACAATTATTAAACACAGTTTGGATTCTTACCAAAATAGTTACTATGGCCCTTATACATTTTGTAAGATCCATGTTGAATCTAAAAAGTATGCGACCCTTAAATTTTAATTTTAATTTTTTGGTTTGCCTTATCAAGATGTCATCACAACAAAGTTAAAATTCCCGGAAGAGCTCATTAAAAAAGCATCGAGAGATACGTATGGGATTGGGAGTGCGCCCTCAATTATCCTGGAAATCACTTTTTTGCATCAAAGTAATACTTAGGCATACTACCATCTGAAACAGTTTACCAACATTCGCCGTTGATCATATAAAATTTTATGATTTTCTTAGTTTCGATATGATATCAAAACTCAGGTGCTGAATTTGGAAGTTATGCATCATTTTACTCACTGACTTTTGCGGCAAATCTCATCCTGAAAGTGCCGTTATTTGCTTAGTTTGGCATGAAGGCGATGTCGGAATTGTATGACATTTTGGATTTGGGCGATGTTGATTATCTTTACGTTATTTGCACATTTAGCATATCGATACATCTCTCAATGCCCCTTTAGAATAGTTAGAAAATGCGACCTGTTATTTACGTATGCACAGTATAGGATTTCCTATCCCAAAATTAATAGTACCCATGGTCAAGCTCAATATATTTCTTACAGTAGAAACTGAAATAAATATGAATACCGTAAAACGGGGTGAATAGGGACATGGGGGTGAATAGGGACATAAATAAATGGGAAAAGTTGTTGAAATGTCAATTTTTTGTATTTGATGTATACTATTTATTTTCTTTTTTCCAAATGTGTGAAGAGCAATATAATAGTGTTCAGGAAATGGTTCAGTTAATGTGAAAGAACAAATGTGGAGCCCAGGGTATCAAAAATAAAGGTGTCCGGAAAAAAATACTGACAAAATAGTGTGGTCAAAACTTTCCTGCTCCTATTAACTGCATACTTTGAGCAAATGAGCTGGAACTGCACCAGGACCTAGCTTTTAAGGTTTTTCAACATACTCTTTGACATTGGTAACAAATTCTGAAAGGATTTTACATTTCAAGCTTTTTTGCATTTTTCCCTTAACATTTGTAAAATCTGGGGTCAATAGGGACACCAACGATTTTGATGAAAATATTATACCCACTCGATATTTTTTGTTGTTGAAAGAGCAGATTAAAGGCTTATTATGTGGACATAATATCATCTCAAAAGTTTGACTCATTTGGGTACAAGAAAACAATTATGGTATGGATAAGTGTATATATACACTGAGCCAAAAAAGAAACTTATAACATTTTAACAGATCACCAAAGGGTCAGTGCACATTTCTCTTGTGTCATTGAAGCAAACAATTGGTTATTGACTGCCATTTGAAGCAATACATTGCAGTAATATTGTATCCAAATTTGGTACATTTTCATGCACAGAATTTTATTTGGTGATCTGTTAAAATTGTATAAGTTTCTTTTTTTTTATAAGTTTCTTTTTTGGCTCAGTGTATGTCCCTACTGACCCAGTTCTATGAACGCTTGAGCTGTTATTTTGCCATTGGTGACCAGAAATGTTCATATTTCTTGTTAAAACTGATAATATAACTTTAATATGTCATAAACCAACTCCAAAAGTGTGCCAGATATATTTCATGCTAAATATTCCGAGAGATGAGGGTGCTATTTTGTTCATTAGTATTTTTCACATTTAATGACACAAAATATTTATCTCCATATTTGTAGAAAAGATGAACATTTGATACTGAATTGTTACATATCAATTAGAATATAAAGTTCAATTCAAAGAATAACATATTTTATGATCTTCAAGCACCTAAATAACTAACTCTTTACCTATATCAGTCAAGTATTTATTTCCTTGTTAACTGACATGTCTAAGAAATATTGTTAAAAAATAATTTTGAATATTTATAGTGGTAAACACCACTTAAAAGTGATTGTTTTGGTTTTTCAAAACTCACTCATTATCCATATTCACCCACATGTAGAATATAACGAGTAAAAACTCTTTAATTCTAGTGATTTCCCTACCCAGAATAATGCTGTCGATCCCTATTGACCCAACGTAGGGGTGAATAGGGACACCGACCTTAGTAAGAAAAATAAATATATACCGATCACATATTTTCAATTGGTTATAGTGGCAGTTCAAAGGCATTATAGGTGGACATAATATATGCTAACAAGTTTAGCTCATGAGGCTACATGGAAAAAACTACAATCTAGAGAGTGCTGAAACTGTCCCTATCCACCCCGTTTTACGGTATGCTTATAAATACATTTTTGCACAGAGGCAAACTGCTTGCAATTACCTTTCTTTTCAGAGAGACGCAAGTTTTTAAACATTTCAATCACTTCTTGATCGTTTTTGAGTGCTCTTAGAATATCCTCTTCTGACAGTGTGATATCATCCAGGGTCTGCAATAGAAAAAATATTTACAAAATGTTATACATAAGACTGGGGAATTACAGAACATCTACAGTCACTATGACATTTACTGTTCTTATATTGTGCAAATTAACATGCTTGTTGTCCAAATCCTGTGGATGAGTTACTGTATATTAAAACACAAATACACCAAGTAATATTAAGCTTTTACATCTGGTAAACTTCTTTTCATAAATAGTGCATTCTATTAGCAATGATGTCGGCTGACATAATTAAACAATACAAACTGCCCACATTTTGTTGTTTTTGCTCTATTTCTTAACCTACAAAACTGCAATGTAGGAGTGGAATGTTTTATGTATATCTCAATATAATATGTTGAGTATAGTAAAAATCTGACATTCAAAATCTGCTAGCTAATTTTATAATCTGAGAATAGCAAAGCCTAGAAGTCTGTGACTCACACATTACACATTGCCACCGGGATATGGTGATATAAAAAGCCTGCCGAAGAAGATTTCTTGTGCAGTTCAGAATGCTTCACTTTCATCACCAGTGTCTACTGGTTCTCATGCATTGACATTACATTGCAATGAAAGGCATACACATGTAATATAATGTTGTTAAACAAGGGTATTCAGGGCCGTAAGACACTTATTTCAAAGGGGGGGGGGGGCGTTTTCCCCCCAAAAAAACCGGATGATATTTGTGAGTCAAATATGCGCGCGCAGCGTGCGAAAATTTGCACCTATTTTTTGCACGATCGAGGTACATTTTGGCTCTAAACAAGCTTGTAGCAAAGAATATTGCATTTTGGGAAGACAAATGCGTGCGTAGCGCGCAAAAAATTTTCATCTGTGTACAAATTTTCCGGGGAAGATTTTCAAAGGGGGGGGGGCCCCCCCCTTACGGGCCTGGTATTTATGAAAATCCTGCTGCAAGTTGTATATATATACTTGATGTTGTGACTTCAATTTAATTAAAGACCCTTTCTCTTGTGAATAACACATACATGTAGTTTGGTAGGGATTCGATTTTACTTAATTATTAATATTTGCCCATCTGTATTGTGTATAGGATGAAAGTCAGACGACCTACCTGTAAATGAAAGTAGAAGCTAACTACTTTAATGCATGTTTTGCACCGTTTGTTTTGTAATGTGGAAATTAGCCCTGTTGGAACTGTAGTGGTGCTAATAAGCTGAACTGCACAAGAAATCTTCTTTAAGGGGGGACTTAAGGAAGTTTTTGATTTGATTTTTTGAATTTTGTGAGTGCTGTAATTATTGAATTATTAATCAAATGCATATAAAAGTATACATTTTTGGAAAGGAAATGGATCAGAGAATCCAAATTTGGTGTCAATTTTGACCCAAAAAGTAGATTTTGTTGAGAAAATCACAAAATTCACTTTTTTGACCCAATTTTTTTGTTGTTGAACAAAGCTAACAAAAATAATTTTGAGTAAAAAATGGCCAAATCAGTTTATAATGATGTTAAGACACTAATGGAGGGACGATTTTTTTTTTTTAAAACCTAATCTAATTTTTTTGAAAATTTTGACCAAAAAGTGCCAAAAAACGTGAAAAAAAATGTTTTTGTTTTTTTACACTTTTTTTGTCAAAATTTCAAAAAATATTGGATTAGGTTCAATAACAAAAAATCGTCCCTTCATTAGTGTCTTAACATCATCAAGTGATTTGGGCATTTTTAACTCAAAATTATGTTTGTTAGCTTTGTTCAAAAAAATTGGGTCAAAAAAGTGATTTCTTTTTGTGATTTTCTCAAAAAATCAACATTTTTGGTCAAAATTGATGCCAAATTTGGGTTCTCTGATCCATTTTCTTTCCAAAAATGTATACTTTTATATACATTTGATTAATAGTTCAATAATTACAGCACTAACAAAATTCAACAAAAAACTTCCTTAAGTCCCCCCCTTAAGGCCTGCCTGCTCATGCTTGTGCCAACATGTATTGCTACATTGGCTGTTTAATTACAAACCAAATATTGCAAATGCTTACTTGCTTGCTTAATACGATTTGTGTTCTCGATCTACAATGGTTCTCTACACTTTCCTGTCATGCATTGCTGTCTTTAAGGTTGTTCCTGTGGTTAATTTTTTATTTGATATTTTTAATAGAGCTTGCTGAGTTCCACAATAATCTGAAATTTGAGCTTGATCGGAGGTACGGTTTTCTAGATATGACGATTTAATTGTCAAAAATGAAGCAAAATTGAAGCGTTCATTTCTTTTGTTTCTTATTGTTTGTTTGACCCCCTAGCAAAATAATTAATCTATGCAAAAATGTTTTAATTAATTTTTACAAGAAAAGTATAAATGCTACAAAGCTGGAATTTTGGGAGCTTGTTAATTATAGTTTTTAGAAACTTTTCTGTGCTGCGGGAGGCTGTAAAACATCTGCATAATTAATTATACTTAATTATCTAAGGAAGCTTTAGGTCATTGACAAATGAGGCTAATTAATGCACTTAATTCATTTTTTCAAGTTCATGCACTTTCTTAAATGTATTACCACTTGGTGTATTATGTTGGTTATACAGCGTGTCCCAAAAAACTGGGTTCAAATGTTTGCGAGCTTATAACGAAATAAGTAGGAATTATGGATAGTTTATATTTAAGGATATCAAACAAAATATACCTGACCTTAATCGGGTAAATTTGGAGACCAATCCAATCTAAACTTTTTGAAATACAAAGATTTGAATAGAGCTTGGTCAGAACCCATTTGTCCCGATTTAAGGAATAAACCATCCGTGCGTTGCATGAAACTGTGCGCTATGTGGTTTATTCTCCGAAAGAACTTAACAATAACTCGGACTATAACAAAGAACATTTTTGTTAATGTTTATGTAAATAATGAACTTGTATTATTGGTATATGACCAAGATAAATTTTTTTACTGCCCAAGTAAAGACTTGGGCAGTAATTAATAAATGCAAAGGCAAAACATTGACGAAATCACAACAATGGGCAATTGCAACACATCAGGGTGTTCCTTGAAAAGTGGGACAAATGGGTTTTGACTATGCTCTATTAAAATCTTTGTATTTCAAAAAGTTTATATTGGATTAATAACAGAGTTTAACAAATTAAGGTCGTGTATATTTTGTTTAATATCCCTAAATATAAACTATCTATGTTTCCTACTTTTTTAGTTGTAAGCTCGCAAACTTTTGAACCCATTTTTGGGGGACACGCTGTACTACTCTCCTTATTTCCTGTGCTGCGGGAGTCTATAGGAGTTTTTAAAAAATATTTAGAGCAAAAACAAAAAACTAAATTTTCATAGAACATTTCACCTAGGGAGTCAAAAAAACACAATAAAAACAAAAGAAAATAGACTGCCCTCTGTTGGCCGAAAAACAATGCAAAACAAAAGAATTCAAAATGACTTCAAATGGTTATATCTGTTGAACCGTGCACCCTATTCACCTCCAGTAAAATACTTTTGTGTTGTACTCAACCAGCTCTACCTTATACTTGAATATCAAGATTTTGTTCTAGCCATAGGAACACCCTTAAGTCTCCGACATTCAAACCAGTGTCCTGTTTTAGCACATCGATGTAAGTTAGGGCAGGTCTTCCAGGTTTTCTTCTCCCATGCATGCTTTGGTATCCAGTGAACCAGCTTTGACACACATTCTTGACTCCTATAGAGCAGTGGCCTGAGAATCTTGTCCTTCTATCCCTGATCTTGTGGGTGATTTTGGGAGGTCTCCATAGTCCATACAGCTCTGTGGTAGTTGTATGTTGCTTCCAGTGAATGTTGAGGACAGCCCTCAGCATACGAGTATAACAGCCGTCAAGTTGCTTTGCTAGCTTAGGAGTGGTGGTCCATGCCTCACAGCCATATAGTAACACAGATTCAACGGTTGCGGCGAACAGGTAAAGTTTGAATTTTCTTGGTAGGGTGGATTTCCAGATCTTGTTCAGCTTCCCACAGGCTCTCCAAGCTGCTGCCTTACGTTGCTTGATATCTGTTTCAGTGCTTGACATCCAGGCATCTAGGTACTTGAAATCGTTTACTTCATCTAGTTTGGTTCCATCATTTGTTCTGATATCCACCGCACTTGTTTGGTTGTATGCCATGAACTTTGTCTTCTTTGCATTCATAGTCAAGCCAACTTTAGCCACTGATGTCTCAACCCCCTGAAGCAGATCTTGTGCCTGCTGTAATTCTTCAGACAGCAGGGCAATATCGTCTGCAAAGTCAAAATCTGTCACTGCTACAGGTCCAATCCTTCTGCTTCTTCGCTTTTCAAGATGGAATCCAAGCTCTTCTTCCTTTCCTGCTATAGCCATTCTCAGGGCGAAGTCTAGTTCAAACAGATATGGGGCAAGGGTGTCACCCTAAAGTACACCAGCTAAGATTTTGAACCAATCTGTTTCTCCATCTGGAGAAATCACTTTAGCCATGGTTCCCTTGTACATGTCTCCAACAATATTGCAAAAGGTATGTTAATTAATAATAATAATATAATAATGAAAACTTATAAAGCGTCGGTATCCGCCATAAATGGCGCTCATGGCGCTTATGCATTTACAAACAAGTTATCAATAAAGCACAAAACATATCAGATATCACCAAAAGATTATTGGGTAAAAGCCACTTTAAATAAGTGGGTTTTTAAGTCCTTTTTGAAACTGTTTATATTGCTGCTTTTAATCGGACGACAGCAGGTAAATTGTTCTTGCATATGCTTGCCGCTGCAATCCCAAAGGCTCTGTTGCCCCACTACGTTTTTGTACGATTTAATTGTAAGAGACCTTGCTCTAACGAACGAAATGCCGAGGAGTGTATGTTTGAACAGAGTCAGCAAGATATACGGGTGCTTTACAAAGTTGTATTTTGTAGATGAGTAAAGAGTATTTGAAAACAATGCGTTGCTCCACAGGTAGCCAATGTAAATCAGCTAAGACAGGGGAGATGTGATCAAATTTCCGAGTAAGTGTGATTAGTCTAGCTGCCATATTTTGTAACCGTTGAAGTCGAGATAATAAGAAATCAGAAATACCAAATAAGAGTGAGTTGCAAGAGTCAATCCTAGAAATTATAAGAGCATTTACAATGGTTTTCGCTGCACCACATGTAAGATGTTTACGGACACGTCCAATGTTTCTAATTAGCCATCCTCTTAGTCTTAATCTTAGCACAGATGGTGAAGTTCCACCATCTGTGGTTAGGCAATCAATTTCATAGCATTATGCACCTGTATCACACACTATACGACTCCCGCAAGGGTATATTTTCATATATTGGCATTGCAATCCATTTCAGTCAACAATGATGTATGACGGTGGGGTGTGTCATATGGTCCGTCAAATCAATCAATGGTGCATCACAAAATTGACTATAAAAGGGTACCATCATTGTATGGCAAATGTCGATCTGTCACATTTGTGACACAGTGCGTCACAATGTACATGAGACCTGTGATGCACCATTCACGGGGTCGTACATAGTGCGCCATACAACTGACAGGTGTAGGGCACGTTTGCGAGTCATTTTTCTCTCTCTAATTTGATTATAGTTGGCACAAACACATCAAATGAAGACAGACTGATTTACCTTATGAATGTATTTTTGCAAGTCCCATTTTGTACTTTTAGTTAAGTGCTCCAGTTCTCCAACAAGTTGGCCCATTCGCTGGCAAAAATCGGAAAGCTGATTGTTGTGTACTCTTGACTTGCACCTTACTTCTATGTGACTGCCAGCGTGTTGTACACGCAACACCTGAAAAGAAAGTTCAAATTAATAATTTTTGCAAACATGCTGGTTTACATGTATTAAATATTAGTCAAGGGGTCTATAAATCACTTTACTATGATGCAAAATCAGATAATTCTTATAAACAAAATATCGATCCTGTCCTGTAATTTCAAAGTTGACTGATTAACAACTAATCACTCAGTATTCAGGTATAGGAAAACTAATCAAAACTGCAACAATTTTAAACAAGATTATCACCAAATGTATAGCTTAATTAGAGCTGATGATTATTCAGATAAAGTTTAGGACAATCAAACCATAAAGTTCAAATAAATTTTTCATGAGATAATTTCTATATTGATTATGTGTTGTTTTCTCCCTTCTGTGATTTATACACAGCAAAAAAAATAGACTAAAAATCACAGACAAACGTGTGAGATTAAACAAAAGACTAAGTATTTACTCTTTGAAGAGCAAAGACCACATTTTAACGTTTATCTCTGCCAGAGATGCAAAGCAGTACATTTTTTAATCGCTTTGTTGTATTTTACTCAAATATAGCGCCAAACTTATCCATTCGCCGAGTAAATATGTGCCATCATACTCATTCGCTTTCATGCATAATAACAACAACAACAACAACAACAACAACAACAACAACAACAACAACAACAACAACAACAACAACAACAACAACAACAACAACAATGGATAAAGCGCAAGTGTCCGTCAAACAAAGCCGCTCACTGCGCTACGCAATACGAATGCAGAAACATAATAATATACTACTACATGTATACAACATTACAAGTCATTGGCAAAAGCAATTTTGAACAAGAGAGTTTTTAGAGCGGTCTTAAACGATGATATTAAGCTAAGATGATAAGATGGTTCCACAGTTTTGGAGCACATGTTGCAAATGCGGAACGTAGTCCTGTGCGATGAGGTGCATGGCGAATGATTGTGCATTGAGGGGATGCATGGATGTTTTACCGGAATGTATGGGGCTTGTCTGAACTTCTCAAAGTATTTGAAGGTACATTATTACATATTTTGTCCATTTAAGGCTGAATTAACTTGCATAGAATTTGAACCACGTTCAGCTTTGTGCTGATACATGAATGCATGCATTGAATAGCTGGCAGCAATGCATGCAATGAACGATTTTGTTGTAGTTGTATTCAGGCTCTTCACAACTATCATGGTCAAAAATAAATGAGATGGGACAAACTCCACTGATTTTTGTTCTGATTTTCTTTTCAAACTCCACTGATGGTAGTAAATTGTCCAATATGGACAGAATATGTAATCATGCGTTGTGGCAATCCTCAAACAATCACTAAAAACGTTCCTTTCCACACGATCCCAGACCGTGATTATAATTCTACACTGCAAAAAGTGCTCAACATTGAGTAACATTTTAAAATGTAATAACACGGTAGGGAACTGTGTGGCGCAGCGGATAAGCACTAAATTCATAATCAAAAGGTTGTGGGTTCGAGTCCGGCAGTGGTCAACATGTTGTGTTCTTAAGGCTCTTTACTGCAATTACTTCTCTCCACCCAGGTGTAAAATGGGTAGCTGTTTGGACTTGGAGATAATCAATCAATCAATCAATCACTGAAATTTATAGAAACTTGTACTAAGGCGCTTAATTGGCACACTATGAAATGCAAAGAGACAACTACTTTACAAAAGCATGTTCAAAAAGATGACATTTTAAAAGTTGTTTAAATATGTTGATGGAATCTGCATTTCTGATATGATAAACCGGTTTCATTGACGAGGAGCATAGGATGAAAAGGCGCACGATCAGCAAATGTGATAAGGTGATCCTTGGTTCAACCAAATGTGGTGCAGTCGAAGAGGTGAAGCGTAGACACCTGCGGCCAGTCTGAACATGGAGCAAGTTTGCAAGATATAGTCCGGTGTTTGTTGATGGAGAGATTTATATGTGAGGACTAAAATCTTGAAATCAATCCTATGCTCAACTGGAAGCCAATGAAGGTGAACAAGATCTTGAGATATAGGGTCATACTTTCTCTTTCTCATCACCAACCGTGCTGCAGTATGTTGCACATTCCAAAGTCTTGTGATGACTACAGTGCAACAGAGCATAAATTTCCAAATATTGAATTATCAATATAGTGCCTCCGGATTGTTGTACAACAATGAACATTTCAATCCTAAGTATGTGTATCATATATAATTAAAACAGCTTTGTTTTAAAGTACTATTTTGTGTCCTTCGTATGATTATCAGTATTGTTACATTTCTTATTAAACCTGATTTCGGATTGGCCAATACTTGATTATATACACGGTAATCCAACCAGCTACTGCCTACTTCCTTTCATGGCCTTGACTATTTAAACATTTCTTTTTTATTTAGACTTAGTGCAGGCCTTTAACACGATACCTGCTTGTACACCCATGCATGTCAGCACACGGTCACCTAAAGTAACATACACCATTATGACTGCACACTGCGAATTACATTTCAAATTTCTTGCAGCGCGAATTTCAAACCACTGGTCCCTAAGCATGAGCATGTCCTTGAATATTCCTTCAATTGTTTGCGTGCATGGCTGCACAAGTATTAATAGACTTTTGCCAAGTCTGTGTACAGTTGTATGAAATAGTGGTTACATGTGGTTTTTTCTCTTTTTAAATATACTAAATGTTTGGAGGACGATATTTTAAATACTTTAAGGGATATTGATTTATCTGCTCAGACCATTCTTTTAAGCACATCTTTACCTTTAACTTTATACCATGCAAGTCTGGTTTGGATACACAGTATTACTTAATAATTTCAACGAGTTTGGTCATTAATTAAGCTTAATTAAGACATATTTTGGGTTTTTGTTAAAAAGTAAAGATAAATGTGAACTTTTTCTCAGACAGTATTGATGCCAATGATGGGAACTTCATTTCCTGTAACTTTGGTGTTTATAGTATTTATAATTTTTGCTGGAAATTCCAAAAAACAAAATGTTAATGTATCTCTTTATAATATGCTAATCATATGCAAATAAGGTCAAACCATTTTTTTTTTCTATGACATTAAATCACCAATCTGTATTCTAGGATATGATATTGTTTCCTTGTCTGACATATGTTACTTTTTGAATTAGAGTGTAATTTCAATAACATGCACTTTTGGAAATTTATGCTCTGTTGCACTGTAGTCTTGTTTATGCCAGCTAGTAAGCTGTTGCAGTAGTCAAGTCTTGAAGTGACCAATGTGTGCACAACTATATTTGAGTGGAATCCATGGTTAAGTGTCTAAGATATCACAATCTAAGTGTCTGATAGGAATACGCGCCATTATCAGAATTTGTAAGATAGGCAGCAATAACCTATTAAAGTGAAGCGAACTGATTCTGTGTATCCAATACTGAGCAGTGGAATAAATTTGTAAAGCGCTTTGAGTATACTTAATTTGATAAAGCGCTATGTAAAAACTAACATTTATTTAACTACAATCTTGGAAAAAAGTCCTTGGAACGCTTTACACGTTTTGAGTATTAATTATGTGCAGATTTCTTTCTGATCTTTAAATGATATGTTTTTGTTAAGAGCTGAATAGCTGCTATTTGACAACAATTTTCCCTTCCTCATGCACTCCCCATCGATCAATGTTGGGACTTACACCTTGAACAACTGCAGTGCTGAAGACATTAACATTCCTCAACATTGCACGGGGGAAAGGGGGTGTTAGTTTCCCATTGTTAACGATCGAGTAAGCGTTCCATGATTTTTTTCCAGGATTGTTTTGCCAAAGTGAGAAAAAAAATCAGCTGAATTTGGATTTTCTCTCATAACTCAAAAACAGAATTTTGGATGAAGTTCTTATTAAACATGATTGTAGATTCAACCATAGGCGTTAGAGCTATAGTATTGTCTTTGAAGAAAACAATTAATCTATTTAGGGAAGGGTCACTGTAAACAATCCCCTATGGCAATTTACATGTGTGTTCTAAAACGCGTGACACGAGCTGCATGCATGTTGCTGAGATTATATTTCTTTCTTAACTTATTTTTTTTAATGATAGATAAATGTATAAGTTAAAAGTTTAACGGGTTCGCCGTTGGACAAGTTTTAATCTGTCAAGCTTTCGTCAGGATTAGCTCTGACTTCTTCAGGACCAAATTATTATAATATTAAACAAAACATAGAGATTGCCACTTCTCTTGTTATCATCATTTGGTGCCCTTTCCTACTTGTGAAAGAATTGGTGGCTCTGAAAAGAGCCGTTCAGATCATCACCTATCGGCAAAAAATAGCGTTGCCAACACGTTGGTATACATAGCTCTGAATCTATGCGACAATGAACATCGCAATAATGAGTTAAAACACATTGAAAAAGCATTGAATAAGAATGGCTATCCCTCGAAACTCGTACACAAAGCTATTAGAAGACAAAGTGCTAATGTATTATTAGCCAGGAAAAGATAGTGGAAGATGACTACAAAGGTATCACGTTCATGCCATTTGTCAAAGGTGTCTCAGACAAAATTTGCAGATTCTTAAATCGTGCCGGTGTTAAAACTTACTTCACCAAATCGACCAAACTCAGAGATATTGTCAGCAAACCTAAAGATCCTATGCCCAAGGGTCGTTCACCTTGCGTGTATAGCATACCATGTAGTTGTGGTGAACAATATATTGGTCAAACCAAAAGGCCTTTAAAGGTCAGATTGTCTGAACACAAATTGTCTGAACACAAAAGAGCTACATAACAAGGTTGGTTGTTTGTTTGATTATTGATGTTATAGGGGATGTCGCTATATACCACGCTGTTTGGGATGTCCCTCCAACTGATGTTAAATATTCTACGTAACAGTTGAGTATAGCATCCGTTTATTCGGACTTCAATTTTCCTGCTGATGGTCCATTTTGCAGAACCGTACAACAAAATGCTTTCTACGCAGGCTTTCAATAATCTGATTTTTTTTGTTCTTTCAAGATCAGATTTCCAGATCTTCTGCAATTTATTGCAGGCAACCCATGCTTGTGCTTTTCCTGCTTTTGAATTCCTGAGATGTGTCTAGAACATAGGCCTCCAAATATTTGAAATTGGAGACATTTTCCAGCTTCAGGTCTTTACGCTGGCTGAGGTGGTAGTATTAATAAGGATCAGGCTTTTTGTTTTTCCTTCATTCAAATGTAAGGCCAACTGCATTTGATGCATCCTCAACACTCTGTAACAATGATTCCGCTTTTTACTGATTGATGTTGCTAGGAGAGCTATGTCGTCTGCGAAGCGAGATCGTGAAGATGAATTTCAGGATAGCGTCTGCTCCTCTAGGCTCCAGTAGAATACCTGTTTCATCATGGATGTCTGGTGTACTTTTACTCATAAAATGTCATGTGGGTTAACTTTATGTCCAGAACTATGTAACCGATATCTCTATACAAATAGCAGAATGGCCATTGTTGATATACATATCAATTTAAACAATGTTTAATTTATTTGGAGAAGCGGTCACATTGGAATCGGAACTAGATGGTTTGGGCCTACCTACTATCAAATTGGCAAGTATAGTGGTTTGCTTTGTGATTTTGTTCTAAATTGTTGATAAACTTCACACAATTTTAATAAAATTATTTAAAATATTAAAAATAAAATATTAAAATAAAATAAATAGATAAATAACTATACATCAACATCAATACTCTTAGTTAGTAATACCCCCCCCCCCCTTCCCCCACATCACCACCCAGACACACATGACATGATGACAATATCCCCCTCTATGGCTTTAGCCAGGGGATAAAAATGAATAGAGAGGGCCTGTCATGATGCACAACTGGCAGGCGATCATCATTTAGGCCCTTTCTATTCATTTTTGTTTGTTCCATAAACAAAAATGTAACCAACATTTGGGTATGACTTACATCGTGTATTGTTTCAAGGCATGCCATCTTCCTTTTTGTAGCTTCTGCGCTTTCTGCAAACGTTTTTCCAAACTTTTTTTTTGGAAAAAAGCTGCTCTGCTTAATACAGGTACCCAATTCTTGGCAGATAAATTCTAATTTGTCTTGACATTTCTCATGAGTATCCAGAAGAAATGAAAGACTTCCAAGAATCTGCAATGCACCTCTTGCATCTACATCTAGAAATGATTTCACAGCTCCCTGTCTGTCATCTGGGATATGGGTTATGAAAAGCTTCACAATCTCAACAGGATCCTTGCTAAATTGTGATACTCTAACATTCTCCCATTTCAACTTTCCAAATAGTTTTCGACTACTGTTGACCACAATACAATCTATTAAATCATACCAAAGCAAGCACACTTGACATGATGAATCACTTGGACATTGAAACGAAGGACACTTTTTGGGGGTCTTGCAACTGCCAAGATGTTTTACTATGCGTCTATGCCATTCAGTTACAACAGTTTCAATACATTTCATTATCTGTTTGCAGACTTCGTTACTGATCATGTGAATCTTTGTATAATTTTGTGCATCACTCCATGTAATCTGCAAGTATAAACAAGAACATAAATATTACACTCATCTCATCTTTTTTCACTGAAAGACAAAAGATATGTAATTTAAAGTGTGAATATGAAACCAAACTACAAGCCCTTCTCTCAAAAATAGTGTTAAATACATTTTTTCATTTTCTAAATCCAAAACAGGACCTTAGATGATCCATATGGAGTCACATGGGTGTCAATGAAGGTCATATACGCGACTTTATTTTATTTTATATTTTTGAAGAAATGTTTTGTAATAATATTGTAATAATTCTAATGTCTTAGAATTGGAGATGTATCTTTAGTAACATTTTAGAACATTTAAGACCCTGTGCCGTACGGAGAGGGGGGAAAGGTGGAAGTATGCAGAACTTTATTCAACCTTAAATATTTGGTGAAGATCAGTGTCAATTCCACATGCCTTAGAATCGGAGATTACTTTTTAATTACAGTTTAGATCATCTTAGACCCCGCGCCATACAGAGGAGGGGGGAGGGCGGAAATAGGCAGAACTTGAATTTGATTTTTCTTTTTAAATTAAACCTTAAATCGTTTAAAATGAATTGTTTGATTATTTTTAAAATAACATTTTACTCCAAATTTTGTCCCTATACTAATTAACTGACATTTTCAGAAGGGCCAAGTAATTATTGTTACTTTTAGTGCCATTTACACAAGATGCGTGTAGTTTTAGGGAGTTGTGCAAGGTGTGTAAACTTACAGTGTAATTGAGCGCTGAGGATCCATTTGTATCTTTTACACAAACATCATTTGCATCTGTTGTTGCTGATGCAGTCATACTCTCCTGAAAAAAATAAAATATTCTCTATTACTATTAGGCAAAAGAAAAAATTGTTTGCTTGCCCATAGATGCTCTCAAAATAGTGATAAATGCATTTTTTCATTTTCTAAGTCCAAAACAGGACCTTAGATGATCATATGGAGTCACATGGGTGTTAATGAAGGTCATATACGTGACTTTATTTATTTTTAATTTTTTTGAAGACAAATTTTGTAATAATATTGTAATAATTCTAATGCCTTAGAAATTGGAGATGTATCTTTAGTAACATTTAGAACATTTAAGACCCTGTGCCGTACGGAGAGGGGGGAAGGGCGGAAGTATATGCAGAGCTTAATTCAACCTTAAATATTTGGTGAAGATCAGTGTCAATTCCACATGCCTTAGAATCGGAGATGACTTTTTAATTACAGTTTAGATCATTTTAGACGCGCGCCGTACGGGGAGGGAGGAAATAGGCAGAACTTTAATTTGATTTTTTTTTTAAAATCAAATCTTAAATCGTTTAAAATTTAATTGTTTTATTATTTTTAAAATAACATTTTACTCAAAATGTTGTCCCTACTAATTATAACTGACATTTTCAGAAGGGCCAAGTAATTATTTCTCCGTAATGTTAACTTTAGTGCCATTTACACAAGATGCGTGTAGTTTTAGGGAGTTGTGCAAGGTGTGTAAACTTACAGTGTGATTGAGCGCTGAGGATCCATTTGTATCTTTTACACAAACATCATTTGCATCTGTTGTTGCTGATGCAGTCGAACTCGCCTGAAAAAAATAAAATATTCTCTATTAGTAGACATAGCACATTGCACACACACAGAGTCTGCCCAGGCCTATGTAAACACCCTATCTGCCCATTGTTGAGATTTGGTTCACAGTATAGAGCACTCTATCAGTTCTTCACCCGGAAGTTAAAGGGGCATTGAGAGATACGTATGGGAGTGATCCCTCAATTATCCTGGAAATCAGGTTTTTTTGCACAAGTAATACATATACTAACTACCATCTGAAACAGTTTACCAACATTCGCCGTTGATCATATAAAATTTCATGATTTTCTTAGTTTCGATATGATCATATCGAAACTAAGGTGCTGAATTCGGAAGTTATGCTAAGTTTTACTCACGGACTTTCGCGGCAAATCTCAACCCGGAGTGCCGTTATTTGCTTAGTTTGGCATGAAGGCGACATCGGAATTGTATGATATTTTGGATTTGGGCTATGTTGATGATTATCTTTACGTTATTTGCTCATTTAGTATATCGATACATCTCTCAATGCCCCTTTAAGTGTAAACTGTCAATCATTCGTTGTGAATGCCCGGGGGGTACTCGGATTTGGTTTGGTCGGGGGTGTGCCGCTGGAGATTCAAAACCCATACCCATTTTTAGGGGTGTTTTTTGAAAAATCGGTACCAATTTTTAGGGGTTTTGCTTCATTTTAGACCTATTTTTTCGCAAATTTTTGCGAAAATAGACCAATTTTTCGCAATTTTTCGAGAAAATAGACCTAATTTTTTGCAAATTTTCGCGAAAATAGAAAAAAAAATCGCGAAAATAGACCCATTTGTAATAAGTGACCCCATTATTAGGGATTTCCAGCACAAAATCATACCCCATGTTTAGGGATTTTGTGCCAAAAAAGCTACCCATTAGAGCGGCACACCCCCGTATACCGTCTTGGGTGAGTACCCCCCCCCCCCCCGGGTGTGAATGAATATTCAGCCATGACTATTCATGACCTCACACGATGTGATCGTCGCGATTCAGTGTCCTTCCCAACAACTGATCTGATTACAATATTCATAAAATGCAAATAACGCCACGCCCCTCCTCTGTCACTGTCAGACGAAGCCATCCACAATTTAAAATTCATATTTTGTTCCACGTAAAACTTAATTTCAAATAACCAATTCTGAATGTTTCGTGTCATATAAGAACTAAATTCGGCTATCATCAAAGCAAATCAGTTCTACTCTAACTCACGATCAGCTTTTTGTTACCATTGATGTACTATTTCTGTGCCACAAATCATGTTTTGAGCCGATAAAATCCACCATGTCTTAGATCGTCTGGTTTGCTACGACCATGCATGATAGTGCGCCCCCTATAAAACCTTCACCCGTGAATTTGCGCATAGTAGACAGGGAACTTTGCCTTCGAGATACTTGTCCCATAGTTATATAGTCTCTGGTCTGCCACTGGGAGCGTACTTACACCAGAGAACAACAACATATGAAGAGCTGTGTTGCAAAAGAGCCTATACATCCACTTCTACCTGTTACTCATTTTGCATTATTGAATGGCTATTGAATTAGATTGGATGGCTATTCATTATGGAATGTGGCTTGTATTGTTGGTGCCTCAATTGGCGTGCATGGATGCACTAATCCAAGTCATGAAGACAGCCATACAATAATTTGATTAATTAATAATGCAAAATGAGTAACATGTAGGAGTGATCTGTAAGCCCTTATGCAAAAAAGCTCTTCATATAATGTCTGCAACTCCACTTTGAAAACACCCCGATATAAAATTGATTATCCTCACATTGTGCACTCCCTATAGGGCAGTGAGCTTGCCATATATGGTAGGGGTGACCTTTCACTATATAACCTTGATTCTGGTATAAATATTTATCATCTGTTTTTTTAGTTAGGACTGTTTTTACAAATTTTGAATCTATTATATTGGGCCGATTTAAATGACCTAAACTGCGATACTGTACTTCAATCCATTTAGTGATATGCTCAGATTTTTGCATCCTTCAAGTGCATAATGTGAGTAAAAGACTGAGAATTTAAATATGGGTATTTAAGAAATGTAAAAGCTTGTAATTTCTTAATGCAGCAATATATTTGTCAATCAAATTGGGTATACATGTTATATATCTATTAATCACTGTTATGATGGGAAAAAAATTGTCGGACATTGCTCATTTGCATATTAATGACTTGAATAGATAATTAGCTAATTTGCGTATTTAATAAGCTTATGAAATTAAATTATAGTTTAAAAGATTGGGTATCATACAGTTAGCCAGTATACCAAGTTTGATTGCAATACACCATTCACATCTGGATTTATAACATTTACGCATATTAATTAGCTGGACTTAGTCATTTTTTGATTGCGGTCAGTGAAATTGGTCAAAATGACCAATTTCACTAGATTATTTTAGCTTAAATGCAATATAATTTTACCATATTTTTTAATTTAACATGGTATATAGATATTTAATTGTAAAGAAATATGTGTAAATGGTGTTTTAAATGTTACATTATCTACAAATCCTGAAAAATTCTATTTTTGGGCATTGTTACTGTTTTTGGCAGGTTTTCGGCCATTTTCGGAGTATTTCTAAACACCGTAAGACAAGAACGCATTGACCGATCGTCATAATTCTTTTTGGAAAATAAATCTTTCACCAATTTTGTACATGTCTCAATTATTTGAATTTTATGTGTGCTATGCCTACTATTAGGCCAAAAAAAAGAATTGTTTGCTTGCCCATAGATGCTCTCAAAATAGTGTTAAATACATTTTTTTCATTTTCTAAGTCCAAAACAGGACCTTAGATGATCCATATGGAGTCACATGGGTGTCAATGAAGGTCATATACGTGACTTTATTTTATTTTATTTTTTTTGAAGAAAAATATGTGAAAAAAATAATCTCTTTTTTCTTTTTCTTTTTGGTAAAAAGAAAGAAAAAAAGTGACACGGTCGGGACTGTATTGCATGGTCAGTCGGACGAGGACAAGCAAACAACTTTTTTTTTTTGGCCTTAAAGATCTGATCTGTAAATGTACGTTGGTGGGAGACATTCTTAATCACTTTTCAGCATCCGGTGTCATTTCATTGTTTTCAGAGGCACTATAGATTCGTCATATCTTTGAAACTATGTGGACAATTATTAGATATGCCAATGTCACTTGAGAACACATTAATAACTTCATGGCCATGGTTTCATTCTAGGGACCCTGTTTTTAATTTATGGTCGTTTGAAAATTGGCGGGTGAGCTCATTTTGACCGAAATCGTCGAGAAAGCGTTAATTGGACGGACCTTAAATTTGAAATTTGAGCTTGTTGAGCCAAAAGCACCCCATAAACCAAATATGAGCGAATTTGAAGAGGGTATAGGGTTTAAAATTATTTTGGGTGATTTGACACCAAAAACATGACAACTATACATTCTTGTTTGGCAAAGATATTATCAATTGAACGGGACAAGGTTTGGAAAAACGCAACAACTCTACACCTTTTTTGGGTGGCGAGTTCAAAAAGGTGTGTGGCTCCAGACTCACAATGTTGTCAATATTAAATGCTGGACACACTCCTAATATTTCTGTTTGATGAAAGTTGTAATGCTTTTATTTATTTGTTATATGGTACCTCATGTATTTGTAATCTTTAAAGGGGCATGAAGTGATATTTTGGAGAATGAACCCTCAATTATGATAAAAATAGGGACAGCGGTCCCAAATAGGTCGTCCGTTTATATGGGTAGTTTGGTTGCAATTGTACTTCATCTGTTTAAATGTAATCAATTTTACATATGCAGCCAATTTTACATCTTAACCTCAGATGACCTTTGACCTGTGGTATGTGACCTTTGACCTCAGTAACATATGAAGGTTTCCATGTTGCATCTATGACCGAGGTTTGGTTGCAATTGGTCATTGTATGGAAAAGAAATGGACAATACAAAAAGGTGTACTCGATTTTGACCTCAGATGACCTTTGACCTTGGTATGTGACCTTTGACCTCATTTACATATGAAGGTTTCCATGTTGCATCTATGCCAGAGGTTTGGTTGCAATTGGTCATTGTATGGAAAAGAAATGGACAATACAAAAAGTGTGTACTAAATTTTACATCTTGACCTCAGATGACCTTTGACCTTGGTATGTGACCTTTGACCTCATTAACATATGAAGGTTTTCATGTTGCATCTATGACCGAGGTTTGGTTGCAATTGGTCATTGTATGGAAAAGAAATGGACAATACAAAAAGTGTGTACTAAATTATGACCTTTGACCTTGGTATGTGACCTTTGACCTCATTTACATATGAAGGTTCCATGTTGCATCTATGCCAGAGGTTTGGTTGCAATTGGTCATTGTATGGAAAAGAAATGGACAATACAAAAAGTGTGTACTAAATTTTACATCTTGACCTCAGATGACCTTTGACCTTGGTATGTGACCTTTGACCTCATTAACATATGAAGGTTTCCATGTTGCATCTATGACCGAAGTTTGGTTGCAATTGGTCATTGTATGGAAAAGAAATGGACAATACAAAAAATGTGTACTGAATTTTACATCTTGACCTCAGATGACCTTTGACCTTGGTATGTGACCTATGACCTCATTAACATATGAAGGTTTTCATGTTGCATCTATGACCGAAGTTTGATTGCAATTGGTTATTGTATGGAGAAGAAATGGACAAAACAAAAAGTGTATACCAAATTGTTGACAGACAACACAGACTGACTGACTGACTGACTGACTGACAGACGAAGGATGCTGCCATAAGGTCTCTTCCTACGGACGACCTAAAAACTGGGATTTGTATATTTTTATAATTGTATTACATGTATGTAACATGTAACATGTAACTTACACCTAAATGTATAAGGATTTAAGAAAAATCAGCCCTCTTTGTACACCAAAACCTTGATTCCAAAATGTTGATCGAGCCGCGATCAGCATTTTACCTGCAACATGCGTAATAAATAACCTGAACCATATTTACATAGAGGGCGTTTTAAGAAAAAGTTTCAATAAATAGCGATGGTATTGTTTTAATCAAGTTTTGCTGTGTTTTAGTAGAAAAACAATAATGGTAATTTTTAATGTTCATCTTGAATTCTGAAGTGAATTTTTTGTCGTTGTAAATCTTCAACACTACTTCGTGTCCCTTTAAAGAAATATTCAGTATAGATTCTGTAAAAGTAATAATTTTTATGTGATTAAATGATCGTGTTTTTCTGAATTTCAGCTAATTCGCTTGTTTTTTAAATTTGTGATTTGAAACCTTGAATAGACTAGCTTACACAAAATAAATATATTTGCATGTTTTTATTTTTCGTGGTAGCTGGTTGAAGCGCAAGACAAATAAATGTAGCGCGAGAATGTCCACGTTTACAGTATGGGGCGCTTAACTTTTTTTCAGAATATTCCTCTAATGCCAATTTTTGGACATTTTTGCCGAGATGTCGAAGCGTCGCGGCACATTAGAGACGAGATTTCTCAGTGTTCAGTGTGCTGAGCACCCTTGTCGAAGTTGTAGAGAGGACGAAACAGCGTAAATATAAAAGCTGTTATCGGTTTTGGCCAATGCAAAGGATTGTATCAACATTTGTTTGGATAATTTTTTCAAAGACATTCATAGATAAGCGTTTCCGATTTGACGAGTCAATAAAACATCCAAGGTAATTCTAGCGTTCAACCAATGCTAATGATTGTATAAGATTGTATGAGTCGTGCTCTATGGAGCTGATGGTATATTATTTGTATTAGATTGCCGTCGTTCTATTGAAAAACAGTGGTTAAGAATTATAAATAATTTGTATCGCATACAAAGATTTTATTTTGTAAATGAGCACAGTTTTTCAATATCTGTTGACATGATGTGGTGATTTGGTGAGACTTGCATGATGTAAAATTATATACACAAATAGACTGAGATAAACGATAATCAGAAGAGCTCCTAATGTGGTAAACGGCAAGTGATTGGATGCCAGTATCGTTGGTAACAGTGCCAAGGACACCTTTGGTATTAGGACTGGTCCTACTAAATCAATATGCTCTCGTGGCGATTTACGAAAATAATAGTAAACAAGTTTTACTTTAAGAGACTCATTGTCTGTATGCGTGTGTAATCTGAATGATCCCATTGTTCTCCCACCGCTCGATTTCATGTCTTGAAAGAAAAACTGAATAGATTTTTGTGCCTATATAAATTTGCAAACCTACGTATATTGTAATTGTTGTCATTTTTACCAGCTGATGTAAGGGAGTGTTCATCAAGGGCGTAACTAGGTATTTCAATTTGGGGGGCATCAGGGGGCATGGCCTCTGACTGGGGGGGCATATCCAGTGGCGGTGCCAGCATTAAAAAAAAATGGTGGGCACTATACATTTGTGGGGGCAATTGCATGCGTAGCGCGCGAAAATGTTTGCAGTTTGATATAAAAATTACCTAAAATAAGCTTAATTTGGTCCAAAAGTAGGTATTTCAGACCATTTTAGAGCTATAATTTTAGTTATTTTTAACTATAAAAGTCAAGCCACTAGGCAAATTAGGGCATGTACTGCACTCTCATGGGTAACATTGTATTTTTTCCTATTTCATTTGGGGGCATGGCTTCTGACTGGGGCAAATGATCCCCTCCCACCCCCCACCCACTGTATGTCTAAGTTACCAAGCATTATTTGATTTGCTCGCGAACGAAACATTTCATCGTAAAAATGTGGACCTTTTTTGTGTGCGCATAGCACCAAAAATGTGGATTTTTGTTTGATCCCCCCTAAGTTCAGTACCAATTTTTTTCTTCTGATCCCCCCCCCCCCTTTTTTGGGAGACATTTTTTTCTGATCCCCCCTCCATTTTTTCCAACCCAACCCCCTCCCCACCAAAGTATTTATGAACACTCCCTAAAGTGAACTCAATGGTGAGTGTTGATCGGGAACGCCCGGGCGAGATTAGAACAATGAGATTAGAACAATCTGTGTTGAAAGATACAAATTAATTTGGTCATGATCCAAACAAGAGAAGAGGCGACTTTTAATTCATAATTATTAATATGATTAATCTATTACTTTCTTTATTTTGGAACAAGTGGTCACAACCTAATTTATCAACCCATCTTGAATGGGACTGTGCATTTAATAATTTTACCTATATCATGTTATTTGTTTATTCATCATTGTTGATATAATCAACGGTAAACATGTAAATAATTCAAAGTCGGGGGAAATCTACAATATTTTTTAAATATTTAATTGGAATCCTTAATTTTGATGTGAACGTGAACAGCATACTAAAATAATTACTTTATCGTTATCCTTTGGCGTCTCGGCCAGTTTTTTAGAAGACTTTGTTTAATGATATTTCATGATATTTTCAGGCACCTAGAGGTCGTATTTGCATGTAGTTATTATTACTCTCAGATAACGGAACTGGACAAGACACGGGCAATGTGATAGATAGCTGGTCGGCTATTGCTGAGAGGATTTATTCCTTAAATACTACAGAATTCAACAATGTCAAATTTTATTTGACATTATTATTTGATAATACAATTATTGAACATCTAATAATATAGATGAATTGAATATATTAATTGATATCATACCAGTACATTTAAATATAATTTGAATCTATAAGTTCAAAACACAAGTGGAACCAAGAGTCCCATGATTGGAAGGTCATAATAGGAAATACCGACTGTTCAGTTTCATAAACAGTTTCGGTTAATCAATTTAAAAAGGCCTAGTAAAGTACCAAAAACCTAAAGTTAAATAGCGGATGATGCCGCACCAATTGATAATATGATTATGACCAATGTCAGAATTTTACTAATTCATTAATTATAAGTCCCCCATGGAGACATCCGTACTGTTCAATTTTCGAACGAAATGATACCAAAAATAATGTGAGAATTATTAATTGAAAATACATCATTATCACAATGGTTATCTTAATTGACCATTGGACGTGAACTAGACAATAGTAATTGGTATAAGATTTTACCTTATAAGTATATAATTTGTTCTTTAATCATTACTCGTTGATGATATTTATGATCGTAAAAAGTCAATAATTGGGATTTAAACCCATAAATGTTAAAGATTAATCACCAAAAGCCATATAATACCCACACACCCACCTGGTTACCTACCCCAAAGAGGTATCCAGGGGGGCTGGCTACCTACCAAAGAGGTGCCAGGGGGAGCCTACCCCAAAGAGGCTCCGGGAAAAGGACTCGTGGGCCAAGATACCAAAGATCAGTGTACGAACCAACATGGCAGCCACGGAGGACCAGGATGCACGACCAACAGCGGTCCAACACACTGTAGGGGCTAGGAACAAAGAGGTGCTAGGGGGAGCCTACCCCAAAGAGGCTCCGGGAAAAGGACTCGTGGGCCAAGATACCAAAGATCAGTGTACGAACCAACATGGCAGCCACGGAGGACCAGGATGCACGACCAACAGCGGTCCAACACACTGTAGGGGCTAGGAACAGATTCGACTAATGACATGGGAAAAACCCTATAGAGCTACAAAAGCCCTCCGATAGGGGACGGGAGCCAAAGGACACAAAGAACAGAGGCTCCGGCCGGGGGATGAGGGCCAAGATACCAAAGATCAATGGCACCAACGGGATGTGAACCAATATGCACAACCAACAGGTCCACAACAGGGCCGAAAAAGTGAAGGACCCAGGTGCACAACAAACATGGCCCGCCACATGGCAGAATTTATTATATATTTTTGATATAAGTTTCAAAGAAACAAAAAGAAATCCGAAAAAGACAAACAAATAAATAAACACTATAAAATAAAGAGATTGAGACCACTTTGTTAAAATAATGACAAAATAAATTTTAAGAAAAAATAAAAATAAAAATAAAAAATAATTTGAAACATGGATAGGACTTTACCAGGCAAATTGGCCTAGCTACAATTGGGTGGGTGGGAGTGGCGATTCGTAAATAGTTCCTCTCAGCAGAACAACCGACAAGCGAATGAAAATAAATGGACACGGCAATTGAACCAAAAACCGCGGAACATGGAAGACGGCCTCTGATTGGCTCATCGACCGGTAGCCATGACAGAGGGATACACACAACATCCAAAGCACGCCACTTCCGTTTCATGCAGTAAATGAGTTCGATCGAGAGTGCCCTCTATCAAACTTAATTATTATTGTTATCATACAAATGACTTTATTTTTCTATACAATGGAATATTGGCAAAAATAACTATACTTTATTATTTCTTCTTGTTTGAGAACTGCAACAAATCAATGTACAATAACCACAATTTTGAGGATTTGTGGCCAGCACATTAAAATGTCAGCATGCATGTATCACATACCTATATAAGTAAATTCAGTTTTTAACATAAAATTATCTCACCTCCAGTTTCGGATCTTCAAAACAAATGTCATCATCTGACATATCTGTTGATGACATGGTGACTTGTCCAATTCTGTGCAAAAAAACACATAAAAGGCACACAAATGTTTCAAAAAAATAAGATAATTGGAAATTACTGTACCAGTTAGGTCTTGGTATATATATTGTTATGAGAATCAAATGCTTAATATATGACTAAATAGTATATGTAAATGTAAACATGATCTTAATATCCTCACTAAATGGGAGAAGACTTGGATGATGGAATTCCACCCGGATAAGTGTTAAATAATCAACATCACTCAAAAAAGAGACATCGCACACTATCCATATACCCTTCATGAGCATCAACTCAAGCATGTAGACCAGGTTAAATGTCTCGGAGTTACCATCACCAGCGACCTCAGATGGAACAAGCACATAGACAAGATCACAAATAAGGCAAATAATACTCTCAACTTCCTCCGTCGAAACATCAACGTCCATAATCACCAACTCAAAGCCCAAGCATACAAATCACTTGTCAGACCCATCCTGGAGTACAGCAGCCCTGTTTGGGACCCTCCATCATCAGCTGTCCTCCAACAAATTGGAAAAAATACAAAGGAGAGCGGCCAGTGTTGTTGTCACTAGCCAAAATTTAGTGCCAGTTAAAGGTAGATGTTCCGATTTTCAACTTGAAGTTTTCTATTCTACATGAAAGGTCATCCTTAAAAAAGTTGTGTTCCAAAGTTTGAGTTGCATAGCTCTAATGGTTCTTATATTTTAGACGCACAAGATGCTGTGAACTGTACCCATTGAGTAGTACACAAACTATATCGGTGGTTACCACCACTTCGCGGTAATTCGACGTTATTTCATCGATTTCTCCGTAATTATACCGATTTAGGCCGTCAAATTTCAGTATGATGATGAGAAAAATACGAGCTTTCATATGATATGAAAATAAAAAAGCAAAATAGCTGTTATTGTACACATTACCTTAAATTAGCTTAATTTGTTCTGATTTAGACATTCAAACCAAAATGTTAAGCTAATTTGACACTAAATAAAAAAATAAAAAAATAAAAAATAACTTTCTTTTTTGGGGGGACCAAATGGGGTGAGGCTGAGCTGACTGAGATGGGGGTGGGGGAAGGAGGAGGGAAAAGGTTGGAGGTTAGTGGGGCTCATAGTGAATGAAGCAAAAGAGGTTCTTTCAATGAAGATACATGATAATTCAATGAGGCGATTTGGTAATATGTGTACACTTCCCTTGTAAAGACTCATCATTATTAGGCAAAAAAAAAGTTTGTCTCAAATGACCCGCGGCATTCCCGAAACCGCCCGTGTTAGCTTCTTTTTTTTTAGTGGGTTTTTTTTTCTTCAATTTTTTTTCTTCTTTTCAATTTTCTCAAAAATATCTTGCAAAATGTAACTTTTTGACCAAAAAATAACGATCAGGTCTAAATCAAACAAAAAAAATCTTTAAAAAAATCTGCAGACCGCATTAGATTTTCAGTCTCTCATGTCATTTGAGACAAACCCCTTTTTTTTTTGGCCTTAAGCGTTTGGATAGATTGTGGGAGAAAATTAGTATTCAACACCAATATTAACATCTCCTGAATCATACATCATCGTCATTCTATGGATCATGGCTGATTCTTTGTGATGACTGAGTGCTATCATTGTCTATTTTGTGACATGTGATGCACAGAGATAAGATATAAACCTGTACGTTGCTTCCTTAATGCCATCAGTCCAATTGAGTTTTGGTCTGCCACGTTTACGAATTCCTTTGACAGCTCCTTGAAAAAATTATCACCTTTTCTTGGTTGTCACCTTTACCTGTCTATCAATGTGTCCAAAGTATTGCAGTTTGTTGCACATGATCTTATTACACAGAGAAGTTTGGTCCCCAATCTGGCTTCTGACACAAATTCATAGGTCTTATGCTCTTTCCATGATATTCCTAATGCGAATCATACAAATCAGGACAAAACAGCCTCAGCATCAAGAATCTCTTTTGGATTGGAATCAAGCTTTCTTTCTCATCAACAATAAGCTTTTGAGGGGCTTACCTTTTAGATTGTTTCTTCTCAATATTTAAAAAAAACCATCTTACTATACTCTTCCCCCTGTCTTCGACCCATTGAGCTTTAGATCGTATAAAAGTACCTTTTGATTTCTCATCAACAAAGTTTTATAAAATCTTTTAATTTACCTGCATCTGATTTTGAAATACATCATTGTTATAGCAGTGGCAGCTCGTTGGTGTTTGATGTTGCGGGCTAATCAGCGCGCTAGAATTATTGTTTTTATAATTGAGGATTAAATCGAGCGATTTAGTGAACATTTCTACTATTATTCAGTTCAGTTCAATGTGGGATTTTAATTTGATCGTCTGTAAAATTGATTTTGAGACATTATTTATTTCACTTTCTATTGAAATTTTATATTAATTGTTCAAATGCAAAATGTAGCATTGCATAATTGTTTTGTTTTTTGTGTGTAATTTTTCAGGATGTTCAACAAAAAGTGAAGATATATTTGCAAGGCACGGACCTGTCTAACTTCAAGTATGATGGCTTCATATATGTCTTGGATTAGTAAATAGGTAAGTTAAGCGTTGCAAGCACCACAACACTGCACCGCTGAGCGGTTACATTCGCTCCAAATGTGTGTGTATGCATATGCAAGGTACGGATGTCTAACTTATGACAGCTTTATAAACTGCTCACAAAAAGTATCGAAACACTTAGAAATGATCCAATACATAAAAGGGTATGCATTAATCGAAGCAAATAATCAAGTACATAATTTTGTTCTGCATATTTTAACACCTCGATCGTTGAGATACTATGTTGCGGAGCGGAGTTATTGTCATTTCAAGGATCGTGGGTCCAGTTTCAAAAGTGACACTCATCTCTATTGAAAAGCACGAATCTGATCATTCTAAACAGTAATGCAAACCTCTTTCTATAGGATGATTGTCACTTTTGAAACTGGACCCACACGGCTCAATTGTACATTTGTGAGCATTTACAATATAGATGAGGTGACCGTTGTTTACATTTATGACGCCCTCTGTTGATTTGAGACAAAACAGACCGGGCAAGAGTTCCTATAGTTTACATAGGCCAGATCAGGTTTTCTAACTAGATTGTGGTGTTACAGCAAATTGTTATCAAAACTGTCTTTAAACTTGCTTAGGAATGCTATAAGCTATCGCATTTCACACAAAAAATAAAAAATAAATGAGTTTTACAATTCATTAGAAAGAAATTTCATGTTGTCTTCATTAACTTTACTGTATATTCTGCCCGGAGGGAATCAACAGAGGGTGTCCCATTTGTAAACACACGACGTCACCGGTCACACCATCTATTGGTTTCAAATAAACAGTTATATGTATAGATTTGTCGTTATCGTTACTAGCATGAGATTGGGACGTTGGGCAGTAGGTAAAATATTTGATTGGTTGAAAATAGCCGGGAGCTGTTTACCATCTTCCTGCTTAAAATTAATCGCATTCTTTAGCACACACGCACATGACAATGCTGTTTTATACGCACAACGCAAACACTGCCAAGGCACTGACGGTATTATTATTCGAATGAATTAAATCCCGCCCCAAACTATACACCATTGTCTCATAATATATAGTGCGTATCGGCAGAAAATCAGCCAAAAACCAATCAAATTGCCTGCTGCCATCCAAAACCACATGCACCCACTATATAAGAGAATTAAGTTTAAGTTCTGCACATTTCCTTAATAACCTCATATCTGGAAGTCCACCGCCCCCCCCCCCCCCCCCCCCCCACCTCCCTGGAGATCTCCCACTCCAACCAGCCAAGTTAGCCATGCAATGCAGTTTAAATAAATGCCATTGATGTACTGTTTTCATGGTCACGTGATGTAACAACATTTGTCTATGTCATGATTATTCTAAATAACGTTCATCTATTGAGGAAGTAAGAGTTTCATGCATTTTTTACAATGCTTGTAAACACAAATGTATCACATTGACTTTGTAACATTTTTACAATATTATGCCCAAAATAAGTGGTTTGTTGCACTTACCATCAGTATCGTATAGACTTTTTGTATTAAAATGTTAGCTCTCTTTGCAAAAATGATCCTTCAACGCTTATAAAAGTGTCTCGCTTTGTGCATTATTTGATAGTCCATAAAGTCACTGTACAGAAGTATATATTTATAGGTATGGAAAATCCCAGTTGCTTCATGTACACAAAAGGAAATCCCATACTTAAGTGCTTCCTCCAACCTATGACACCAAGCAACTAAAACTGGTATCACTCATTAATCCACATTCACTATATTCACTGTTGCTATCAACATTTATAACACACAAATAGCATGGATATAGTGTCAAATAATATATATACGAGGGGTATCAAAAAGTTCTTGAAATCACACAGAAGTGAAGGAACTTTATCGATTAAATTTTGTCAGTGTGATCACTGGTCCTTAAAAACATTATGGTGCAAAAATGGTCTCATAAGTATGTTTACTTTCTTTACAGGAGGCGCTAGATGCCAAGGCCATGTAAATCAATGACATCTTCAAACGGTGGTGTGAACATGGTAAATTATAATGGTTCCGATAACCGATTCTTGTGGGACGCCTTAGTAGTTTTGGAGTTATGAGCCTTTCATATTAATTTGGAAGTTACTTTTTGTGCCATTTATATCATTGAAATATCAAAAAACTGTAAAATGTGGTGATTTTCGCGAAGGTTTTATTTTCACGAATTTTGCAATTGGATGTGAAAACTCTCAAAATACCATTTTGTAATAGAGTTATAATTATTGTATATACCGCGAAATTAAAGTCTTGCACATTTTTCCAAAAACTATAAAATCGCAAAAATATCTGTACGCGAAAATAACCACTTATTATAGTATACTAGTGTCAGCTATGCTAGGAATTTTAGGTTATGAAAAAAACTCATTTAAGGGAAGTGTCAACCCTATTATTTTGATGATGAACTTTTGCTTCTAAGTTTGAGAATATTTAATAAAAGTACATAAAAGTATACATTTATAGAAAGGAAATTTGATATCAATGTGATACCAAATAAACTAAATTTTGAGAAATGAACCAAAAAGCGATTATTTTACCCCAATTTTTTCAGACAGCATAACTATAAAATAAAAAATGGTAATTTGTTCTGATTGATGAAATTCAGTGAACTAGTCCAAGGAAAACCACTTACTTGTGGACGTTTCGGAAACAAGCTGTTTCCTTTATCAACACTTGATGTGGAGTGATGGCGATCTGCTGTTTACAACACATGATTTTGGTTGCTTAGTTGCAGTGATGCTAGATGATTTATCCGCAATCAGTAGATCGTCAAACACGTGACTCAGATTGTATTGCCCTCGTCTCTGTTCATTGTCTTGCCTTGCTTTCTAATGGCGATTGCCTCTTTGATCCAGCGTTTGTATCGATTAGCCTCTCTGCCTACGATCCCTGCCTCCTTACAGAATTTAACATTATAATTGACCATTTATGTGTTAGAAATGCCTATTTTTGCGCGCAATATTTCATTATTAAGCTTAACAAGATGGCTTCATGACAGTTTTCCATAACCATTTTAGTTCAAAAAGTCTGCAGGTTTTAACTTTATATTAGTCCTCGGCACCAAATATTCGAAATATGTGGGGGACGTTAAAAACATCATACTGGACCAAAGTTTTAATGCAAAAACCACACCAAAAGTTCTAAATATTATGTGGGGGACGTTATTATCATACTGGACCATTAGTGTTAGAAATGCAATTTTGTGCACGCTTCGCGCGCATATTAATTTTAATATTTCATTATTTAAGCTTAAAATGTGGCTTCAGGACGGTTTTCCATTATCATTTTAAAAAGTTAAAACTCAACAATTTTGCTGGCTCCGCGCGAATGATTTTCTACAGCTTTTAACATTATAATGGCCCTCAAAACATACCAAATATTCTAAATATTATGTGGGGGACGTTAAAAACATACTGGACCATTTTAGTGTTGGAAATGCCAATTTTGGCACGCTTCATGCATATTAATTTCAATATTTCATTATGTAAGCTTAACAAGATGGCTTCAGGACAGTTTTTCATGACCATTTTATTTCAAAAACTCAAAATTAAGCGTGGCATGTTTTCTAGAGGTTTTAATATTATAATGGCCCTCAAACACCAAATACTCTAAATATTATGTGGGGGACATTAAAAACGTCAAACTACCTTTTTAGGATTAAAATCAAAATTTTTGTGTGCTTCGCGCGTATTAGGTTTAATGTTTTGATATTTAAGATCAATAAGATGGCTTCAGGTGTTTTTTGGTCCCCATCAAAACAGTCCTGGATATGCCATTGTGAGTGACATGGCAATTTGGTCTGATTATGTGCGACATTACAATTTGGTCTGATTATGTGTGACATGGCAATCTGGTCCGAGTATGAGTGACATGGCAATTTGGCTCAATTCTGTGTGACATGGCAAAATGGTCTGATTATGTGTGACAATTTCTTTAGCAGGATCAGGGAGTCTATAATTATGGGAGAGATCACTCCTCCGACAAAATTTCGCCTACTAAAACCAAATTCACGGGTGAAGGTTTTGTAGGGGGCGCACTATCATGGTCGTAGCAAACCAGACGACCTGAGACGTGGTTGATTTTATCGGCTCAAAACATGATTTGTGGCACAAAAATAGTACATCAATGGTAAAAAAGCTGATTGTGATTTAGAGTAGAACTGATTTGCTTTGATGATGGCAGAATTTAGTTCTTATATGACACGAAACATTCAGAATTTGTTATTTGAAATTAATTTTCGTAGAACAAAATACAAATTTTAAATTGTGGATGGCATCGTCTGGCAGTGACAGAGGAGGGCGCGGCGTTATTTGCATTTTATGAATATTGTAATCAGATCAGTTCGGAATGACGCCGGATCGCAACGATCACATTGTGTGAAATCATGAATAGTCATGACTGAATATTCATTCACAACGAATGATTGACAGTTTACGCTGTAACTTCCGAGTGAAGGGTTGATAGAGTGCGCTATACTGAACCAGTGGCACCGGCCTGACTGAACCAAATCTCAACAATGGGCAGATAAGAGAGACAATCCCCTGGCAGGATTGGATCCAGTACCTGATCAAATTGATCTTTCTTTGTGTATTATGTGTCATTATGCTACCGTGTCTTGTTGCACAAGATTATGATCTGCTCAGTGGCGTCGCCAGAGGGGGGGAGGAGTCGCCCACCCCCCAATATTGACGTCGTGTTGGATGAGATTGGCACTGTCGGTTCATTTGACCACAGGAATCATGGAATTATGATGGTCAAAAGTACACAGATGAATTTTTCGCGCGCTACGTGCGCATAATGTGTATTCTTTGCTAAAAGCTTGTTTAGAGCCAAAATGTACCTCGATCGTGCCAAAAATAGGTGCAAGTCAACAACATTTGCGCGCATTTCTACACTCACGAGGGTCTTGTCGGTTCATTTTCATTTCTTGCCCCCCCCCCAATATGAATAACCTAGCTACGCCACTGGATCTGCTTATTGATTTTCTTGATCAGGTGGGTCACGTGATAGATGGCACAGGATATCACATTCATAAAAGCAAAAGAGTGATTTTTGGAAAACCCTGTACTTTTCAAGTATCCTTCACATCAGGCTTTGATGAAATGGGTCATCAATGTTAAAGGCATATTATGTGATCTTTTCCAGAGAGCGCCCTCTATTCATTATTTTTTTTATAAAGTAGATTTTCTTGCAGATTTACATTTCTGATCATAAATCATACATACATTCCCTTACCTCAAAATCATGTTTTAGAGTGAATTTAGAGTGAAAAATATAAACTGTCGGATAATCCGACAGTTTATTTTCACTCTAAAATCATGATTTTGAAGTAATTAAGAATCGTATCGCCCTGTAACTTGGAATGTATGTACGATTTATGCTCAGAAATGTAAATCTGCAAGAAAATCTCCTTTTAATTTTTTTTTTTTCGATGTTGAGGGAGTTCCCTGGAAAGATCACATAATATACCTTTAATATGTCCACATTATGGTTGAGAACCGAGGTATTGTAAAAAGTACAATAATGATGTATGAGGTAGAGAAATATCCAAATAAAATATATATTGAATACAGATAAGTTTACTCGAACATATTTGTAGGATTATTTCATTTTCACCAGTTTATGTGTAGTAAGGTATTTGACTCATTCTCACAGGAGTTGAAAATGTATCTGTAGTCATGCATAATTATAATGTGTTTTTAAGCATGATCAGTTGGGAAGGCAGGTATATAAGGTTGAATTTTAGTTTGAGAACAGGTGTGTTTTATTTCAAGGAGCTTGACGTCAAGAAAACCCTACGGGCTGATATTACTGCCAGAAAGTTGTCCTATTTTGGTCATGTCACAAGACATTGCCTTCAGAACACAATTATCCAAGGCAAGATTGACGGAAAGAGGAAGAAAGGTAGACCTGCGACAAGCTGGCTTGATGAAATCAAACAGCTCACAGGAGCAAGCATCACAAAGGCAACAAGAGCTGCTGGTGACCGCAGACAATGGCGTTCTTTCTTTCGAACCACACCGGCATTGCTGTATGCTACGTGACTAAAGAGAGAGAGTGTTTATTACATGTAATTCTTTATTTCACAACAAATCAAAAATCATTTGAAGGATTCTCGTAATGTAAACCCCTCAAAATAAGTCCAGAAATTATTTACAATCGCCTATCTTTCGTATATTTTTATGTTCATATAGGATATTGCACATAAATGGAAAGCTGATTTGTTTATATTTCCAATGATGCCAAATTGTAGCAATCACTTGTGTCAGTGCTCAGCTACTTGCCGCTTGAGAATATCTGGAGATATAAATCTAAATGTGCCATTATTAGTCATATTACTATTTTGTGCTCCAAAGTCAGTAGAGCATCACTCTACTGTAGTTGTCAATATAACACTTCATTGAATAGGCGACAGAAGCTGCGTTCAGACTGGCATAAATTTGTTCGGAGTAAGGTCGGATTAACGATTGGTCGTGTTAAAGGTGACCGTGTGGTGACCGTGTGGGCAGCACCCGTGTTAACTGATCCGACCTTACTCCAACCCGACTTAATCCTGAGTTTGCTCAGGAGTGACGCACTTAACATGAGTTGCAGTTCGGAGAAGCACGCCCGTGTGGATGCACTTAACACAATCTCTGGCGTAAACCTTCACCAATGATGTGACGATGCCACAAACGCATCCGATGTTGCTCATCCCTATCAGATCGTCTGCCTTGAAAAATACCGCTGTATAGATGGTGTGACCGGTGACGTCAAGTATTTACAAATGGGACACCCTCTGTTGATTCCCGCCAGGCAGAATATACAGTAAAGTTAATGAAGACAATATGAAATTTCTTTCTAATGAATTGTAAAACTCATTTATTTTTCATTTTTTTTTGTGAAATGCGATAGCTTATAGCATTCCTAAGCAAGTTTAAAGACAGTTTTGATAACAATTTGCTGTGACACCACAATCTAGTTAGAAAACCTGATCTGGCCTATGTAAACTATAGGAACTCTTGCCCGGTGTGATTTGTCTCAAATCAACAGAGGGCGTCCTAAATGTAAACAACGGTCACCTCATCTATACCAACATCCGAAAAGAAGCGAAAAATGAGTAACAAAAAGAGAAATTCGATCTTGAATTCATGCTAACAAGCGAGCGCTAAATAAACCTAGCTGAAATGATCAAATAAAGGAACTTACAATTTGAAAATAACAGAATCAATCGTATTGTAAACTGGAAACCAATGCTTAGCACCAGGCTGCCGAAAACAGGATTCGAAATAATCAGAACTCAGATATTTACTCTTAAGCCCCCTGCGATGGTCGTGTTAACTTTGCCGGAAAACTTCGGAGTAACATTGTATTTAGTACCGTGTGGACAACAGTTACTGTCCGGAGCAGAGGAAATATTTGTGGAATTTTGATTGCTGCAGGGTCTAAATTTACGCCGATCACTTATGCCTGTCTGAACATGCCTAGAGTCGTTCTTTTGATCATGAAAAATTGATGAATTTGGCACATTTTGAATGAGACCTATAATCTCAAGTAGGCAACTGAGCACCGAAATGATTGCTACAAATGTGGTCTCGTTTGAAAGGGGAACACATCAGCCTTTCATTGATGTGAAATGCAATACGAATATAATGAAACACAATATGAATATATCACTAAATATCCTTAAAAAAACTCTGTTTTTGAGGGGCCCGGGGCATGGCGGGGACTATGCGGGGACCGTACGCCAACGTACAAAAAACATGGCCCAGCTATGCGGGGGCGTGTACCCGGGGCGTACAAAACGTGCCCCCCGCTAGCCGGGGGGTGTAGCCGGGGCATAGCGGGGACGTACATTACTGAAAAAATAGGCCGGGCATTGTAGCGGGGGCGTACGCTAGGGTACACAAATATACACCCCGGGGCATAGCCGGGGCGTACACATACAAAGCGGGGACGTACGCTAAGGTACAAAAAATGTACACCCCGGGGTGTAGCCGGGGTGCGTATTTTCTTTATGCAACTATAACGGGATGCAATAGACAACAGATCGCTACACGGAATAAAGCGTAGCACACGTGTGAAAGCGTAGTAATACAATGGGATGCATCCCGCTATAGTTGCAGAAAGAAATTAAGCAGCCGGGGTGAACGCACACATAGCGGGGATGTACGCTAAGGTACATGATCATCCACACCGGGGCATAGAGATATAAAATATAGACATGCACTATATTAAACTTTAAAATTAGTCACCTCGATTGATCAATGCCTGGATTTTCACTACCATGACTATACGGTAAACTTAGTACAATTTGACCATATAGTGCTTTTGCCTGGAATAATGTACACGGTAGGGCCCGGACAGATAGACAAATACCTACCTACTTGCAGGCCCGTAAGTCAGGGAGGGGGAGCCCCCTCCCCCTCAATTCCCCCTCCCAAGTCCCCAAGAAGGTCCAAAATCCCCTCCCAAGTCAATAAGATCAATCATCATGTTGTCGGTCCATTTTTAAAACTTAAATAGGCCTACTGTTTGTTCATAATAAATAAATTGGATCAAAACTTTCCAATGTTGCCGTTGGGTACGCATGATCTATAAAAAATAAAGCTACACAATATGATATCCATAAATTTATTTTTTGACTCGATTCATTTCTGGTTGACAACAGACTGAGATTGATCATGCCAACATTATAGTATATTTAGTTTTAGGTCTCTGGTAAGTTTTGTTCTGGAGCACTGTATAAACTAGACTATTCACAAAACCATATAGTCAACGGTAAACGATTCGCTTATATTGGCCCGGCTGTCCGAGGCCGGGCGTAGCCGGGGCGTACACTATGCCCCGGCTATGGGGGCCGGGACCGTACGCCGTCGTACACTTTGTCCCGGCTATGGGGGGGGGGGGGGGCCGGGACCGTACGCCGGCGTACACTTTGTCCCGGCCATGGGGGGCCGGGACTGTAGCGGGGGCGTACAAAAAGTGGTGCCCCGCCCTGCGGGGACCGTACACGACTGTAGCCGGGACGTCACATCGGCAATTTGTACGCCCCGGCCCTAATCCCCGCTATCCCCGGGTCCCCCGGGGCCGGGGCTGCAATTGATAAGTGCATTATAATAAGCAATATTACAAAATCAATTATCTTGACTTTCACTTGCTTCTACTCGCATCACATGTATAAATAAAACAAATATATATAATACATGCACAAACTAAATGAGCATTTTGTTTTTCTATGCCTTTATTGAAACTGTTAATGAGGATCCCTATTCAAGATCTTCACTTAAATCTATAAGTCCATTATAAAGTGAAGATCTTGGATAGGGATCCGTTCCAGAGACCGGTTTAGGAGGCCATTTACATCAGCATCAAGCAGCCATCACTTAACAAAGACGGGGGCCACAACAGATTATCAAGAGTCTATGACCCAATTGTGACATCATATTTCCGGGAGGTCAATCGAGTCAACCATCAGCTGATGAAAGGTGTAGCACCCCTGAAAATGCCAGGTAAATATCATCTTATATAGGGAAGGGGGGGGGGGGGGGGGGGGGACTCGAGGAAGTTTTTGATTAGATAGTTTGAATTTTGTGAGTGCTGTAATTATTGAACTATTAATCTAATGCATATAAAAGTATACATTTTTGGAAAAGAAATAAATCAGAGGATCCAAATTTGGCGTCAATTTTGATGGAAAATGTTTGAGAAAATCACAAAATTTACTTTTTTGACCCAATTTTTTTAAAACAAAGCTAACAATAATAATTTTGAGTAAAAAATGCCCAAATTGCTTGATTATGATGTTAAGACACTAACTTAAGGGATGAATTTCTCATTTTTTAGCCTTTTTAAATATTTTTTTGAAATTTTGGCCAAAAAAGAGTGGAAAATTGCAACTTTATTTTTGGGCACTTTTTAGTCAAAATTTCAAAAAATATTAGATGAACATTTTTGGTCAAAATTGATGCCAAATTTAGATTCTCTGATCTATTTCCTTTCCAAAAATGTATACTTTTATATCCATTTGAGTCATACAGTAAGTAGTTCAATGATTACAGCACCCACAAAATTCATAAAGTGACCTCCTTCAGTCCCCCTTAACTTCAAATATGATATGATCAAACAAATTGAGTCAAATGTTTACTTTGAGATATAACCAATTAAAGGAAAGACTTTCTTTTGTTTTCTATTGTTTTGAAAACCCTTCATTTGCTAATATATTTGGAATTAATTGTCAATTCTTAATGGGGTCTTCTGCAAAATGTTGCTTTGCAAATGGCCAATACAATTAAGTAGAAAAAGAGAGATGTGATAGTTCCAACTTCAGACTTATATTTACTTGATCGCATCATAGTAATGCACTTATCAATTGCATCCCCGGCCCCGGGATAGCGGGGATTAGGGCCGGGACGTACAAATTGCCCATGTGACATCCCGGGTACAATCGTGTACGGTCCCCGCAGCGCCGGGCACTATTTTGTGTACGTCCCCGCTACAGTCCCGGCCCCCTTGGCCGGGACAAAGTGTACAGTCCCAGCCACCCATTTACCAGGACAAAGTATTCACCCGGCTACAGTCCCAAGGTCGCTTATTTCTTTCTGCAACCATAATGAAATGCATTTCTATGTGTTCCCTATGTGTTATTAGGCTTATTCCTACAATCGCATCGCATTTCTAGCTTATTTATAGCAAGCGCCCGGGGTGTACACTTGTGTACCTTAGCGTACGTCCCCGCTACACGCCCCGGCTAGTGGTGGCACAGTTTGTATGTCCGCATACACTCCCCCGCATAGCCGGGCATCATTTTTTGTACACTCGTGTACTGTCCCCGCATGGTCCCCGCCATGCCCCGGGTCCCGGGCTTGCAATCGATAAGTGCATAACCAACATGATAAACTAAGAAAGAGCCATCTTCTTAATAGTGGATGTTTGCACAACTACAACAAATGGACCTGTTCATACATTACAAAAGCATTATATTTCAACTTTAAACAGACTTAATTTTTCAACTTTTAATTCTCTAAATATTTCCTTATTCCAACATATCTGTCATAATAGAATGTTTTATCAAGACAATTGTCACCTATTTATTTTATGCATATATACAAAGCACCAACCACCCATAAAAAAATACTTATTATATTGACTTTCCCAACCAAACCCTTAGCTTCCCCACACACACCCCCACACAGCACACAAATGATATTAAAAAAAATCATTTTAAGGATATTTCCTGGTTAGAGTTTGTTGATTTTAAGATATTTGGTTACATTTTCCATGATTCAGGAAGTTGTTGTGTCAATGTTTTCCAGATTTCAGACAATTGTATGACATCTCAAATTATATAGCAAACTGCTCAGTGACATCCCTGATTTATAGACACCAGACAAAAGATTTGGTTGCAAATTTAAGGATTTTAGACCCATAAATTTACCAAAAAAGCTATGAAAAGGGGTCATTCATTTACCAGAGGGGTGAAAATGGGACCCTATTTGGCGGCACATCCCGTGACCTCATATTCACTAAGTACCCCCTCCCGGTTGCAACTTGAAACTTTATAATATTTCATTGTCCAATCCTGGCCGTCGTGTCTACTGCTAGGGGATTACAATGAGGTTGATTGCTGGTTGTCAATTTTTGAAAATCTTTATGTAGATTAAAATCCTTTATTAGCCTGAACTCAAGTTGAGTATTTTCCAAAGTTTGGTTATGTTTTCTGTACACCTTCCGAGAAATCATCTCAAATTGCTTTTTTCAAAGATGATATTTTACTTTTAACACTTTTCCATGCGGCAGGTGGCTGCAGACGACATTCAAAAATTTCACAAATTGTTTCAAAAATATCAAAATTATTGAATTTCATTACCATATTTGGAATCACCATGAAAAATGCATTGAAATAAGTATAAACATGTCTAGTATTGGTTCAGTAATCCTTGAGATAGACTTGAAAGTTGGGAAAGGTTTCCGAAAAATCTCTTTTGTATTACGGTAAAACTAATAGCCGTGTGGAAAGTGTTAAGTTAAATTCTTGCTGGTCTTGATATCTCATATGTTGATGTTGAACTTCTCCATCTCTGGATCAACTGAAATATTGGAGAAGAAAAAAAGTAAAATTACGATAGAAATTAATGATTTGAGAGTGTAATCATAAAATTACACAATGATTTAAAAAATCTTTTCAAATCAAAGTTTTCCCATTTTGATGGATTGTTGACTTCTCAAAATTATTGGTTTCCAATAATCATACATCCATGGTAATAGCAGGACTAACAGGGATAAGGCGAGGAAAAAAGCAAACCCTATTTTTCAGGCCCGACCAACTCACTTTTTACGTTTTTCAAGAATTCTTTTTTTTTTAGCCAGAAACTTTTTTCTCAAATCATGAAAAATCAGCCGGTTTTTGGCAGAAAATATGTTGAAAAAATTTGTTCAACAATTTTTAACAAAATTCCCGATTTGTGCACATTTTGGTGACATTTTAGGTTAATTTAAAAAATAAAAAAAATAAAAAATTGCCCGATCGACCGACCCTACTTGACAGGTCCGTCCGCCCGTAAAACAGGGTTTCTTTTTTTCGTTGCCTATAACCACTATTTTCCAAAATAGAAAATAAAAAGTGTGTAGAAAACTCTGCCTCATGCCCAGAAGCAATCCCTCTGAAATCACAGGATTCAAAGATTGAGGAAAGAAGTTTTAACAAAATTGTTTGTCGAAAGTGCAAGCTGATCATTCATTATAATTAATATTTCAAGTCATTTGTTATTTCAAAATTCATATGATTGGAATCACCTGGCTATGCAGGGTGTCCTTAAAACAAGGGTGCATGTGTTCTACGTCATTGCTCTCATTTCAAGTTCAGTAATTGGCATAAATCGTTATATAAACAAAAAGATAATTTAGCTGGCTTTGAAATGGCGTTTATTTGATTGTATTTACTTTTCTCAATCTAAAAATATGTTTGATCAACTACAAGCACTCAAAATCGGGCTTGCGCCACTTTTAAAAAAGATGGTTTTAAGAAATGTGTAGGTTTTATCATTAAATGTTTCGTATTTGGATTTTGATATTTGGATCTGATATTTACATGAGCTTAAATATAACTAAATTACCTTTCCTATATATATACTGTTTGTTTTGTTGAATTTGCTGTAGCATATCGAAAGACATTCTTAATCGTTTCACCATGAGCAATCAAAATCAAAGTTCAGATTTTAGAAACAAATCATCCATGTGTAAAATTAAAGCATTGTTCATAAAAATAGCACAAATTTGACTTTTAGTATATTTTGGGATAGGATAGACCAAATGTGTCAAAACAAACGGCATTTGAAAGCTAATTTAGTTACCTTGAAGCTCAAATGGATCAATTAGTAAAATACTGAATATTAAATGGGCAAAATGACTCTTTCCACAGACAGACGTTTTGTCATAAAATATAGCACAACCCGTTTTTTAAGTACCTGTGCTTGGGCATATCTTTGTATTGGTAAGCAATTACAATCAAATAAATGGCATTTGAAAGTCAACTAAATCATATACAAGCTAACATAATCATTAATGCCAAAAAAGGGTCATGCGCAGTGATGTGAAACATGCGCATGACCCTTTTTTTAAAGGATACCCTGTATAACTTGCTATAACTGGGCTTCGGCACCTTACGTCACAAAATAAATGACATCATACCTTTTTTGGTTTCAACAACTTTATCTGTTACCGGTCTATACACATGCGCTGGATGTTCATACATGGAGTTGTCTGGTTTACTGTAATAGAAAAAGAAACACAATATTTGAGGTTGGGTCGGTTGGTCAATTTATTAGTATAGCGCGCATGTAAAGTGCAAGCTCGCTCAGTTGCTGGTCCGATAATGGCTAAGGTTATGCGAGTATACATCAACATGTTCAAACATTCCATAGAGTAATCAAAAATTACCAAAATACAAAGGGCGGCATATAGCATTATAATAACAAAGTTCTTGATATGATTTTTTTTGCATGTCTACATGCAGTTACTATAGTTTGTTACGTATGTTCAGGGTTTCTCACCCAAAATCGTGCCTCCGCTTGATGCATATTTTTGCAATGCATTTTTGGATTTCTTGTTCTTTCATTTGCTGTTTTGATTCAGTCGCAGGCCATCATCTGAAGAGTGCAGCATGGATTTAATCCATGATGTACATAATTTGTAATGAAAATGCCTATTGCCTATGGGTTGACTCATCATTCATGTATAAAGTGCTCAACAAAAGAAAGTCATACACTTTGACTTTGTTTGTCCTATAGAGTGACTTCCTTATTATGTTTTGACCAAAGGCTAGATAGACATTTGAATATGCGAATTTGGAAATGTCACATATTTTCATGGCTAATCTTGGTTGTTTAGTGGCAAATCTGGTACCAAATTGTGCCAAAAAGATTCATTCAAATGTCTATCTAGCCTGTTTGGTCAATATAATTTGAAGTCACTCTATAGGACATAAACAAAATGTATGACTTTCTTTTGTTGTGCATTTTATGTATGTATGTATATATTGTTTGGTTCGCCGCCTGCTCTGTGACAGAAATGATAATAAAATACTTGAATATGTAATCTTTGGGGTAGAGAAGTCACCGTATGTGTTTCAACCTGCCATGTCAACAAGCATTTTTGTTTCTGTATATCAAGCGTGTGAAACCTGCGGCCCGCCGGCCTCTAATCTGCGGCTGGCGAAGCAATCCCAAAATTCCTATTGATGCGGCCCGTTTTCACCTGAACTCTCTAGGTTACACAATTAATTAGTAGGGTGACGTGCTGCATTTAGTTGATATAACCAGAGGCGTGATTGCGTGTTAAAATGCCGCTTGCAGCAAGTATTACCCCTCCTACGGACGTGTTTTGGAATGTTTAACAAACACTGCAGCCCATGAATGGATCTCAAAATCACAATGAGGCCCGGGTAGAAAAGGTTGCACATGCTTGCTGTATATCATATAAATCCCCAATCAGATACCCACCTTGAATGTGCTCTCCATTTGATGATGAATAGAATGGTGAAGATCCCAAGACATGGGACAATAAGCCACCAAAGTTGCAGGTGATTTGGTCTGGACACTGCAATCAGAAAACATGCACAAATAAACATTTACAAGTATATTCAAAACCTCATGAATATATGCGATATGTCAGCGGCGACCCAATCAAATGCTGTCCTTTACTGGTACGTACAAATAAGCGCAGGTCACTAACATAGAACCAAGTACCTCATTAGTACCTGCGTCTAATGCGTATCAAGTTTGATCACCAAAACATGTTTTGATTCTTCACAGTTACCTCTAAACAACTGCTACACAGTCATATCCTATAACCCTAACTCTAGATCACCACACGACAACAGATTTCTTATCCGACCCCCAAAATTCACCAGAAAGGTCACCCGACCCCCCTGGGATTTGAACCACGGACCTCTAGCACCAGGGCCCAGATCCTAGCCACTACACCATGGCTGCCAGTCGACACTCGGCGAGTATATTCGCCTCGTTATATAACCTGCTGGGTCCATTTTGTAGCCCAAAAACCTGCACACCGGGTTATAAAAACATTTTATCCGCACAGTTGCCGGGTGGTGTAGTAGAGTTTAGGGTTAATTGAATCAAAGATGAAGTTGAGTCCAGTCATTGAATGGTCAAGTCTTTTTGAAATGTCAAATATTGTTATCCCTTATTGTCCGCTTTTGTGTCAAAAACCTGGTGTTACCATAATGTTAGGGAGTAAGGGATGAGGCAGTAGTCTAGGATAAAGACTTCATTTAGGGATTACACGGAATAAAGTTTAAATCCCTGAATGGAGTTTTCATGCTAGACTAGTTTCATGACACCTTACATGAAGGTAGAACCCAAAATGGTGTATGTTTTTGGGCCCTTCAGCATGTGTAGAGTAAAACTTCCTTACAATATGCATAGGAAGTGTTGCTTTATACATGTTCAGGGACAAAAGCACTTACAAGGTTTTAATAGATGTGATTCTGAACCTTGAAAATGTTTAGAGCAGACTGCCCAAGGGTTATACATAGGAAGTATTACTTTATACATGCTGAAGGGCCAGATGGAGTTATAGGATTATGACAGAACAGCGACAACATCCTCTTCTGAAATAACGTTCAATTAAGGCAAAAATTATTTGAGTCGAGTCAAGTCTTTAAAGTCTCAAAATGAGTAGTCAAGCAAGTTTAATTATTTTACTGATTCAATATTAAAGGGGCATTGAGAGATACGCATGGGAGTGCGCCCTCAATTAGCCTGGAAATCATAGTTTTTTGCATCAAAGTAATACTTAGGCATATACTTTCTACCATCTGAAACAGTTTACCAACATTCGCCGTTTATCATATAAAATTTCATGATTGTCTTAGTTTCGATGAACGATCATATCAAAACTCAGGTGCTGAATTCAGAAGTTATGCATTGTTTTACTCACAGACTTTTGCGGCAAATCTCAACCCAGAAGTGCCGTTATTTGCTTATTTTGGCATGAAGGCGATGTCGGAATTGTATGACATTTTGGATTTGGGCTATGTTGATGATTATCTTTACGTTATTTGCCCCTCTAGTATATCGATACATCTCTCAATGCCCCTTTAAAAAGTTGCATCATGGTAAGTCTATTATTAAATGCATATTCAATCAGTTAAACATTACACTCATTACAGGCTCGGTTAAAAAAAAAAAACATGATAAAAAGTGCAGTCAGTTGCAGGCTAGCGCAGCAGGTACTTATATGAATGTTGGAATTATTATAGCAAATTAAAGGTAGATGACCCGATCACATTTTCGTAACAAAGAATTATTTCAAACATACGGAGATTTTCATATCATATGAAAGCTCGTATTTTTCTCATCATCATACTGAAATTTGACGGCCTAAATCGGTATAATTACGGAGAAATCGATGAAATAACGTCGAATTACTGCGAATGGTGGTAACCACCGATATAGTTTGTGTACTACTCAATGGGTACAGTTCACAGCATCTTGTGCGTCTAAAATAAGAACTATTAGAGTTATGCAACTCAAACTTTGGAACACGACTTTTTTAAGGATGGCCTTTCATGTAGAATAGAAAACTACAAGTTGAAAATCGGAACATCTAGCTTTAATGTATTTGCGATTTCAAAAATTCTTGAATTTCAACTTTTACATTTACATTGATCATCTCTTACCCATCACAATATCAGTTACCGTACAACCTCCTTCTCCACATTGATCAATCTCTGTAGCAGTGCAAGTGTACCTATGAGTTCCCGCTTTTGTAAACTTCACCGTACTAAAAGCGTCGTAATACAAATAGCCGTCGTCGTCCGTGTAGTTCTTATATACGGTGTGAGAGGGATACATTGGAACTGTGAGTGAGTCTACTCGCCATTTTAGTTTGAGTTTGACAAGAGGGCGATAATGATTTGCCATGCACGTCAGGTTTTTCCCGATGTGCGCGGAGGATTTGCAAAATGCGTTCTTGGTGTTGTCGCAGCTGGTTCCTTTGAGGGATAGTGTGGGTAGCACTGGAAGAAAAACATTTGTAATAGTGATAGATTAGGCGATACAAATTTAATGGGCAAACAAACCTTTCAGTTAGGCAAAACAAACAAAAAGTTGACTTGCCCTTTCCGACCGACCCAAATTTTCTGAAATCTAGGGTCGCTATTTTTTTTTTCAAAGTAAAAAAAAAGAAGTATTTTTTAAAATAAAAAAAATTGAAAGAAGCACATAACAATAAAGAAAGATGAAAACGTGTTTTTGAGTAAAGTATTTAAAATTAAAAAAATTAAAATCAAAAAAAAAAAAAACCCCTTTAAAACGTGTTTTTGTGTAGTATCTCCCTGTTTAAATTTAAAAAAATTAAAATTAAATTAAAAAAATCCAACCGTCCGACCTAGACTCTGGCCCTGAAAGGGCAAGTCAACTCTTTTTTTTTTTGGCCTTAGGGTTGGTCGGTCGGGTAGTTTTTTGTTTTTTGTACTACCAGGCTGTCAACTTTTGAGAATTGCCGCTGAGTCACACATCTGAGGAGGAGGGGTTGTGGCATGGCGTATACCAAACCCAAACCGACCCTACCCTAAGAAATAGAGCTCGAAAACAGACAGTACACTTTCGTGAAATTATTTTCAGCAATTTTCACAAGATTTCAACAACAAATTCCAAAATGTCAACAACAAAAAATATATATTTCGAACATTTATAGAAAATGGGTTGGTCAGCTTGTATAACGGGGTGTTTTATTGTGGCCTTACGGTATAATGTTCATTTGATCATTTCACAAGTCAAAATACTGTTTGAATATTGATCAATGATTGTATAGCATTATATGCTCCAATCTTGATGTGGAGCATTATGCTCCTATCCTTGATGTAACATAATATGAACTTATTTAAATACAAAAAACAATCTGCTTCCCTAAAGGTCAACAAAAATGTTGATTCAAGTATATTGCAACAAATTATTCTAGAATATTCTCCATGGAAAAATGAACTGTAAACTGTTGATGCTTTACTACATCACAGGTGTAACTCCCAACCCGGTATCGGTCCAGTTCTAGGGCGATCACGATACGTCTGAACCCAGGGCTGTCAACTCTCCCGCATTAGGCGGGAGTCTCCTGCATAGACACTCTTTCTCCCGCACTCCCGCCTAGCATATAAAATCTCCCGCCTCAACAAAATCACCTCAATTAAAATGTGTATCAAAACACCTGTATACTAGCTTCCGTCGGTACATTTGCGATTTTTACCATGTAATTTCCGTGCGGGTTTGAGGAAAACATCATCGTTACCCCCCCCCCCCCCCCCCCCCCACCCCACGTATCAAGATTTCAGCTGCTGACGGGGGAAAAATTGTGCATGTTTTTGGGAGTCTGTATCTCTCCCTCCCAGCAAATCCCAAAAGTTGACAGCCCTGCTGAACCTAAGGTTCTGTGTGCAAGTCTGGGTTACATGTGACGTAGACAGGGAAGTAACCTGCCATCATCGATGATACAAATTATAAGGTATTAATTCTTGTTGTATTTGGTTTTTTACAATACTTGAATCACCATTTTGGCCAGGGCTGTCAACTCTCCCGCATAGACACTCTTTCTCCCGCACTCCCGCCTAGCATATAAAATCTCCCGCCTCAACAAAATGACCTCAATTAAAATGTGTATCAACTAGCTTCCGTCGGTACATTTGCGATTTTGACCATGCAATTTTCGTGCGGATTGGAGGAATACATCATCGCTACCCCCCCCCCACCCCCCCCCACCCCACCCCCCACCCCCCCCCCCCCCACCCCACCCCCCACTTATCAGGATTTCAGCTGCTGACGGGAAAAAATTGTGCATGTTTTACGATTTATTTATTTTTAGTCTGTATCTCTCCCTCCCAGCAAATCCCAAAAGTTGATAGCCCTGATTTTGGCTGACCTTTAAAATATCTGTTTTTGTTTGTGCAGCTTTCTCATAAATATTTGTGTTCTAAAATGTTTAGATTTCAGAACTTTTGTGTGTTTTTTTCTTCTTCTTTTTAATTTCAAATTGCATGCCAAGTTGTATCAGAAAAACCTCCTTTTTTGTCCAAGGAAAAACAAAATGACATAAACCACATATTGGTGCAGTGCGATTTGTTGTTCAGAGATGACTGTTTTCCAGAATTTCAGCACCTCTGTTCAGCCATTCATTTATAAGATTAAAGAGAATGGGGATTTTTCCTGCATTGGTGTCTCTTGATGGTTGTTATTGTTGTTGTTGTTGTTGCTTTTGTTATTGGTTATTGTTGTTGTTGATTTCTTTGTTGTTATTTCTGTTGTTTTGTTTTCGTTATTATTGTGTTGATGTTGTTGTTGTTGTTGCTGTTGTTGTTGTTGTTGTCTTCGTTGTTATTTGTTGTTGTTGTTGTTATTGCTGCTTTTGTTGTAATTGCAATTATTATTATCTTTTCATTACCATGGCAACTTACCAGATGCAGCAACATTTACGCAGCCTGTTGCAGGCTCCTGGTTTCCCTCTGTAAGAATCTCGCAGCAATAAACGCCCTCATCTTCCAGCGATACTTCCTGGATCACATATTGTGGAAAATTGGTTTCATTAGAAGACCATGCCCAAGTGGATAAAACAACATCATTTGTCTCAGAGACTGAGGATGTTGTATTTGATCCTGGAGCTGATTGTCCATCATTCAGATCTTGTTTTCTCTTCCATGTCACTGTTTCAATGTGGAGATGTGCGGAAGTGGTTTGGTCTATATGACATTGTAATGCTGTGTCTTTGCCAGTTTTTACTGTTCCTTGGATGACAACATGGACGGGTGGTGTTGGAGATGATTGTTTCACAGCTGCAAGTGCCCATCCTGAAATGATACAAACATTCATATCAATTATTCAATGTTGTTAACTGTAACAAATCACTAAACCTCATGTCACATGTGATCATGGTTATGTCAAGTCTGACTTGAACGGTGTATGATTTGACTTGATTTTGGAGAAAATTGTAAAAAACATGGTTTTTGACCCATTTTAAGTTTTGGAAAGATAACTCAAACTATATTCTGTCACATTTTGTCGTTCTAGTTTTTTATAATCCTAATACATTTCTCTAGGAATGTTTTTTTTATTTTTCAATATCTGATGTATTTCTTGAATGGTATACAAAACAGATTTCTCAGAAACATTTCCCAACTGTCAAAGTGTATATCTCAAGGATTACTAAACCAATACTAGGCATGTTTGTACTTATTTCAATGCATTTCAAATGGTGATTCCAAATATTGTTATAAATTTTGACATTTTTGAAACATTTTGTGAACGTTTGGAATGTCGTATGCAGCCGCCTGCCGCGTGGAAAGTGTTAAAAGATTGAGGCTCTTACTCAAGACAAGTCAATGTGTCAGTCAGGTCAGGGGTCACTGTCATGGATCTCTTACTTCGCTATGATTTCTTTTGCCAAAAAAAGTATAACAAATTGTCAAACTTACCATTGATTTTGTTCAATTCAATTTACAGCACCACTCAAATAGGCCCATTTGTTCAAACTTTTCGGCTGAGTTTCATAACAAATTACAGGTACTTCATATAACTTAGCTAGGATAATTCTATCAGCTGATATTAGAACACCAACAAATGATATGATGGATAATACTTAAATGCGTAAAACTTGATTAAAGATGGCATAATCACCTAACTCTAATTGTTTATAAATGTTTGAGAAATTTAAGTCCATCATACATATCTGCCCAATTTGAATTTGTTAATAACAGCCATTCACATCTTACAAGAAATCATACCAGTAATACATTGGCTGTGCCAAAATTTAAATCCAAGTCAGGCTTGCGCACATTTCACGTTAGCTAGGGCAACATATGCCTGGAATAGCTTACCATCGGCAGTCAGAATTGAACTGGATAACATGACTGTGCATCATTTTAAGCAGGCGCGTAGCCAGCATTGTCATTCCGGGGGGGGGCAAGCATCAATATCGTCCCTATTCTTTTTTTTATGTCCCTAAAATTTTCGTAAAAGGTTGCCCCAATTTTTTTTCTAGTCACTTAACTCGTGAAATTCTCGTAAGTGTGGGGGGGGGGGGGGGTGATGAGGTCAAAAAATTTCGCACAGTTCCCAAAAAATCGCACAGTCAAACAAAATCGCACAGTAAATGTACTACATGAACAATTTCTCGTCCCCATTTGTTAGCTTCTCCGTCCCCATTTTAGAAAAAAAATTCGCACAGTTCAAAAAAAATCGCACAGTCCAAAATAAAAAATCGCACAGTAAATGTACTACATGAACAATTTCTCGTCCTCATTTTTTCCGCTTCTCCGTCTCCATTTTAGGTGTCCGGGGGGCAGTCTGCTACGCTACTGATTTTAAGTCTAAGATTAAAGAACTTTAATTGTGTGCAAAGTACTTCTTAATTATATTATTTTACTATTTATGTTTGATTCATGTATTATGTGTAAATATTTGAACATTTCTTTGTAAATACTGTATGATGAGGGCCTGCTTAGAAAGCAGTGCTTGACACTGAAGCTGTTTACCCTCAATAAAGAAAGATTAAACAAACGTACAAATTGTTTCATAGAACACACTGAAAATTAGTTATATATAGTTACATATTGTTTACTAACTAATGGCGAGACTCATTTTGACCATGTTTTATAGTGAAAAATATAGTCAACCCTTTTGACTATATTACTCAAACAAATGTTTCATCATAGACGGTGAATTGTTTCACATGCCTAATTTGTTTGCAATTATGACTAAACTCATTATGAGTGAAAAACAAAAACCACCAAATAGATTTTGTCAACACATTATTAAACCACAGAATATGTAGTTAAACCTGCTATCTTCAGTAGATAGCATTGAATTACATGACCTGAAACAATTTAGTTTTTTAATTTTTGGCAACAGGTTTTTTAATAGAGTTTTGAATATGAGATATTGTCTGAAACCCAAGCCTACTGCAAATTATTCAAAGGAGCGATTTCTGTATAGGCTTATACTGTTAAAGCCAATATTTTGATATCATAGACATTTTGCGATTTATTTTTTTAATTAATTTTTTTTCACGGGCGACCTTCTGGATGCACTGTATGAATGTTGTTAACAAAAAAAATGTGTGTGTGTTTTTTTTGTGAAAAAATATTTTCCACAAAAAGTGCGAAAATAAAACCACAGCGAAAATTTCAGCTTTTAAAGTACGCGTAGCTATATATAGCATTCTATATTATCTATAAATGTCCCATAGCCAGCTTTAGGAACTGTTGAGGCGATACAGTGATGGATCTAAATAGAGACCAAAGTTTTCTAAAGCTTCCTGTCATCAGCTATTCTGATCAGGTGGTCGAAGCCTATTTCTGGCCATTGTTTGATGTTGTCTTTGTCCATTGTCTCTGTCCTATAGCGTTCACTCACAGCACTATATTTGTTTGAGTGCAGCCCATCCTTCAACTCATGATAAGAAACCACTTGCATAATTTGATTCTCATAACAAAAGTGCACTAAATGTTATCTGTGACTTTGCAGTAAACTATCCTTCAACCCATGATTAAGTCGCTTGTAATTAACAGAACAAAATTGGGTGCACTAAATGTTATTGTTTACGTGTAGGCCTACTTCATAATTAAAATACAAAACCCAAACAAACAAGTGGTACATCAGACTGGTATTTGATGTTTTTGTAGCAAAAATAATGCAATGCAGGCTGTCCCATAATGATTAGTACCCATCGATGCCCAAAGTTCTTACTTCTTTTTTTTTCATCATCAAAATCAATTAGATTTAGGTCTGTTGTTTTTCCATCTTTCTGTAACCTTTCATTAACATTTTAGATCATGAATGAATATCGGACTTATTTAACTGAGGTTACACTCCATTGTGTAAGACGGGGTGATTTCACCTTTTTGGCTAAGTGCAACAAAATGCGTGTGTGTGTTAAACTTGTTTGAAAGAAACAAAAATGTTCTCTCAATATCTTGTCTGCTATTATTCCTTTGTATTTTAAACTGTTGTTTGTTATGGTTGTTCAGATCATTAATATTTTTCATTTTGTATGAGTGATCACAAACTTTGTTTCTATATGAGCTAGTTTTGAGGCTAAACTTGAGGGACATTTATCGGTTAAGAAGTGTACATGGGTAAATTAGCAGTGGCTTATAATTCTTTTTCACATTGGGTAGAAAATGAAAAAAAGAATAATGAAAGTCTCTTACTTTTTAACCTCAACAACTTCATCCTCCAATGTGAAAATGAACTCTAAGCCATTGCTAATTCACCCAATACCACTTCATTAGCCCCTAAACACAATTAAAACAATGCATGGTGTCGGTCAAGTGTGACACACTTCTTTAACCCTTCAAATTGGGTGGGTGGGTGGGTGTTTTGGTTGGTTGGTTGGTTGGTTGGTTGGTTGGTTGATTGATTGACTTATTGATTGATTGATTGATTGATTGATTGATTGATTGATTGATTGATTGATTGATTGATTGATTGATTGATTGATTGATTGATTGATTGATTGATTGATTGATTGATCACGATCGATGGATGGATCACGATCGATGGATGGATGGATAGATGGATGTTGGTTGGATGATGGATGGATGGATGTTGGTTGGTTGGTTGGATTATGGATGGATGGATGGATGATTGGATAGATGGATGGATGGATGGTTGGTTGGATGTTTGGATGGTTGGATAGATGGGTGGGTGGATGGATGGATGGATGGACCCAGATAGACTACGCATGGCCGGGCTGACGTTGGCAATGGTCAGCAAGGTCGGGGTCGGAAAGCCAACGTCGAGGCAACGTTGAATTTCATCAGGATTTAATATAATGGGTGGCAAATCAACGTCAAAATGACGTCGGTACTGGTCAGCAGGCAAGGGTTGGCAAGCTAACGTTGGCCCGACGACTTCAATGCGACTTCTTTCTGTGACGTCTGCCCAACTACATTAAAAAACACCAATGATAAGAGATGTAAGATATATTTAAATAACATGTTAATACTTTAATTTCAAGATGACGTGATAATTGATGCGATAATTGCGACATAAATTCAAGATGACGTGATAACTGACGAGTTAACGTGATATTTGACAAGATAACGAGATAATTTCAAGATGACGTGATAACGAGATGACGAGATATTTTACAGATGACGTGATTATTGACTAGATAATTGCGACATAAATTCAAGATGACGTGATAACTGACGAGTTAACGTGATATTTGACAAGATAACGAGATAATTTCAAGATGACGGGATAATTAACGAGATGACGAGATATTTTACAGATGACATGATTATTGACTAGATAGTTGTGACATATTTTACAGATAACGTGATAATTAACTAAATAATTGCGACATAATTTACAGATGACGTAATAATTTACGGATGATGTGATTATTGACTAAATAATTGCGACATAATTTACAGATGACGTGATATTTGACGAGATAATTTCCAGATGACGTGATTATTGACTAGATAATTGTGACATAATTTACAGATGACGTGATTATTGACTAGATAATTGCGACATAATTTACAGATGACGTGATTATTGTTGAGTTTGCGAGTTTCCGGCTGTCTGTATCATGATAGGCCTAATGCAGCTTGTACGCTACGTTGCCACACCATCTTGATTACCACTCATGTACGGTAATCCATGAACTCCTAGTACAGTCAGTGGTATTAAAGGACCAGGTTAGGAAGTTCTGTACGTGCTGTGCTTAGCTAGTCTATCAGAGTAAATTGCTATCTTCAGTTAATACCAAGTCTATCAGAATAAGTTAATATCTATGCTATCGTCAGTAGATAGCAAATATATCAGAGTAAGCTGCTATCTTCAGTAGACACCAAGTCTATTAGAGTAAGTTGCTATCTTCAGTAATAGCAAGTTTATCAGAGTAAGTTGCTATCTTCAGTAGATAGCAAGTCTATTAGAGTAAGTTGCTATCTTCAGTAGATAGTAAGTATATCAAAGTAAATTGCGAGTAAATCTATAGTAGACACCAAATCTATCAGAGTAAGCTGCTATCTTCAGTAGATAGCAAGTAGACTTGGCAACTAACTCTGATAGATTTGGTGTCTACTGCAGACAGCAATTTACTCTGATATACTTGTTATCTGATATACTTGTTATCTACTGAAGATAGCAACTTACTCTGATAGACTTGCAATCTACTGAAGATAGCAACTTACTCTGATAGACTTGCTATTACTGAAGCTAGCAAGTCTATCATATCAGAGTAAATTGCTATCTACTGAACATAGCAACTTACTCCGATAGACTTGATTTCTAGTGAAGATAGCAACTTACTCTGATAGATTTGGTGTCTACTGCAGAAAGCAAATTTACTCTGATAGACTTGCTTTCTACAGAAGATAGCAACTTACTCTGATAGACTTGCTATCACTGAAGGTAGCAATTTACTCTGATAGACTTGCTATCTACTGAAGATAGCAACTTACTCTGATGACTTGATAGCTACTGAAGATAGCAACTTACTCTGATAGAATTAGTGTCTACTGCAGAAAGCAATTTACTTTAATAGACTTGCTTTCTACTGAAAATAGCAACTTACTCTGATAGAATTGCTATCTACTGAAGATAGCAACTTACTCTGATAAACTTGATCGCTACTGAAGATGGCAACTTACTCTTATAGATTTGGTGTCTACTGCAGAAAGCAATTTACTCTGATAGACTTGCTTTCTACTGAAGATAGCAACTTATTCTGATGACTTGATAGCTACTGAAGATAGCAACTTACTCTGATAGAGTTAGTGTCTACTGCAGAAAGCAATTTACTTTAATAGACTTGCTTTCTACTAAAGATAGCAACTTACTCTGATAGACTTGCTATCTTCTGAAGATAGCAACTTACTCTGATAGAATTGCTATCTACTGAAGATAGCAACTTACTCTGATAGACTTGATCGCTACTGAAGATGGCAACTTACTCTTATAGATTTGGTGTCTACTGCAGAAAGCAATTTACTCTGATAGACTTGCTTTCTACTGAAGATAGCAACTTATTCTGATAGACTTTCTTTCTACCGAAGATAGCAACTTACTCTGATAGACTTGCTATCACTGAAGATAGCAATTTACTCCGATAGACTTGCTATCTACTGAAGATAGCAACTTGCTCCGATAGACTTGATAGCTACTGAAGATAGTAACTTTCTCTGATAGAATTAGTGTCTACTTCAGAAAGCGATTTACTCTGATATACTTATTATCTACTGAAGATAGCAACTTACTCTGATAGACTTGCTATCTACTGCAGATAGCAACTTACTCTGATAGACTTGCTATCTTCTGAAGATAGCAACTTACTCTGATAGACTTGCTATCTACTGAAGATAGCAACTTACTCTGATAGACTTGCTATCTACTGCAGATAGCAACTTACTCTGATAGACTTGCTATCTTCTGAAGATAGCAACTTACTCTGATAGACTTGCTATCTACTGAAGATAGCAACTTACTCTGATAGACTTGCTATCTACTGCAGATAGCAACTTACTCTGATAGACTTGCTATCTTCTGAAGATAGCAACTTACTCTGATAGAATTGCTATCTACTGAAGATTGTGCAACTTACTCTAGTAATAGACTTGCTATCACTGAAGATGCAAATTACTCTGATAGACTTGCTATCTACTGAAGATAGCAACTTACTCTGATAGACTTGCTATCTACTGCAGATAGTAATTTACTCTGATAGACTTGCTATCTCTGAAGATAGGAATTTACTCTGATTGGCTCCAGTGGCGTAGCTCAAGGGGGGCAGGGGGGCAAATGCCCCCACTGACGAAAAAATCCAATTTGTGCCCCCGCCCCCACCCCCTAAAAAAAAAAAGTGAGAAAAAAAGGAAATTTGAGAAAAAAGACCGAGGTTATTAGCCAAATAGAAGTCTAAATTGTACATGTAGTTCATTTACTGTGCGATTTTTTTTGGACTGTGCGATTTTTTTTTGGACTGTGCGAAATTTTTTGAACTCACCCCCCCCTCCCCCCCCCCCCCCACACACTTACGTGAAATTCACGAGGTAAGTGACTAGAATTTTGTTGGGGGCAACCTTTTACGAAAATTTTAGAAATCTTGCCCCCCCCCCTGAAAAAATCCTAGCTACGCCACTGATTGGCTTGCTGTCTACTGAAGATAGTAACTTACTCTGATATAATTGCTATCTACTGAAGAAATTTTGTCGCAATTTTCACGTCATCTTGAAATCATCTCGTCAATTATCATGTCATCATGAAATCATCTCGTCATCTTGAGAATTATCACGTCATCTCGTCAATTATCTCGTCATCTCGTCAATTATTACGTCATCTTGAAATTATTTCGTCATCTCGTCAACTATCACGTCATCTCATCAATTATCACATCATCTCGTCGATTATCACGTCATCTTGAAACTGTTGCATTTATCTCGTCAATTATCTCGTCATCTCGTCAATTATCACGTAGTCTTGAAATTATCTTGTCATCTTGTCAATTATCATGTCATCTTGAAATTTTCTTATCATCTCGTCAATTATCACGTCATCTGTAAATTATCTTGCAATTATCTTGTCAATAATCACATCATCTGTAAATTATCTCGTCATCTCGTCAATTATCACGCCATCTCGTCGATTATCACGTCAACTCATCAATTGAATCAATCTTGAAACTGTTGAATTTATCTCGTCAATTATCACATCCTCTTGAAATCATCTCGTCAATTATCACGTCATCATGAAATTATCTCATAATCTCGAGAATTATCTTGTCATCTCGCCAATTATTTCGTCATCTTGAAAATATTTTGTCATCTCGTCAATTATCACGTCATCTCATCAATTATCACGTCATTTCGTCAATTATCACGTCATCTTGAAACTGTTGCAATTATCTCATCAATTATCTCGTCATCTCGTCAATTATCACGTAATCTTGAATTATCTCGTCATCTTGTCAATTATCATGTCATCTTGAAATTATCTCACCATCTCGTCAATTATCATGTCATCTCATCAATTATCACATCAACTCGTCAATTATCACGTAATCTTGAAATTATGTCGCAATTTTCAATTAAGTCAATTATCACGTCATCTTGTCATCTCGTCAATTATCACGTCAACTCGTCAATTATCACGTCATCTTGAAATTTTGTCGCAATTATCTCGTCAATTATCACGTCATCATTAAATTATCTCGTCATCTCGTCATCTCATCAATTATCACGTCATCTTGAAATTATCTCGTCATCTTGTCAATTATCACGTCATCTCGTCAATTATCACGTCAATTATCACATTATCTTGAAACTATGTCACAAGTATCTCGTCAATTATCATGTCATCTTGAAATTATCTTGAAATTATCTTGTCTTTTCAATTAAGTCAATTATCACATCATCTTGTCATCTCATCAATTATCACGTCACTCAATTATCACGTCATCTTGAAATTTTGTCGCAATTATCTCGCACATCCTCTTGAAATCATCTCGTCAATTATCACGTCATCATGAAATTATCTCATAATCTCGAGAATTATCTTGTCATCTCGCCAATTATTACGTCATCTTGAAAATATTTTGTCATCTCGTCAATTATCACGTCATCTCATCAATTATCACGTCATTTCGTCAATTATCACGTTATCTTGAAACTGTTGCAATTATCTCATCAATTATCTCGTCATCTCGTCAATTATCACGTAATCTTGAATTACCTCGTCATCTTGTCAATTATCATGTCATCTTGAAATTATCTCGTCATCTCGACAATTATCTCGTCATCTCATCAATTATCACGTCATCTTGAAATTATCTCGTCATCTTGAAATTATCTCGTCATCTTGTCAATTATCACAACATCTCGTCAATTATCACGTCAATTATCACATTATCTTGAAACTGTCACAATTATCTTGTCAATTATCATGTCATCTTGAAATTATCTTTATCATGTCATCTTGAAATTATCTTGTCAATTATCAAGTCATCTTGAAATTATCGCGTCATCTCGTCAATTATCACGTCATCTTGAAAATTATCTTGTCATCTCGTCAATTATCACGTCATCTTGAAGTCATCTCGTCAATTATTACGTCATCTCGTCAATTATCCTGTTCACTCGTCAATTATCACGTCATCTTGAAACTATGTCGCAATTATCTCGTCAATTATCACATCATCTTGAAATTATCTCGCAATTATCTCTTCAATTATCATGCCATCTCGTCAATTGTCACGTCAATTATCATATCACGTCATCTTGAAACTATGTCGCAATTATCTCGTCAATTATCAAGTCATCTTGAGATTATCTCGTCATCTCGTCAAATATCACGCCATCTTGAAAATATTTTGTCATCTCGTCAATTCGTCAATTATCACGTCATCTTGAAACTATGTCGCAATTATCTCGTCAATTATCACATCATCTTGAAATTATCTCGCAATTATCTCTTCAATTATCATGCCATCTCGTCAATTGTCACGTCAACTCGTCAATTATCATGTTATCTGTAAATTATGTTGAAACTATCTCGTCAATATTATCTGGTCATCTTGACAATATCTAGTCATTTATCTCATAATGTCATCTTGAAACTGTTGCAATTATCTCGTAAATTATCTTGTCATCTCGTAAATTATCATGTCATCTTGAAATTATCTTGAAATCTCGTCAATTATCACATCATTTGTAAATTATCTTGCAATTACCTTGTCAATAATCACGACATCTGTAAATTATCTCGTCATCTTGTCAATTATCACGCCAACTCGTCAATTATCACATCAACTCATCAATTATCACGTCATCTTGAAATTTTGTCGCAATTATCTCGTCAATTATCACATCATCTTGAAATTATCTCGCAATTATCTCTTCAATTATCATGCCATCTCGTCAATTGTCACGTCAACTCGTCAATTATCATATCACGTCATCTTGAAACTATGTCGCAATTATCTCGTCAATTATCAAGTCATCTTGAGATTATCTCGTCATCTCGTCAAATATCACGCCATCTTGAAATTATTTTGTCATCTCGTCAATTCGTCAATTATCACGTCATCTTGAAACTATGTCGCAATTATCTCGTCAATTATCACATCATCTTGAAATTATCTCGCAATTATCTCTTCAATTATCATGCCATCTCGTCAATTGTCACGTCAACTCGTCAATTATCATGTTATCTGTAAATTATGTTGAAACTATCTCGTCAATATTATCTGGTCATCTTGACAATATCTAGTCATTTATCTCATAATGTCATCTTGAAACTGTTGCAATTATCTCATCAATTATCTTGTCATCTCGTAAATTATCATGTCATCTTGAAATTATCTTGAAATCTCGTCAATTATCACGTCATTTGTAAATTATCTTGCAATTACCTTGTCAATAATCACGACATCTGTAAATTATCTCGTCATCTTGTCAATTATCACGCCAACTCGTCAATTATCACATCAACTCATCAATTATCACGTCATCTTGAAATTTTGTCACAATTATCTCGTCAATTATCACATCATCTTGAAATTATCTCGCAATTATCTCTTCAATTATCATGCCATCTCGTCAATTGTCACGTCAACTCGTCAATTATCATATCACGTCATCTTGAAACTATGTCGCAATTATCTCGTCAATTATCAAGTCATCTTGAGATTATCTCGTCATCTCGTCAAATATCACGCCATCTTGAAATTATTTTGTCATCTCGTCAATTCGTCAATTATCACGTCATCTTGAAACTATGTCGCAATTATCTCGTCAATTATCACATCATCTTGAAATTATCTCGCAATTATCTCTTCAATTATCATGCCATCTCGTCAATTGTCACGTCAACTCGTCAATTATCATGTTATCTGTAAATTATGTTGAAACTATCTCGTCAATTATCTGGTCATCTTGACAATATCTAGTCATTTATCTCATAATGTCATCTTGAAACTGTTGCAATTATCTCGTCAATTATCTTGTCATCTCGTCAATTATCATGCCATCTTGAAATTATCTTGAAATCTCGTCAATTATCACGTCATTTGTAAATTATCTTGCAATTACCTTGTCAATAATCACGACATCTGTAAATTATCTCGTCATCTTGTCAATTATCACGCCAACTCGTCAATTATCACATCAACTCATCAATTATCACGTCATCTTGAAATTTTGTCGCAATTATCTCGTCAATTATCACGTCGTCTTGAAATCATCTCGTCAATTATCACGTCATCATGAAATTATCTTGTAATCTCGAGAATTATCACATAATCTCGTCAATTATCACATAATCTCGTCAATTATCTCGTCATCTCATCAATTATTATGTCATCTTGAAATTATTTCGTCATCTCGTCAATTATCACGTCTCTCATCAATTATCACGTCATCTCGTCAATTATCACGTCATCTTCATCTTGAAACTGTGTTGCAATTATCTCGTCAATTATCTCGTCATCTCGTCAATTATCACGTAATCTTGAATTCTCTCATCATCTTGTCAATTATCATGTCATCTTGAAATTATCTCGTCAATTATCATGTCATCTTGAAATTATCTCGTCATTATCACGTCAACTCGTCAATTATCACGTAATCTTGAAATTATGTCGCAATTGTCTTGTCAATTATCACGTCATCTTGTCATCTCGTCAATTATCACGTCAACTCGTCAATTATCACGTCATCTTGAAATTTTGTCGCAATTATCTCGTCAATTATCACGTCATCTTGAAATTATCTCGTCATCTCGTCAATTATCACGTCATCTTGAAGTCATCTCGTCAATTATCACGTCATCTCATCAATTATCTCGTTAACTCGTCAATTATCACGTCATCTTGAAACTATGTCGCAATTATCAAGTCAATTATCAAGTCATCTTGAAATTATCTCGTCATAGTCATCAATTATCACGTCATCTTGGAAATTATCTCGTCATCTCGTCAAATATCACTTAATCTTGAAATTATTTCGTCATCTCGTCAATTATCACGTCAACTCGTCAATTATCACGTCATCTTGAAACTATGTCGCAATTATCTCTGTCAATTATCACATCATCTTGAAATTATCTCGCAATTATCTCGTCAATTATCATGTCATCTCTTCAATTGTCACGTCAACTCGTCAATTATCATGTTATCTGTAAATTATGTTGAAACTATCTCGTCAATTATCTGGTCATCTTGAAAATATCTAGTCATTTATCTCATAATGTCATCATCTGGTTAACTCGTCATGACCCTTCAGGGCCACTTAGTATTAGGAATCGTATCGCTCTTTAACTCGGAATATATTTATGATTTATGATCAGAAATGTAAATCTTCAAGAAAATCTACTTTTGTAAAAAAAATCATGAATAGAGATCGCATAATATCCCTTTAATTGATTGTTCATGATAAACACCGATTCCAAAGCATTTGTTTTTATTAGAAGTGGATTATCAGATTTATTGTCGGATATATTGAGGACTTCCGTTACTAAGTTCATGGCAAATTAATAGGTTAATAGGCCTATTTCCTGTATGACCGACCGTGCACTGTATTGAGACTAAGCATTTTGTACTCATGAACGGACATTCTGCATATGACTTGGAAAGCCCCGCAAATGTGATTTTTAGTTTCCCGTAACATTTGTTTTCAAAATTAGCGAGGCAACTTTTTCATTATTCATTATTTTTACGATGTCAAACGCATTGTTATACACCGTTGCACCCTATCAAAGAATGAAATGGGGTCAATTTAGATAAATAATTTATTTTATCAGAGCCTAATTATTACTCTGATAGAATTGCTATCTACTGAAGATTGTGCAACTTACTCTATAGACTTGCTATCACTGAAGATACTCTTCAGATAGATAGCAATTATATCAGAGTAATTTATGTAAGTTATAAAGGCTATGCTGGTCAAATGAATATTTTGTTCACGACGGACGATTGATCGGACAAGGCATCGCACAAAATGCACGAATTCAGACGTTTTTATTGCAAAAACGGTATATTCCTCCGAAATTTCAATAATAATTTCAATAATAATCAATAACTAAAAATCAACTTTGCGGGGCTAATATTTCATTTTAGTTGTGTGTAAAAATCAAATTTCTTGTAATAAATATAAGAGGACCTGACGTTTCGATTCTAACACTCTTTATCAAGGTAAAATGACAGAATACACCATACACAACACATATATATATATATAGACAGAGGAACAATGGGCAGGAAGTGACTAACACAGAGGGGTCAAAGTGACAGATGGATGGATAGGGGAAGGTATTTATTTATTTATTTATTTATTTCAATAGGCTGAAGAGCCAGGACAAACCCAATAGTGAACAAGCACTAAATTAAAGGGATGCCCGAAGAATAAGCTGTACAGACACAGACCGGGATGATCCCCTACTCTTTACGAAGGAGTCTGTGACCTTTTAACGTGCTCGGGGATAGCTCTTCCGATACACGGGACCAACATTTCTACGTGACTTCCGAACCACGGTGCGCCTATGTACATGCCTACTTCAGTCTGTACGATCTGAAGGAGGCATGGAGACGAGGCTGTGTTGGTGTATCGTATTGAACTCACGCTCAAACGATCCACCAACAGAACTACAGTGCACAGCAGTGTAACGACGCTCTAACCGACTGCGCCACCTCGTATAACAAACTAGACAGCTGATTGATGAAGTGGATAATGTAACAAAAGGATGACATAGACAAAGGGGAGATAAAAAAGTAAAATGCAAATGAGATATAAAGTCAGCTCAGTCTTGAGCTGACTGGGGGAAAAGGTCTCGACTGGGGGAATTCCCCCCCCCCCCTGCCCTGCCCATCTTAGTTTTAATCATGTTTAATCATCATATTTCACACTCTGCAAAATTAGGCCTAAAAGGACTCTCATTAGACCAATTCATTTCTTCAATTAACCGCCTCATCTCAGTTTCAAAGTTTTCTAGTTCTAAGTTTTATGCTTAAATAGGCCTAATTTACATCCTATACACCGGTCCCATCTCCGGAGCGAAGTAAAATGGCCTCCCTAGTTTAGGCCCCTGCGCTAGGCCTACTCACGTCTCGTATGTTATAAAGGCTCTCGGATACGTTTAAGAGGGGGTCTACTGCTGAATAAAGCAGCACTAGACATGGAGTAAATTTCGCGATCAGGTCTTGCAAGTTGCAAAACTAATTAAAACTTACCTCGTGCTTGGCCATCTAGTAGACGAGAAATCTCAGAAAATGATAGAATCATACAACAAACAAGTAGAAATAAATCCATTTCACTAAGGTTGACTCTACCTTTGTTTTAACTAAAATGAGTAGGACTACATGTGTGTACAAAGATGAAATTGCACACTGAATTGTCATGAAACCGTCACGACCACCGGAAAGTGTAAAGTCTTGACAATCCCATAACACCTTTCGCCAGAATGGAGTGCCATGACAATAGACTTCATGATGACTCAGTTTTACTATACTAGTTCAGTGCCAATTGTACTTAGAACTCTATTCATTCCAAATTTAACGCTAAATTAGTGCCTCCTCAATATCCCCAAACTTTGCCCCTCTAAAAACTAAACCTGGTGTCGCATCTCGCTAAGCTACGCTCGCAGATGCAGCCTTTTTCTCACCCCCTTCATAAGGGCAGGGTATGAAATGCTCTGTGAGCCCAATTCAATGCCCCCCCCCCCCCCCCGGTTCGTGGGTACATTAAATTGTCAGTGTCACCAGGGGTGCAGAAATTATGGCCGGCCTTCCATCATCCACTAGAACTGATCGATCGCTGATGTTGCCGCGGAGACGCGAATACGGGAGAGGCTGATGAAAGGCACGCCTTTCTGTTGCCCATTTCTGAGGTTTTGCTCTGCTGGTTAATATAATAGGGTTTAAATGCCCGGTAACTGTTTCTAAAGGAAGAAATCAAGTTTCAAGTGTGTATCGCACGCGGCTATAGTGTTATTCGAGTACGAGTGCACTATGGGATTTTGTAATTTTGGGTATCGTTATTTGCTGACGATTAAATGTGGTACCAAAGTCCACGATATGGCAACAATCATCGCTAATCATCAGAAATCCATGAAAGATATTTTGAAATAGAACTTGTGATCCAGTAAAATGACCTCATTGTGAGCCGTAAACCAGTGGCAGCCACTGTATATTGTACAGGGTGTCTCAAATAAGTGCCCCATGTGAAACATGATTTTTTTTTTGTTGGACATGAAAAATATAAACATTGTTGGCGAAATACTATAGTAATCATGTTCAGCAATCTTTAATGTGCCATAAGATTATTTTTTTCTATCCAGTTTTGGAGCTTCCGTTATCAAATTATGGCCAATTTACTCATCGGGCATGTTCAAATTCACCTTTGGCCACTTTTTGTGTGAAGAGAGCTCTTTCATTAGAATAGTCATTTAGTGTGTAATTGAACATAATCAATCAATTAAATAATAATCTACTAAATATGCTAAATGTTGAAAGTTCGTTTAATTTGAACAAAAAACATATTTTCATCCATATTATCCATGATATACCACTAACATATTTGAATTTTAGACGGTATTTTAAACAATACATTGACATGACATACCCTAAAATAACCATCGGAATCATAAAGGCAGTTTTTTTCTCAGTTGAAAGCCATTTTCTTGTTCAAAAGTAGCCAAAGTGGAATTCGCACTCTTGCGACTGAATTGATCATATATCTCGGTAGTTAGGTGGTGAAATTCAATGGGATGAAGTGTATTTGATAGAGGACTTATAGGGCTTACACATCAGTCCGGTTTTTTAAATTCATTTTCTAACCTATGGGGCACTTTCTTTGAGACACTTCAACACACTTCAATAGGGTCCGACTCCGAGGGACCTGGCAAGAGGTTGGTGAGCATGTGCATATAATTCTGTCAATAAATATTTGTGCCTAATACTAGGTTTTTAGGAGCAAATGGGACGGTGTTCCATATGCCTGTTCCATATGCCTCTCCCATCCTCAATTCTCCCCCTTCCCACCCCGCTCCCCCTCCGATCCTTGGGCCCGGCCCCATCCCCGGTGGCGGCAGGCACTAGCCATCATCATACTTTTTTGAGAGGGGAGATAAAGGGGCAAGAATATCTTTGAGGAGACATGAAGAAAAGAAGATGCGCGCAATTGTTTTGGCCATTTTACGGTTACATCGTCAAATGTGGTCTAATTCTAAATAATTTGGTATATAGGCCCTAGTTTAACGCCTTTAACCTAATTTGGTAAAAAAATGGTCAAATGTTGTCTTATTTTAATTAAATCGATTTTTTGGGCGGGGGGAGGGGGGGGGGGTGAATATTTTTTGGGAAAATGCCACCCCCACCCCTTCCAGCGGCGCCCAGTGCTCACCCTCACCTAACTCGCCCTTCTTCCCGTCCATGAAGTAGGCCTCAGTATCATTATATGACAATTTGCCTCCCTCCCCGGCTGGCGCCGAGTGAATTAGGCCCCCGGCCCCATCATGCAGTTTAACCAAAATCAGTTCATTTGTTTAAAAATATTAAAAATCATTTTATTCAGTGAATTTCGCTTTATTTCGTATTAAAACGGAATAAATAAATTTGGTTAAAATGATATACGAAAAAAATAATCGCCGCCCCCCCCCCCCCCGGTCAGACCACGTTATTTTCAGTCGACATTGACTTTGGGTAGGCATGACGGTACCCCAAACCGGGACGGCCGCAAATCGCGGAAAAAGGTGAGTTTTCGTGTGGCGCGCGGCGATTTCCCAATAGAGTTGTAGTTTTGAAGCCATGTCCGCGAAAAAGAAAAAACACACCGAAGACGGTAGACCCCATTTCCGCTCCTCTGTGCATAAATTGGGAAAGGGCCCTTTGAATTTGAATGTGTCCTTTTGCGCAGAAAAAGACCGTATAGAACAGTGTCCTAAAATAAGTGGCGGCACCGTGCCTCCCATTTTTTTTGGGGGGGGGGGGGCATGAACAAAAAGTGATGCGCGCGAAGCGCGCAATTTTTTGTGCCTTGAGGCTTAAGGGGGCTGTCAAGTGTCGTTGTATGAATTTGTCAAGCACTTAAACTTTCAAACTATTTATGTGTTGTACATAAAAGTATACACTTTTTTGAATGAAATGAGTCGGGGAATCCATTTTTCGTATCAAAAATAGTGATTTTTATATTTTTGCCCAAAAATGCCTCTTTTTTGCCTAAATTTTATTAACAACCTAACAAAATAATTTTTAGGTAAAAAATTCTGAAATTTTACAGAAAGCATCTTAATTCAATTATCTAGGAATTTTTTTTTTTTTTTGCCTTTAAAATTTTTAGTTTTGAAATTATTGACCAAAAAAATGTGAATTTTGAGATATTTTATCCCAAAATTCACATTTTTAGCACTTTTTGGTCAATAATTTCAAAACTAAAAATTTTAAAGGCAAAAAAAAAAAACACTTCCTAGATAATTGAATTAAGATGCTTTCTGTAAAATTTTAGAATTTTTTACTTAAAAATTATTTTGTTAGGTTGTTAATAAAATTTAGGCAAAAAAGAGGCATTTTTGGGCAAAAATATAAAAATCACGATTTTTGATACGAAAAATGGATTCCCCGACTCATTTCATTCAAAAAAGTGTATACTTTTATGTACAACACATAAATAGTTTGAAAGTTACAGTGCTTGACAAATTCATAAAACGACACTTGACAGCCCCCTTATGGTCAAATTTGGTCTAATGCTAACTAATTTGGTATGGAAATGCGCGCTTGCGCGCATAAATTAGCTGTTTTTAATATGCTAAAATTGTCAACATTTGGTTTAATTAAACGCAGCGCGGAAAAATTGCCTTTTTATGCTTAAATTGTTTACTCTTTTTCTTAGTTTAAAAATTAAAACCCGTGGTGCCGCCACTGCCTAAAATGTCCTCGTTTTTCGCACAAAAGAGTTCAAATCAGCAAAATTGTCATTGAAACTCCGGCAAATACGAATACGAAGAGAAACACCGGGATTAGGCCGGGTATTCGAGCTCTGTACACATTTTAATGTAAAGGTTGAGATTGGCACTGTTATCTACGCCATTGGGGTGTGGGGAAGAGATGTCTACCCAATCAGCTAATTAACCAAATAAACATCATTGGTCATTAGTTATTTCATCGGGCAAGGGGCAGCCCAAATGATGATAACAAGAGAAGTGGCAATCTATGTTTTGTTCAATATTATAATAATTTGGTCCTGAAGAAGTCAGAGCTAATCCTGACGAAAGCTTGACAGATTAAAACTCGTCCGACGGCGAACCCCGGGGGGGGGGGGGGGGGGGGGGGGGGTCAGTGAACATACCAAGCGGGTACACATGCGCGTCCAAGCACCTCTGAAATGGACCCTAAATGGCGTAAACCAGAACACTATTTTGATACCCCTAAATGGCGTAACACATACAAACCATACCCTAAATGGCGTTACCAAGTAGGCCTACACTCAATAATGCACCCCTAAATGGCGTAATAGGCCTATAGTAATGCTAAAAATAATCTTAATTCATAATCATGTGACATTCATACAAATATGCATGATGTAGAGTGCATGCAAAAAGGAGGGAAATATTGAAGATTTTTTTCATCATTTTGCATGTTTATTGAAAAGTCACACATATAACAATTATCCCGGCAATTAGTACCCCTAAACGTCGATACCTCGATGCTGTAATGGCTACCCTAAAGTGCGATGCCCCTAAAAAGTACCCCTTTTTCAGAAAGACGTCGACGACGTCGTGTGGTGAAATCTGGACCCTTTTCGACGCTTTTTTTGGACGCGGATGCGTACCCGCTTGGTATGTTCACTGACCCCCCGCCCCCCCCCCCCCCCCCCCCCCCGGGCGGCGAACCCGTTAAACTTTTATTTTATATTATGAATACCCGTCGTAAAAGCCTATCTCACAATTTCAAATAAACATCATTTATAGATCAGAAACAAAATTCTGCACATAATGTTGTCCAAAACGTGTAAAGTTCCAAGGACTTTTTTCCAAGATTTGTAGATCACTCTGTCAATTATTATTCTGAAACTTCTCAGGAAATTCTCAACTACGTACTTAGAGGATGAAAATTAATGTTAAAGCGGCGTGAAAATGAGATTAGTCATGTTAGCCTAAATCTAAATATCACTGTTTTGTGTACCATGTACATAGTACAATGCGTAAGGCCTTGTAATTACAAGACTTATGCTATATCATCCCAAAGTTGACAGGTCATCTTGAAAGGTCACCGCACATGTCCGATTTTCATCATTTTCATCGATTCGTGCCGGTATCGGTCGGAAAACGTGCACGACAAACCAAAGCTGTTGTTTTTATCTACCTATTCGGTTGCAAATCAACAAGTCACCGATATCAAATGGGGGAGACGATCGTAGAACAGGTAGAGTTTTGAATAAGATGTAGAATTTAATTTTCGCATGATCATCACGGCGATTTTACAGCAATATATTTTGAAAAATAATCAAAATATTAAACAAAAACAAACAAAACAAACAAAATAAATCAATTTTTGAATTTTCACATCACAACTCACTACTGTTTACTGTTGCGCAACTTAATCACACGATACATTTATGAGAATGCTGCATGTCGTACCGTCTATTAATTTCCTAGTGTATTTGTATCATGAATTTTTTAATACTAAATTAAAAAATTTCGTGATCGTTGTTATGCCTGCCGAATTCGGCAACTTGTTGGTGCAATTAGTAAATTAATGAATCTGAATCTGAATCTGAATATTATTCTCAACGTTCCCCTCGGGAACAAAACGAGAAGTGTTGATGTGCGGTGTGCGCCGCTGCTATGCTTAGTCTTGTTGTTGGTTGGCTTGCAGGTTGATGTGAGTGGTTACGTGAGATTTAAATGTGTCCGGGTTGATACTTATTAAATGTTCAGGAAGCTGATTCCATTGACGGATAGTGAGTGGGAAGAAAGAGTCGTTGAAGACGTTGCTTTTGCCGGTTATGCGTGTAAAAGTTTTGCTGTGGTTAAGTCTCGAAGAGCTGCGAGTTTCGACCGGTTTAATGAACTTGTGTGCCGGAATGGCTACCTGACCTAGGGAAATTTTGTTAAGCATGTTAAGTCTGGATGCGCGCCGTCTGTGCTCGAGTGGGGTCCAGTTTAATTTTGTAAGCATTTTGGTGACGCTACTAGTCCATCGATAATCGTTGGAAACAAACCTAGCCCCCCTACGTTGGACGGATTCCAAATTAGTGATTAAGTCCTGCGTATGGGGGTCCCAGACCGTGGAGCAGTAATCAAGGTGGGGTCTGACATGGGTCTGGTAAGCAGTGACTTTTAGATCCTGCGGACAAGGGTGGAGATTCCTACGAATGAAGCCGAGGGCCCTATTTGCTTTGGCTGTGACTTTGTTTATGTGGTTTGTCCATTTTAGGTCTCCAGAAAGTTCTACGCCTAGGTATGTGTGTGTCTTTGTTTCCTGTAGTGTGTGTGTGCCAAGTGTGTATTTATGTTGTTTTGGAGAGTTAGAGCGGGTGACTTTCAGAACATAGCATTTGTCGTGGTTAAATTTGAGTTGCCAGTTGTCTTGCCATTTGTTCAAAGTGTGTAGGTCTTGTTGTAGTATGTGGGAGTCGTTGTCATTGTCAATAGTGTTGTACATCACCAGGCCTCAAATTTCGTCATTTTAGGGGCACGGCCACTTTGGCCTTAAGAATATACCATTTCGAAGGGCACCGAGGCCATGTTCTGGGGCACCAAGGCCAAACCAAGGGCACACACGGCCTCTGTTAAAAATAGGGCACGGCCATTATGGCCGTGAATTTTTTACTGATCCGAGGGCATCGCGGCCAATTGGCGGGGCACGACGGCCATGGCCGTCGTGGCCGCCGTGTAATTTGAGGCCTGTACATCACACAGTCGTCTGCGAATAATCTGACTTGTGATTTTATATTATGAGGGAGATCGTTGATATAAAGCAAAAAGAGGAGAGGGCCTAATACTGTGCCCTGTGGAACTCCGGAGCGTACTTTAACCCAGTCTGATTGCTCGCCATCAACGACCACCCTTTGAGTACGTGTTGTTAGAAATTGTGTGAGCCATGTGTGTGTGAAGCCTGAGATACCATATTTGCGGATTTTGTATAAGAGTCTGTTGTGTGGTACCGTATCAAAGGCTTTAGAAAAGTCCATTATGATGATGTCAGTCTGTTTACGTTTGTCAAGTGATTGAGCCAAGTCATGTACTGTTTGTAATAGCTGTGTTTCGCATGAATGTTGAGCCCGGAAACCATGTTGCTTGTCAGTTAGTATTTTATGTTTGTCTAGGTGTTTCATTATGTTGCTGTGGATGATATGTTCGAGTAATTTGCATGTAATGGATGTTAGGGAGACTGGTCTATAATTTGAGGCCGTCGCCTTGTCCCCTTTTTTGTATATCGGTGAAATGTTGGCAGTGAGCCAGTCATGTGGTAGGGAACCGGTTGAGATGGACAAGTTGAATAGGATCGTCAAGGCAGGTGCTAGTTCATCGGCGGCCATCTTCAGGATCTGGCCTGGGATACCGTCTGGACCAGTCGCCTTGTTGGGCTTCAGGTTTTTCAGGAGTTTAACTACTCCGTCGCAAATCACGGTGATGTTTGGCATTTCTGGAAAAATACTCTGGTCGTTGTCGGTCATTTTGGATAATGGCTCTTCCATAGTGAAAACGGACTCAAACTGTTGGTTCAGGATATCAGCTTTGGATTTTGCATCTGATTTGAGTTGTCCCTTGAACCTGAGGCTTTGAATACCAGTTGTGTCGGTTTTCATCTTTTTAATGAACGTCCAGAATTGTTTGCGTGATTCGAGGCAGGTGTTGCGTACGTACTCAAAGTATGATTTCTTTGTGTCTTTCAGTACTCTTTTTCGTACTTTGTTAAATTTCTCCCTGTCTGAGTCCTTGTTGGTTTTCTTGGCCCTGTTAAAGTACCGCTGTTTCATACGCTGACCACTGCGGATAGATTTTGTTATCCATGGTGATTGGTGTCTCTTTGTGACAGTCTTCGATGGGACATGCTTTTGTATGGTCTCGAGTATGCCTTGTTTGAGTTCTTTCCATACCAAGTCTGGAGTGCACTCTGCTGTGTTCATGTTAGATATGGTGTCACTAAGCTCTTTCATGTCCTTTTTGATCATGTCAATGTCTGCCTTATGGTACTGGTGAATCACTCTGGGCTTGACTTTCGCTCTCCAAGGGCGCGAGTTTTGATCGATGACTGCGATCCCATCGTGGTCACTCACTCCGGGTACAACTGTGGAATTCTGTATGAGCGAGTGGTTAGATGTAAAAAACAGGTCTAAGATGTTCTTTTGACGAGTGGGCTCCTTAACTACCTGTTCAAGGTTAAATTCATTGGCGATGTCAAGGAGTCTGCGTGCGACATTAGGGTTCTTACATCCAGGCTTTAATGAGAGCGTGTCCCAGTCGATGTCGGGCTCGTTGAAGTCTCCCCCAAGGCAGATTGTTGTCTTTTTGCGTTTAGATGCTTTGGACAGGGATGAAGCCAACTCATCAAGGAACAGCGTGCTCTTTTCGTTAGGACGTTGATAAAAGGCACCTATGAGCATGTTTTTCCAGCCTGCAATTTGTATGTTGACCCAAATTGACTCGTTCTTGGCAGTTAGTTCCACTTGGTGAGTACCGAGCAGATCTTCCCGAAGGGCTACAAACACGCCGCCACCGATGGTTGCGGTGCGGTCCTTGCGAAAGACCTTGAAATTGGAGGGGAAAACTTCACTCGAAAGGACATCACCATCTAGCCAGGATTCAGTTCCAATAATTATATGGGGCCTGTGGGTGTCAACACATACTTGAAGGGCCGCCTTCTTGGATTTCATACCCTGGAAGTTGATGACCACTGTGCGCAGATCGCCCTTGAACTTGCCCGGTTTGGTAGTTTCATGTTCAGCTTTTTTGGGGGACGAAAAGTGCGATGGATCAAAGTCACAGGAGTCCAGTGAGTTGTTGTCTAGGCTAAGTGAGCTAAAGCTATTTGAAAGCTCAACTGGGTCGCTACTGCCAAGGTTGATGTTTGAATAGTTAGGGATGCCGCAGGTGTGGCATATCCACATATATCCTGAGTGATCAAGTTCAGCATATGATGGAGTAGTCATCGCCATGCACTCAACATGGTACCAGCCCATGCAGCTGTCGCACCTTGTACCTCTCTGGCTCCATTTGCAAGCAAGTTTGCATATTTGACACGGATATTTGCATGTGGAAGGGCCAGGGTTGGTTTCTGTGTCGTGGGCAATGACAATGAGTAGAGCACTCAGGTAGGACAACGAGATTTTTTTATTTGGGATTATTGTTGTCTTGTATATGTTTATGTGGATTAGAGGTTTGCCGGTGAGGCAGCTCTGTTTAACCAGGATCATGGATGCAGCACTCAATGTAAAAGACACAGTGTGCCATGTATCATATGTATCAGTATAAAAATCACGTATAAAGCCACAGGGACTCGGTAGGTCACGATTAGGACCTAAGCCAAATTTGGCAAAGTTATCAGAATGATGGAGAGTCCCGAGACATATAATTTTATAAAACAATAACATGATTCCAACGGTTATGGAGAACTTCATAGCGTCAAAATGAATCAGAAACGCGCTAGGGAGCAAGGTCAGGGTAGTCAATCAAGCAAAGCAAAACATATATTCAATAAACCGGCCCGCAGCTCAGGTGAGATTTAGCAATGCATCACTGATGAAAACATGGCTGACGCCATGTTTACCACAGAAAACAAAAGTATAATCAAGAAAATTACACTGATATGGCAAAAAATATATAGCAACTACCACTCAATCCTGAGTATTGAAATATTACAATACAATAGTCCGTAGAAAGTGCCAAGATGGTCTGCACAATTGGTGATATTCGGTGATTTGGAATCGCTTCGATCTCCCGATCTCAAAAGGATAACCACTCACTCGGCGCATGCGCACATCCAACCAATGAGAGGCTCATATGATATTATTAGTTAATTTAACAAGTTCGGGCGGAAATATCCTCAAAATAGGTCTTACATTAGGGAGGTCAACTGATTTTTGATTTCTACATTAAACCCCAACACATTTGGTATCAATTCAATAATGGAAAGCTTTCTTCAAAAGAAAGCCAATGGTGGTAAAATCATGTCCATACCCCATTATTTGACAAAGTTATGATTTTTTAAAGATTTATTGAACACACGTCGCTGTCTGCCGATTTTCGGAGTAATCGAATTACAGAGATCAAGACAATTCGTGATTCACCTATTAGTGTGTGAAAATATTGGTAGTTAACTCGCCATTTAAAAATATTTCCGAGAGTCAAATCAATCACTGTAAAACATCTTTGGTAAGACAAATAATGTATCTTCAAAGCCATGTTGTTGTTTTTTGCAAAGAAACGACTTAAAATACATAAATTATGACTTCTTCTTCTTCTTCTTCATGAATACTTCGCAACATTCCTAGTGGAATAACACGCGAAGGGGGCTTGAACACACAGGACGTGTTAACTGTGCAACCCCTGCCCTGTGACCTAGGACTGATGTGTGTACAGCCACAGACCGGGATGATCCCCTACTCTTTACGAAAGAGTCTGTGACCTTTTAACGTGCTCGGATTTTGCTCTTCCGATACACGAGACCACCATTTATACGTGACTTCTGAACCACGAGACAATAGAGACTAAGTACCTTGCCCAAGGATACAAACATGTTGGCCGAAGTGGGGCTCGAACTCACAACCTTTGCATCATGAGACCGGCGTCTTATCCACTAGACCACACACGCTCCCAACACGATCATTCTAAAGCACCAACCAATGCATCAACTTCGGGAAATCCCCATTGCGCGACTTATGCTCTATGCTCCAGCTCAAAATAAACACATGTAACTTGTTCAGAAAACTACATATTTTCATTTAATAATGGTTTCATATGGGTTTCATAGCCTCCTTATACCTTTAATTGATCTATTTTGACAAAGAAAATCAAGTAAAATTTACCATAATTGGACCTCTAAATTCAAGCTTATGAGAATTTTTTCCCCTGTAACGAATGCTATCGTGTTTGGTATCAGCGGATAGATCATTTTTTTCTCTTTAAAATGATGTCATTCATGAAATAGATTGCCTTGGAACTACTTTCTAAAGCATCAAATAAACAACGTGATCTCTCGCGAGAAATTGAAAAATTCAAAATGGCGCCGCCCACTACGCATGCTACGCTAGTAAAGTGATCGCGTTGGTGTCATATTTTATGTATTTAATTTTGGTCTTTAAGTTGTTTCTTTGCGGGAAAAAAATACATGACTTGGGAGATAAATTATTTGTCTTACCAAGATTTTTTACAGTGCTTGATTTGACTCTCGGAGACACTTTTAAATGGTGAGTTACCAACCGATATTTTCACACACTAACAGATAGGAATAGCGAATCGCGAATTTGTGTTGATCTCCCTACTTACATTAGTCCTTTCATGGCCATCTTTGCTCGAAGACGGCCATTATTCAGACCGATCAGTGTATCGGAACCGCTACGCTACGTTAGGGATGTTCATATAATTGACTATAGAGGGCGACATTTTTTTTGATTTTTAAAAAAAAAAAATGTAGAAAACTCCATGTTTACCTCTTTTAAATCCATCGGAAAAGTACGAAACTGTTTCATAGCTCTCATACGTCGTGACACGACTCAGTATGAGAGCTATGAAATGAAAGCATATGTTCGGACGTCGGCGATTTTCGTCTCTAGTTTGCCTATTTCTAGAACATTTGAATACACTTACCTGGGTTATGCATGTGCTATGTACTGTTATTGCATCCTAAATAAATTTTCAGCTCCATAAATGCTACTCAAAGTGAAATATTAATGATATAAAATCGGCCCTAATCACAGCGAATGAAGAACTCTCAGCAGAAGATGGAAGTCAATTCGCGGTAATTTACGATTGGTTCCGAATAGTTTCAATTAGTCTCGTTCCACGTTTTACTCCTCATGGTGTACGCGTATGTGTAAACATAGTAAATCACTAGGTGGACAACCAATACTGAATGCGATCAACAGTTAACAACAGCCTGATTCCAAATTGTTGGCACCAGGCTGCTTTTAGTGAGATTCCGAAGAACGCACGTGACCTGTTTTCCGAAGATTTCTGATCTCAATTTTAAAAGGTCTATTACCAAACTATACAATGTTCTAACATATTTGACATTTAAAACCACCCAATACGACAAATTATGTACAATTAGGGTCCTGGGTATGCAGTTTTCATTTACATAAATACTAGACAGGGAATTAATGCGCTGTGCAAACGGAAGAACTCTATTTGATATGAACTCTCCGCATCGACCCTAGGCTACATCCCCAAGTCTTCAATATTACCGTACGGCAGCTTTTAAGCTGTACAAATATAGCCTGCAAGATAGCGACGTGGGGAGGGCGACTGAGAGTTAGTCTAATCGACCCTGAATTGACCCCTATTTCTTTGGCTGATTCCCGGTACTCAGAATCCCTTGTGGATGAGTTGTGTGGAGCCATTGATGCAGGGACCAGCAAACTCGACGGCATTGAAGAAAGGTAATCATTTAGTTGTTAAAAAACCTCTAAAATCTCCAGAATTCGTGAGCGTAGAATAACATCGATGGTATCAAAATAATCCGTAAGTATAGTTCTATAAGTAAGGATAACTTAAATTTAACTACCAGTAAATTTATTTTTTGTTTTGAAACAAATACGACGTAGGAAGTCAATGCTTGTTTTTGTAGCTAAACAAGCTGGGTGTATTCACTGATGTCTAAATAACCCCACACAAGCAACTGGACATCTAGTCGCAGTAACATGTGTCTCAGGACTTATAGTACTGAGTCACAGAACGTTACTATGATGTGACTTTTTTAGCTTTAACGAGCCCAAAATTTACAAAGTAAAACTTCTGCAACTCCTAGCATTTTCCAAAACCATTCTTACTCACCCACAATGACATGGCTGTTTACTAGTGTTTAGCTAAGAATCACAGAATTTGTTTGAACTTATTGATTACAACGATACTACACTTACATCTGATAAAAATAGTAATTTAAATCCACTTTTATGCCGATTCGGGTCGGCTAAGTTCACTTTCGAAGATACTAAAATCTGCGCATGCGTATTTCCAAGTAAACAAACGATGACGTTAGGCTTGAGCGAAATTATTATAGTGTGACAGGCGATTTTGTTGCACGTAAAAAAATTGATTTTTCACCCAACTTAATCTATATTGATGAGGTAACCAGATAATCTCATATTTATTCATTGCAAGGAGACATTCAATTGTATTATATCATGAATAGTTACCACATGTTAAATACGGATAACATTTTTTTTGAGAAGTGGAAATTCCCTATTCCAATCTTCTTATATTCATCTCTCTTACAACATAAACACTACAATATTATTATATGTATGATTCCGATGAACAAAGTGATATGCTTGTCAAACTTAATTGAAACATTTGAATTTTTAACCCTGGTGGCCATTTGGATTTTGGGCCCTCAATGTTTCCGCCTACACTTTTGCAAGGGGCAAGATTTGTTAAATAAGACAAATCCACTGAGAAATGAACCTTTTGCTCCGGGGGGGCACTGACATTGGAAAAGGGCATAGGTATGTGCCGCGCTGAAGATCCCCTTTTTCACCCTCTGCTGCTAGTTCTTATGACCCCCCTTTTGAGCCTGCATCAGTTCTTAAGACCCCAATTTGATTGAAAAATGTTCTTGCTAATCAAAATTGAACTATAGATAGGCCAGTTCTCAAGACCTACTTTTTTTACTAACTTCATTTTTGAAACACACTAACAAAAAAAGGTCCATGAAACGAATTGACTTTGTGTCTTTGTCACTTGCTATCCGTGGATTGCTTTGTCTTTGTATTACTCATACGGGATCCTTCGTGAAGATGTGTTCAACATTATTATTATCACACTTGCGTGACAATCCAATGGTAGCAAGAACGGTGATGTCAATCCTAGGGTCAAAAGTTGAATTGGCAAGACAACCGGTGATGGCATTGGCGCATCTTATAAGTTATATGCGGAACGCAAGAATCTATGTTGGCCTATTTTTATGGCACTTCTAGAGGAAGTGTAGGTATGGATCTGATACAACCTTATTAAAATCCATTAAATTCACCAATATGCTGTATTATAATATATGTGACCTCATCAGAATTTGATTTTTCTGTCCTTTCTACAGGTTGAGGAGTTCAAGAAAAATCTTCTTGAGGAGGTAAGTTGATACATTCTAATAGTAAAAGCAAAAATTACTTGTTAACTCCTTTGGCATTGTTTAGGTTTTCATGAAGGAATGAAGGAATTTTTTCTCTGAATCTTGCAAATCTCACAACTAACAATTTCAGTCTCAACCAGTATTACACACCGGGGGGGGGGGGGGGGGGGGGGGGGGGGGGGGGGGGGGGGGGGGGGGGGGGGGTGTACTCAGACACTTTTTTGTAGGGATGTGCCCCAGCAAAATGAAAATTGACCCAAACATTTACAAATTTTCTGGGAAAATGGACCCATATATTGAATGTACGGTTAGTTCTGTACCCGGCTATTCGACCCCCACCCCAATTTTAAAAATAAAAATAAATAAAGAGTACAAATTTGTCACCCAAATGACCTCGCTTGACCCCATACACGACCTCATGTGACCCTATACAATGACCATGTCTTGGTGTCTCAAATAATTAAAAAATATTTTCATTTATTCTAAACAGCAGTCTAGACAATACATTTTGGAATACTTTAGTACATGTAGTTGAAATACTACGACCACACCAGTGAATCCTTTAGCAGCTTCCATTGGTGGGTGGATGGGAGCTTAAGGGTAACACTTCGCGTTTGAATTAGGTGGTTGCCTGAGACAACCAAAATGAGCCACGGACAACCAAAATGAGCCATGGACAACCAAAATGAGCCATGGACAACCAAAATGAGCCATGGACAAACCAAAATTGACTTTGAAGTTGTCCAAAACTAAATACTAAATTAACACATAATATGAATATTTTACAGAAATCTGAATTTGTTTTATTTGTTCACTTATGTTCAATATGTAAGAAATAATGAAACAAGTTTAAAATAATGATTTTTTGATGCGGGGAGCAAAACCCAGACGCTGCTAAAGCGAGAACCACTGAACTGAATTTCAATAGCTAGAATACGGACAACCAAAAACTGTGGAGGACAACCAACATTTCCTGCTAGGTTGTTCGCTGGACAACCAGTTATTTTTCCTTAATATGAACGATGGGTACACTGACTTAGATGGTATAAATTGATTATATGCCTAAATCTCACTGTTCAAACTTATCTCATGTTCCAACTAACCCCAATCTACCCTACCTCATGGAAAGCAATTACACCTAGCAACAAAGTCCCGGACCAGGTGCTTTGAGGTTGGCGAATTCAAAATATATAATCGGTACCAAAAATCTCAGATATACATTTTTTGAGCATATTTCTTCTCCGCAGTTTGATACCGTATTCAACAAATCGAATGGATACTTTTAAGTTATGACGATTTCAATGACCGCGCATAACAACAGCAAAGTTATCTATTTTGAATTAGCCAACCTCAAAGCACCTGGTCCGGGACTTTTGTTGCTAGGTGTATATGAGTTTCAGTTGGGTAAGGGATTTAATGTAATTGTACCCTTTTGTGTCTGAATCTGAACCATATATTTTAATGAATTGGCTTCTACATTGGAATTTGTAATATGTATCCATCCCTTCTTTGTCCATTTTTGTCCTATGAATCTGAACTATAGCCTATGTAATGACTTGGCTTGTTATGGTAGAGAATGCTTTTGTCTATGAATCGGAACCATATATTTTAATGAGTTGGCTTGTATATTGGAAATTGTAACGGATACGGTTTTAGATTAATTATCTCCACATGTCTCACCAATACAGCATGAGGGTATGCCCATGTATGGCTTCCTTGCATGGCAGTTTAATGAGAAGTTTTATATTAGAAGTACCATATCAATTATTGTCAGCGGCAGAGAAGTTCAGCACAGGACTTACGAACGTGTGCTAAATAATGTTTGTGTGGGCGGTAACATTCATGTATGACGCAACACAATAGATACTTGAGCAGGCCAATTGGATGCTCGGTTTGGTTAGGGGAAAATCATGCTGATACATTTACCTAATAATAGACCATTTCAAATTGAGATCAGAAAACATCGGTAAAAATGATCACGTGGACTAGACGCGTAGTGCGTTCTTCGCATCGGTTGATCGCATTCATACATTGATTGTCCCCCTAGTGGTTTACTATGTTTACTTACATACAAAGGTACACTCATAAGAAGTAAAACTAGTAGCGAGATTATTTTGTTTTAATCAACAATGGCGTCGATACCGGCAACTTCAAAAATGTTGGAGCAAAAGGTAAAATGTGAAGTTATTACCCCGAATCTCTTTTATCTAACCGTTTTTGTTACCGAAACATCGCAACATACAGCTTTGTGAGGAAGACACTCGTTCACCAACACCAGCGCAATCCACGCATGTTATTAAAGACACCAGGTGAAAACATGTTTGTTTTTCTGTGGATGACTTGTAGTCATCTACTGATGCCAAAACACACCTGGCTAATCGGAAACATTCGGAACCGATCGTATATGTTCAGATTTGAAATGGTCTATGGGAACCAAACTTAAGTTCAGATGTGCACTTGTATACAGAAAAAGTTCAGAACTTCTTTGGAGCTGACTTTAATAAGTAGGTTCGGTTTTTACTTGAGTGTTTCTATGCAAGTGATTTACATTAATACTTGCATGTATGGCCAACTACAAGGGCTAGTACTGCATTGAGTCAATGACTCAGCGATATCATCACTGTCTTAACCATAACCTTCCTCAACACAACAAATCACTACACTGCTAGGTTATGGTAGTGCACGCTTCCGCGATCAGACGGGCTATCAAATGGCCTGGAAATCATACGATTTTCCAGCTGACTCTATTGCGCAATCAATTAGGTGCCGGACTTCCACATGGGCAGCCTGGGTCCAATCCCCGGCACTGGTGCAACCTGACCCCCCCCCCCCCCCCCCCCCCCCCCCACCACCCCCCAAATTGGACCCGTTTTTTCTCTGTGGTGCAATCAATTAGGTGCTGTACTTCCACATGGGCAGCTGGGTCCCAATCCCCGGCACTGGCACAACCTGACCCCCCCCCCCCCCCCCCCCCCAAAAAAAAAAAAGAAAGAAGAATTGGACCTTTTTTTTCTCTGTGGTGGTGCAATCAATTTTAGGTGCTGTACTTCCACATGGGCAGCCTGGGTCCAATCCCCGGCACTGGCGCAACCTGACCCCCCACCCCCATTGGACCTGTTTATCTCCCCTGATAGTTTTATTCCCAAATCATGCCTGAGGGTTTAAAAGGAAGGAAGACTGGACTATTTGAGAAGAATCATTATAATCCATTTTTTTCTTCTTTCATTTTACAGGCAGAAGATATTATTAACAAGGTATTCCCTGTAAAAATCATAGAACTGGAAAAGATACACAAGGTGAGAAAGACATCAAAAAGTTTAAGTTACAAAAAAAAATGGTGGTACGACTGCCTCTTTGATATTGCTCTACCTCTGTACCTATATGATCATTACGACAAAAGGAAGTACACGATGTATGGGACACGTCAATGTGTACTTGTGATATGGCAAAATAACTATTTTGGAGTAATTCTGTTATACCCTTCATAGAGGTATTCAGAGTGCATGATTTTTAAGAACGACGCATACTACCGATGTTGGTGTGTAGGGTATAACAGAATTATGCCACTATTGGAGAGGATATTTCCATTTTGTTCAAACAATTATCATCATACCAATGTTATTTTAATGTCAAAATAATGAGGGAAATGATAATGATATTTGTATGATTCTAAATAGTTTAAATTATGCAAAAACTATGTGTCCCATACTTCCATTTTGTGGTGGGTTTTCGTTAATTACGTAGTTACTGTACAAAATCAAAGGAAGCAAGTACTCGTCACATGATTTTCATACTTTTGAGGGGGTTTCTAGTTTCACAGTGTTTTAGCATGAATGTATGTCTTGTGAAGCGAAAATCTAAAATAAGTATTTTGAGGAAAGTGTAGGGCAGCGTACGTAGGCCACCCTTTTGTCTTTGAAAATTTAAATAGTGAATATGTCTTTATTGGATCAAACCATTGGTTTGCTTTACAAGGAGAAATGCACATCAGACAATTAGCTGTGATCTTTAGTGAATTTAGAGTAAAAAAATAAAATGTCCGTTTATAACCTGACAGTTTATTTTCACTCTAAATCCATGATTTTGAAGTAATTAAGAATTGTATCGCCTTGTAACTTGGAATGTACGATTTATGATCAGAAAGGTAAATCTGCAAGAAAATCTGCTTCCAATTTTTGTTTTGAGGATTGAGGGAGTCCCCTGGAAAAGATCACATAATATACCTTTAAGTGCGCTTTCCTGTGCAAAGATGCAAACAAACCTACATGATCATTTCCCTACATGATGTATCTACAGTTCTAAGTAAATACATGCAAACATCATGCTTAATTTACATGAACAATTTTCAACAAATTTAACACAACACAACCAATCCTGATGAACATATATATTCAAAAATCACCAGATTAAGTTGAGAAAGCCTCCTGTTGGGTTTACTGAAATAGGGATGGGATTTTCAGAAAATCATGCTCCCTGAGGACTCTATTTAATTTTCGGGCGGGCTTGGGATTCCTGAATTTGTCCAAACATTTTTTTAAAAAGGAAATTGTGTCATGCGCAGGAGTTTAAAATACATAGTTATGAGGTCTTTTTTTAGAAAATGCTGCCAAAAGTGACCTTTTTAGTACTTTTTACCAGAAGGCCAAAATGTTCACAGAGGGCTATTTTGTGAAAACTGGGGCTAATCGCCCCTCACTCCTGTGTATTTTTGAGATCTGGTCATGCATGTTTCAAGATGGCGACAAGGTAAACATGGAAGTTCAAATCCATGGCGAAAACCTCATTTTAGTGAGCATAAAAGTAACACAAATGCACAGATTTGACTAAATAAACCCATTCGAAGTGAATATACAATATAACTTTGCATTAATTTAAATAAGAGTGATAGCTGACAAAAAATATTTTTAGTAAGCTTTATTATTATTTTTTCAATCTTTTATTTTCGGATTCGAGTATGTGATATTTTGAACCCGGGAGTGAGATTTTCGGGCGGGACTCAAATTCTCGGGACTTGCTCACAACACTACTTTGAAGTCTAACCCTTTTCTTTGACTTTATTCTACCCCATAAAACAGTCTGATATTTTCAAGAGAGATCGCATGCCATCAGTTCATAGCAAATTGAACATCCCCGTACCAGATCCCATCACAATCAACAGTTTACAGGTAAGTTAAATTGATTACTCCATATTCTAAACAAATGTAGAACTATATGTATTTTTTAATTTAAAATTAATAATCAAGGTACAATTTTTAATTCTGGGGCCTGAATTGAAATTCAATTAAAGCTCAACTTGAGTGGGAGTGGTCTAAAATGCAAAAGTTCAGTGTTTTTTTTGACCAGTTTAGCTCTGAAATGTTGCTATTACAATACTCTTTAAAATCTTATGTTATGCAGGTACTGAATATTTAATTGAATTCAATTTTTTTCTCTCCAGCCACCAAGCAAAAAGAGGAAAGAAATCGATGATGCCCTGGATGGAATTGATGGTATGTATGCTGTATGCATTCACGAGAGCATTCATGAGGGACTGAATTTTAAAATTGCCAGATGAGCGTCAAATAGCTCTTCTGGAGAGTAGTATAAGAGTGATAACAAAAACCCTCAAGAGTGATAAAAAAACTGCGAGAGGAGCTGTTAATTTTGCATTGAAATGTGCATGGAATTATTAGGGATCCAAATTCTGCTGTCTAGACTGTTGTTTTTAAATGCTGTCGGCAAAATGTTGCACCATACCTTTGTTTCACAGGATGTCCCACCTTAAACTTATAAAGACAAAAAAACACCCGTATATATTTATTATTTAATAACGAAGAGAGTATGTTTTTTATTGTGTAGTGACTTCACTTTCTTCTCTCCCTTCCTTCCCCCACATAGGTACGAAGGTGATGATGCTTCCTGACGGACAGGTGCCTTGCAATGTTGTCCTAGTAGAGCTAGTCAATGTAGTCAAGCCAGCGATAGTTGAGCTCATAGAAAACTGTAACACATTGAAGATGTGGATCCAGCTACTAATCCCTAAAATTGAAGACGGCAACAACTTTGGGGTGTCAGTGCAGGTGAGGCCTTACTATTTTATAAGTTAAAAGTTTAACGGGTTCGCCGTCGGACAAGTTTTAATCTGTCAAGCTTTCGTCAGGATTAGTCCTGACTTCTTCAGGACCAAATGATTATAATATTAAACAAAACATAGAGATTGCCACTTCTCTTGTTATCATCATTTGGGCTGCCCCTTGCCCGATGATTTGAGAGTAGGTGCCCTTTCCTGCTTGTGAAAGAATTGGTGGCTCTGAAAAGAGCCGTTCAGATGGATTGCCGCTTCCACTGAACAGAGATGGTGGCTCTGAAAAGAGCTCTACACGTAGTAGGTTGCCACTGGCCTACTATATATAACTTTGGTTCTAATAGAACCTCCAAAGGACTGCCCCTTGACCAATGGAAATAACGTAGAGACTGCCCCTTGTCTACTACAGACTACAATAAGTCTAATGCACAGTAGTGCGGTCACTGATCTGTAAAGATTGTTTTACTATTGTAACTTGAACGGCTTAAGGTCCGTTCATATTCCTGTTGCGCATCGCCCGACGTCAACAGATATCGACACACGAGTTGAAGCAATGTCAAATTTCACCCGGGGAAGTCAGCCAATGCGCAATGACGCGAGTATGAACGGACCTTTAGGCTAATGAAATGAAATGGTTTAGTTTTCCGTCACCTGCCCTCATCAAGATTCTTAATTCCAAAACGTTCTTTTTTAATTGAAAAAGCAATGTAACTGAAAATATTCAAGCAATATTCTTTAAAAAAATTCGCTCTTTCAATATCAGACATGTCCTGAGCTGGTGATTGTAAGGATATTTTTGAACGGCTTAAGCTAATGAAATTGAATTGTTTAGTTTTCCGTCACCTGCCCGCATCAAGTTTTCTTATTTCCCAAAACTGAAAAATCAATGTATCTGAACAGTTTTAAGCAGCTCTTGAATTATCAGACATTTCCTGCTGGTAATTGTAAGGATATTTGGTTGGCAGTTTATGGTTAATAATGAAAAATTTAGTTTTACCTCATGTTCCTGATGTTTCTCAGATCCTATATAATAATACGTTACAGTGCTCTCGGCCTCGGTTCTGTCTGTCTGTCTGTGCGCTCTTTTTCGTCGCCTTCCCCGGGGTCGGGCGGCTTTCAAACTCGGTGGGTGGGTGCAGCTCGGTCCCCGCAAGAGCGAGTTCGCATTCGCTAGAGCGTACGAGGTCAAAGGTCATCTAGGGGTCAACTTTTTGAAGTTGGTCGGATCGTGCTTAAACTCGGTGATCCCGATGCTCGATGCGAGGCGAGCGTGGCAAAAATAAAACGGGTGAGCGTTTGTCGGGTCTTCCGGGGTCAAAGGTCGTCTAGGGGTCGAATTTTCAAAGTTTGTCCGATCGGGCTTAAACTCGGTGACGGGAAGCCCGAGTGTGAGTCGAGCGTGGAAAAAATAAAGCGGCTTTGCTTTTCTTGGGTCGTCCGGGGTCAAAGGTCGGCTAAGGGTCGAATTTTCAAAGTTTGTCCGATCGGGCTTGAACTCGGGGACGGGAAGCCCGAATGCGAGTCGAGCGTGGAAAAAATGAAACGCCTTTGCTTTTCATGGGTCGTCCGGGGTCAAAGGTCATCTAGGGGTCGAATTTTCAAAGTTTGTCCGATCTGGCTTAAACTCGGTGATGAGAAACTCAGAGATCTGTTTGTTCGGTCCCCGCAAGAGCAAGTTCGCATTCGCTAGAGCATACGAGGTCAAAGGTCATCTAGGGGTCAACTTTTTGAAGTTGGTCGGATCGTGCTTAAACTCGGTGATCACAATGCTCGATGCGAGGCGAGCGTGGCAAAAATAAAACGGGTTAGCGTTGGTCGGGTCTTCCGGGGTCAAAGGTCGTCTAGGGGTCGAAGGTCGTCTAGGGGTCGAATTTTCAAAGTTTGTCCGATCGGGATTAAACTCGGTGACGGGAAGCCCGAATACGAGTCGAGCGTGGAAAAAATAAAACGGCTTTGCTTTTCTTGGGTCGTCCGGGGTCAAAGGTCGTCTAAGGGTCGAATTTTCAAAGTTTGTCCGATCGGGCTTTATGCATGCATTCTACAAACCACCAAACCCGAGAACCGCCAAACCCGGGTGACCGCCTAGTATAATAATAATATAATAATAATTAGCACTTTTTGCTATCGTCTGACCCTGTACCAGGCACAAGATGCTGACGCAAGCAACGCTTATGGGTGCACACCAGTGACACCACTATTACAGTAAACGCCAAGCTTCCTTAGATCGCGATCACAAATGTAGTTCCTAATTAATGGAAAGAATGGTTAATATTGACATGATTTGTCATTCAAAATTATTGAATTTGGTCTATATTTGTTCACTGAAGTGTACCTGAGATAATTCGAATGAAAAGAGTATACATCTACTGTTTTATTTGAAAATATTGCAGATGGATACACATTGGTCACAACGGGTTACAAGGTGTAATTTCGTGTTAAAAAATACTAATATAGAAAAATGTAATCAGTCACCCCGGTCTGAATATTTGACACAGGTTAGATCTATGTGTTAATAAATATTCCATGATTTCATTAAATGAGTTGCAAGGTAACTCAAGATATTGCCGTTTTCCCAAGGCATCTTTCCCATAGAAACACGTAATAGTGGTATGCACCCTTATGAAAGTTGCCAAGTCTTTGACCTTTGACCTTTTTGTTGTTACAGGAAGAGACGTTATCAGAATTACGACAGGTTGAGAGCGAGGTGGCATCCTATCTGGACCAAATATCACGTTATTTCATCACCAGGGGTAAACTCATCACAAAGGTGGCCAAATATCCACACGTGGTAAGTTATTTCATCACCAGGGGTAAACTCATCACAATGGTGGCCAAATATCCACACGTGGTAAGTTATTTCATCACCAGGGGTACACTCATCACAATGGTGGCCAAATATCCACACGTGGTAAGTTATTTCATCACCAGGGGTAAACTCATCACAAAGGTGGCCAAATATCCACACGTGGTAAGTTATTTCATCACCAGGGGTAAACTCATCTCAAAGGTGGCCAAATATCCACACGTGGTAAGTTATTTTATCACCAGGGGTAAACTCATCACAAAGGTGGCCAAATATCCACACGTGGTAAGTTATTTCATCACCAGGGGTAAACTCATCACAATGGTGGCCAAATATCCACACGTGGTAAGTTATTTCATCACCAGGGGTAAACTCATCACAAAGGTGGCCAAATATCCACACGTGGTAAGTTATTTCATCACCAGGGGTACACTCATCACAATGGTGGCCAAATATCCACACGTGGTAAGTTATTTCATCACCAGGGGGTAAACTCATCACAAAGGTGGCCAAATATCCACACGTGGTAAGTTATTTCATCACCAGGGGTAAACTCATCTCAAAGGTGACCAAATATCCACACGTGGTAAGTTATTTCATCACCAGGGGTAAACTCATCACAAAGGTGGCCAAATATCCACACGTGGTAAGTTATTTCATCACCAGGGGTACACTCATCACAATGGTGGCCAAATATCCACACGTGGTAAGTTATTTCATCACCAGGGGTAAACTCATCACAAAGGTGGCCAAATATCCACACGTGGTAAGTTATTTCATCACCAGGGGTAAACTCATCTCAAAGGTGGCCAAATATCCACACGTGGTAAGTTATTTCATCACCAGGGGTAAACTCATCACAAAGGTGGCCAAATATCCACACGTGGTAAGTTATTTCATCACCAGGGGTAAACTCATCACAAAGGTGGCCAAATATCCACACGTGGTAAGTTATTTCATCACCAGGGGTAAACTCATCTCAAAGGTGACCAAATATCCACACGTGGTAAGTTATTTCATCACCAGGGGTAAACTCATCACAAAGGTGGCCAAATATCCACACGTGGTAAGTTATTTCATCACCAGGGGTACACTCATCACAATGGTGGCCAAATATCCACACGTGGTAAGTTATTTCATCACCAGGGGTAAACTCATCACAAAGGTGGCCAAATATCCACACGTGGTAAGTTATTTCATCACCAGGGGTAAACTCATCTCAAAGGTGGCCAAATATCCACACGTGGTAAGTTATTTCATCACCAGGGGTAAACTCATCACAAAGGTGGCCAAATATCCACACGTGGTAAGTTATTTCATCACCAGGGGTAAACTCATCACAAAGGTGGCCAAATATCCACACGTGGTAAGTTATTTCATCACCAGGGGTAAACTCATCACAAAGGTGGCCAAATATCCACACGTGGTAAGTTATTTCATCACCAGGGGTACACTCATCACAATGGTGGCCAAATATCCACACGTGGTAAGTTATTTCATCACCAGGGGTAAACTCATCACAAAGGTGGCCAAATATCCACACGTGGTAAGTTATTTCATCACCAGGGGTAAACTCATCTCAAAGGTGGCCAAATATCCACACGTGGTAAGTTATTTCATCACCAGGGGTAAACTCATCACAAAGGTGGCCAAATATCCACACGTGGTAAGTTATTTCATCACCAGGGGTAAACTCATCACAAAGGTGGCCAAATATCCACACGTGGTAAGTTATTTCATCACCAGGGGTAAACTCATCACAAAGGTGGCCAAATATCCACACGTGGTAAGTTATTTCATCACCAGGGGTAAACTCATCACAAAGATGCCAAATATCCACATGTGGTAAGTTATTTCATCACCAGGGGTAAACTCATCACAAAGGTGGCCAAATATCCACACGTGGTAAGTTATTTCATCACCAGGGGTAAACTCATCACAAAGGTGGCCAAATATCCACACGTGGTAAGTTATTTCATCACCAGGGGTAAACTCATCACAAAGGTGGCCAAATATCCACACGTGGTAAGTTGATTTGCCAGTTTTGAATTCACAGGATTGCAAAATGCAAGGAATGCTCTGAGATGAAGACATCTACTCACGCATCTACTACCGTATTAAGCGCCCACCCTTGTTTTTCTCAATGACTACCAACAAAAAATCCCTTATAAGCGCCCACCTTTTCAATTACCGTAGCATTGTACAACAACATTTTTCGCCACGGGGTCATTCAGTAAAGCTGTACCAGTAAGCCTGGTTCGATCGCCGCCGCCACCCGTTCTCCCCGATGCAAGCTGCCATCTTTGTTTTTTATTCATGACTTAAATACAACATCGTGCATGCTCAAAACTACCGAGAATAAACGAAGTTTTCGAAAGGGCACTTGAAGCTTGTTGGAACATTGACGTCGTGAAATGTGGCCACAGAGAGACCACTCCGACGCCGCAATGTTGATTTTCCCCCAAAATTTTAAACAGTTTACTTTTCGATCGCACATGGTTTTCCGCTAGTGCAACCTTGCTAAATTCGACAGTGTTTACGATAAATGATTTTTAAAAAGGTAAATTAAAAAGCGCCCACCCAAAATGACTTTGCTAACCACCCTGGGCGCTTAATAGGGATAATACGGTACTTCAGTAAACACAGATGAAACCTGGTACTGGTGCATAATGAAGTCTTAACACTCTGTTTTGTATATATGGTAAAACTAATAGCCGCATGGAAAGTTTTTTATATAGAACGTACAAATAACACCCTTTTTAAATAACATTTACACATTTTACGATTGTGAACTGACCAAGTTTGGAGATACAAAATCTGTTTCTTTTAGATAATGATGGTATAAATCTGTAGAAGATTGTGAGAAAATTACACAAAAATATATTGTTGACAGAAACTCCATTCATTACCCTGGCAAAATTGCAATGTTTGATAATAATTTCTTACAATTATTTTGTTGTTTTCATTTCTTAGGAGGACTACAGAAGAAGTATCAAAGAAATTGACGAGAAAGAATTCCTACAGCTGAGGTTGACCGTGGCAGAAGTCAGAAATACATATGTTAGTACACTAAGCCTTAATTATTCATTAATTAAATTATTTCAGTCTTGATGTATACTCTTTAACTCGAAATGTTTCCAAGGTTCCTGAAGGAAAAGGCAATGGAGCTTGTCTCAAAAGATCATGAGATAACTTATGAGCATCAGTTACCATTTTAAGTCAATTACCCTATGCCCCATGGCTTGCTTGGGAATAAAATGATCAGGGGAGAAAAACGGGTTAAATTAGGGGGTCCAGCCGCACTGGTGCCGGAAATCAAAACCGGGACGACTGTGTGGGAGTTATCCGGTGGATGACCATACTTTTTTTAAATATTTGTAATATTTGGCGGATAACCAAAAACATTGGCAGATAACCTGATTTCATAACATGATTATCTGCTGGAAAACCTGGTGTTTTTTCTTCATTTGAACCCTGCCTTAAAAGCCTTTTCACATTGATTCATCAATATGTGAAAGAAGAATGCCCTGTTTAATCTTTAGCATGTCTGATTTTGTGTGATTTTTGAGTAGAAAGTGTCTCCCATTATGAAATGTTTTTAGGTAATCCATTTCACATTGTAATTCAATTTTCCTTTTCCATTTCAGATGTCCGTATATGATCTCATCGCCAAGAACAAAGAAAAGATCAAGAAGCCCAGAAATAGCAACGCAGATGCCATGTACTGACTTCAATACCTAACAAAAACAAAATCCCACAGAAACAGCCAATTAAGAAACGTTGCCCACAGATCATCTGGTGGTCACAGCCGATAGACTTCAGCTGGACTTTGAAGACGGGACAGCTTGGACTGTAATGGGACAGCTCGGACTGTAATAGTACACAATGGATGTTTAATGTATATTATGACCATACAAATAAGTTCATTTACTGGTATGTGTTTGTGGTCAGTGGAACATATTTTTTGCATGGAATTGTATGTGCTAACTCAGATTCCTGGGTGCCTCACGCTTTGCTTCTAGCGTTGTTAAGAAAAGAGACATTCCAAAGAGTAAAAAAAGCAAAAAATGATATTCAGATTAGGTGCTTTGATGGTCATTAGTATGCTATCATCGAACAAGATCAATAAAAGATTGATAATTGTGCAGATAAAGCTAACACCAAGGATATACCCATATTGGGTTGGTTCTCAAACTGCATGGAATACCTTTAAGGGATCTTGTTAAGTTAATATTTCAAACAAACATATTTGTTGTCCTTGTGCAAGTGTTATTGAGAGTTAATCCCCTGGGCACTACCTTTATTTTGTACAATAATTCCCATTGATCAAATATTCATCTTGATCAATGATAACCAATTACAATTTTGCTTATAAATATTTTATGCCAATCATTTTGAAAATGAATTATTCTAACAATGGCTCTGATTGGCACAATATTTGACACATTCTAAATTTAAACCAATCGGGAGGTAGTACTCATGGGGTTAAAACTTGCAGATCATGTGATAAGCTTGCAGATCATGTGATAAGCTTGCAGATCATGTGATAAGGCATGCAGATGTAGACAAAAGGTTCACACGCTCAATTTTCGTTTTGAGTCCCTAATATTTATTTCAACCAGTTTAACGATAATATAGTAAGCAAAACAAACAATAATACCAAATCTGATGTAGATACATTCCCGTAAAAGATCAAATTTTCCCTCAACATTCAGAATTTATGGATACACCTGGTTTTTTTAAAATCCCACTGTGTCAGTAAAAAGGTGGCAAAATGAGATTGGTGTTTATTGTTTTTGTTTTTAAAATGTATGATATCCCATGTATACGTATTATGAGCATGTAATCATGTGAATACAATATCCACCAATTTATAAACACTTGTTTGAGATGACTCACCATCATGTGGTTTTTAATGCCAGCTTTAATCTGACACCCGAATTTCTATGGTCAACTTCTGAACATCAGAATGTACCACATACTCTTTATTATAATTAACCTATTTCATTTTCAATTTTTCATTTCCTGTATTTGAATGGTTTCCTATTTCTGTATTTTTCCTGATCAATCTAGTCATTTCCTCCGTTTGTATGGATTCAGATATTCCAGTGAAATCAAAGGAGCAGACTTTATCCCAAAAATGTTATGACGAAAAAATATACAGCAATCTAGGTTGATGACCGCCATGGCATTTATTGTTTGCATAATTTACAAAATGATAGAGAAAAAACCCAAACATACTCTCTGAAAATGACACAAATATGATCAAATCAAACAAAGATTGCACCTTGTGATATTGTTAACACTTTCTACGCGGCAGGTGTCTGCAAACGACATTCCAAAAATTGAACAAAATGTTTCAAAAAATTTCAAAATTAGTTAATTTCATCACCATATTTGGAATCAACATGAGAAATGCATTGAAATAAGTACAAACATGCCTAGTATTGGTTCAGTAAATTTTGATATAGACTTAGAAAGTTGTGGAAGGCTTTTGAAACATCTGTTTTTATTATATAGTAAAACTGATAGCCGCATGGAAAATGTTAAGTTAGCTTACTTCTCATTACTAAATGTCTATTCGTAGTACCTGTGTTTTATCACCTTTGAACTGTGTTGACCGTTGAACGTATGACCCTTGAACTCAATAAAATGATCAATCCGTGTACAATTTCAGCTTTCTTAATTAAGTCATGACACTTTAAAGGTAGATGACCCGATCACATTTCGATTTTCAACTTGAAGTTTTCTATTCTACATGAAAGGTCATCCTTAAAAAAGTCGTGTTCCAAAGTTTGAGTTGCATAGCTCTAACGGTTCTTATTTTACACGCACAAGATGCTGTGAACTGTACCCATTGAGTAGTACACAAACTATATCGGTGGTATACCACCATTCGCGGTAATTCGACGTTATTTCATCGATTTCTCCGTAATTATACCGATTTAGGCCGTCAAATTTCAGTATGATGATGAGAAAAATACGAGCTTTCATATGATATGAAAATCTCCGTATGTTTGAAATAATTCTGTGTTACGAAAATGTGATCGGGTCATCTACCTTTAAACCCAACATAATTATCAATCCTGGTTTAAATTCAGGAATCTTATTTTTTTTAATACATCAACGTGGAGTAGTTCTCTTCAGTAAAATCTTGCTAACACAAAGTTACTGGTGACTCGCATTTCAGGTTGTGTTAGGAATCTTGTGTTAACAGGTCATATTCTTATACAAAGCTTGGGACTTGCAACTTGTGTTTTCAGTATTTTTGTGTCCACAGATTGTGTGTTACCAAGTTCCTCTGTAATATAATATTTATTGCTAAGCTTCCAGGATTATATTTCGAATGTTTTTGAGATGATACTCTCTTTTGCCCAACAATCTATCAGTGTAACGTTATTCAAGGAATGCATATTTCAATGCATTGCTTTTATACGAATTGCTTGTATGTACAATAAACATTTAATCATGCACTAAAATGGTAAATGTCTATGTTGTTTATGTTATTATCAGTAAAGTGACACCCAAAATAAATCTTATCGTTCTACATGCCCAAACGACCCATTATTGTTGAATCAGATTTTTGGATAATGGTCAAACATTTTCAAGAAAAGGTTTTTCAAAATGTTCAAAATATTAATAAAAAGTTAGGGTTTAAAATATTTCCCCCTTCAAATGGGTGGTACTTGATAGTCCGTAGCCAGTATTGTTGACAATTTGACGAATAACTGACAGCATTGATTTTAAAGCTCGCATAAACCCCACAGAAAAGTTTTTAATCATCTAAACTGCTCAAAGAAAGTTTGGCATTTTTTTTCAATCACAATTTGTTCAAATATCGCGGGATATGTTCATGAAGAACATCTTTGTCATCTGTTCAATAAAGTGTTATGTAGACCACTACAGTGTAGTGTGATGATCTATTGATTTTTAAGCACAAAACAGTGTTGATTTTGGCACTTTCAGATTGCAACCTCCCCGCTTCAAGGGGGTCACCTTTATTTACCCTTTGTCCAGGATATTTACCAACATTTACAATTTTTTGCGCTCTTATAGTTCAAAACAAATAAAAACATATTCCTATTCATAAGAAGTTAAATGACACCCACAGCAAATATACTTAACTTGTGATGTGTGAACAAAGTAAAACCCAATTTGTCACTGTCATAATGCTATGGATGAAATTCAAGCTATTTCATGCAAGCGTGTTTTGTTGTTTCGCTGAGCTGCGTCCAGATGCATGAAATGCGTGAACTAAAGTGCAGCATGCGCTCGACGATTTCACAATTGACGCGCGGTCATTTTGAAAGTGCTCAGTACGCATTTCTGGGCTAACACTGGTACGCACGCACACAAGTAGGCAAGCATTGTTGGAATTATGTCTATAGTATTAAGACTATAGTAGGGCACGCAAGTATGACACACACGCACACAAACCAACTTATTTCCAGCTTTGATTGGTTTGCAAGAATTTCCTCCATCATCATGGTTAGATCGGGTCCACTTTACATTCGGGCAGAAGTTCTTGAACTTGCCACACTGAAGGGGTTGACAAAAGAAACGGGTCCGATTCGGACTTGGAAAATTATTTGCGGGTCGGGGCAAATCGGATTTGCCTTAAAATGTTCGGGGTAGATGGGACAGGGAGGTCTGTGATCGAGGTTGAAGAAAATATTGATCCACAGGACTCTCTATACAATGAATATCCCCATACTTCGTTCCAATAAATAAAACTCGTCAAAAAAGTTTGAATTGCCTATATTTTGCATATTTATACTTTCGTATCGTGCCACATATAAATGAAATGCTGATATGGTGTTCTTTCTAACAACACCACATTTGTCAGGTTTGTAGCAATCACCTGTTTCAGTGTTCAACCACTTGCTCGACAATGGTGATGACTTTGGCAGTCACATGATACCTTGTCACATTCTCAAGTAGGCCTATGCTGCTTTTATATAAATTTGGTGTCATTGGAAAGATGAGCACAACTGCTTTTCATTTATATTATGTAACACAATATGAACTTATCAAGAAATGTCCAAAATATAAACTGCTCAAAAAAAGTTTGGACATTTTTTTTCAATCACAATTTGTTCAAATATCTCGGGATATGTTCATTTAGTGTAATATATCATGTAAAAGCTGATGTGTTCATCTTTACAATGATATCCAATTTCAAGCAATCCCTTGTTCCAGTGCTCAGCCACATGCTTGAGAACATGGGTAGGTTCAAGATCCCATGCATTAATTCCTGCATTAAATAAACGCAAACTCATACAAAGATAATGACAAATTTCATAAAATATCTATTTATTTATTGTAAAACATTGCATAGTATAACAATGATTTATATTAATACAATTTCTTAAAAATCACTTGTTGGACGGAATACCATGGACGGTTCTTTACAATAATTGCTTTATTCACTTTAAATACTATATTTTAACTACAATGGTCAGTAGAATTCTCTCTTCAGGGCGATTCAAAAATGCTTATTCATTTCTGACAGTCATTTGAACCTTTTATTTACTAATAATTTATTGTAGATTTCACTGGTCATTATGTACTAACATAATTGATTTTGGGCTATTGCAACCATTACCAATTGTGGTTATATTAATTAATAAAAAAACACACAAATCTATTGCCATTTTTCATATCTTTAATTCATGTTCAGAATACTTTAGTCAAATGGAGTAATATGATGAGAAGGCTTTGATGGACAAATCATTTTTGGTATGTTTTGCACAAGTTTCATATTCATAACAAAATAAGATATATCTTAAGATTTTTTTGCCCAATACAGGGTGTATCAAAAAAATTAGGACACTTTTTCATGATGGTGTAATACTTGTTATAATCATTGGACCATGACCAATTTAGTCTCAATGTAAAGCCCAATTAATTATTATGATATCCTAAAAATATGAGATCAATCCGATGAAAAATAAGAAAACTAGCATAATTTGCGTAAACCATGTCATTTACTGGTTTGTACAATGGGATTTACATGTATAGACCAGTAAATAACATGGTTTACGTTTCAATATGTTACAATAATTATAAACATAGAAAATAATCTATCAGTCAATAGCAAAGATTAGTTTGGTAATCCATTTAATTCTGGCACAAATCAATACTGGCTAAATAATCCAAAAATTAGATGCATGCATATTCTGTGCAAATTAAAAAGTTCTCGAACCCACTGTAGATGGTTCATTACCATGATATTGGCATAAATAGTGTGCACGTTCATGTTACTCTACTGTTACTGTGTGAATGACCATTGTACATACTACAAAATAGATTGCCTTGCCTAATAGATCACAATTTCCTTAATTAATGATGGATTTTTCTCATCTCTTCAGGATTTTATCTTTATCGGTTGTACTTTACATTGAAATGAAAATTGGTCATGCTTCAGTGATTTAACAAGGATATAAACCATCATCAAAAAGTGTCCTAATTTTTTTGATACACCCTGTAGTAATGCTCAAATAGCCCTTTGCTTTCATAAAGCATAAATAAATTATTCTAAATTTATTTATTACTAACTAGCTGAAAATTAATCAACTTGTTCAGTCCAATCCACTAGAGGGTGACAACGCTTGTATACTGTTGTGGCTGACTGATTTACAAAAATGGTCCACATTGGAATCAATGTTGTGGTAATTCTCGGTATTCGCAATACGATGCGCCGCCAACGGTTGCTTGGGAGAGGCACAAATATGCAGTGCATCATGGTAAAAAGTTGACGCGTAATACAAATACAACACATATTTGTTATACACGCGAATGCACACCCCAACACCAATTATAGTAGATTAGTTTTCTTTGTATTGCTCAAACAGGCTCCTTCGTTAAGCTGTGTTCAACATTAATATTATCACATTTGCGTGATAATCCAATGGTAGCTAGAACGGTGATGTCAACCCTAGAGGTCAACAATTGAACTGGCAAGAAACGCTGGAAGCGCATCGTATTGCAAATACCAAGAATTGCCATCCTTTGAATTGGCTTTAAAACACAGGTCTTCTGAAATTAGTGTAAGATCAAAATACAATGGGAAATGTAATATTTTCTAAACTTGGGCCAAATATATCGGGACGTATTCTCGTACTAATCACGGTTTTAGCTTAAAACTGTGTTTAACTAAACGTGTATCTAAGGCCAAAAAAAAAAAGTTGTTTGTTTGTCCACGTCCGACCGACCGTGTACCTAGGTGCCGACCGTATTACTTTTTATTTTCGATAATTCTTTTAAAACAAATTTTTGAGCAATTTGAATGGCCAAACGGACCGTTTTATTCCTTATTTCGTATGATATCGTCAATCTGGTATTTGCAACACCATCCCCAATTCGCAATCCCGTGTAACATGATGTTTACTGCATGAACTTGGCACTCGCGGCCCGCGGGGACTATTAAAAGGACTAAATGAAAATCAGTGATCGCACGTGCAAGTGATGTCATTTTTATACTAAAAACGCAGTGTGAGAAAATATGAAAAATCTAGTTACGGTTAATATTTGTTCCCAAAATGTTGCTCAACGGCATGAATATTAATTTCAACATAGTATATAACAATTTTTGGGGTAGTTAGTACGGGGAAATAGGTTTAGCAATACTTTCACGTATATATTTCTAGCATAACTTCAACACAACGTTATTTCACATTGTGTAACATTCAGTCGCAATGGCGGCGTTCTACGGTATCTGCGCGCAATGCAAACTCAGTACAAAAATAATATTTGATCGAGTTTGTAGTGTTGCAACCAATGCGACAGTATTGGAACTTTAAATTGACAATCTGCCCCAGCAGGAGAAAGAGATCAAAATCAGCAGTGTGAAGAGTAAAGCAACTAAAATGTCGCAAACTTATGAAAAGTGAGGTGTTTTGGTGTGTGTTTGGACTTTAATTCACAGTATACACGCCAAATTTATATTCCCAAATACAATATCCGTATTAAAAAATATTAAAAAAAATAAAAAAAATCCGACCTACCGACCCTACCTTTTGAGGACCCTCTATGGACAAACAAACACCTTTTTTTTTTTGGCCTAACTTAAACGTGAGTTTATCCTTTAAACGATGTGTTAAACAAAACACGATTTTAAACTCTGCAAATCTCGTTCCCATCAGGGTCTTGCGTTTATTGTATACAGGTATTGATTTCATTGTGGCCCTAATGGGTTACAATAGAAATCGACTGAATGCCTTAAATACACGGTACTTTAAAGACTACACAATTCGCACGTCAGCTTGCACCGGGCACGGTTGATCATTCAAGACATACAGTTGGTGCGCGAGTTTAGTTAAAGGCGCATTAAACTACCCCCATACCCATGTTTAAAGTTAGACACATTTCGGCGAGTTAGGCGCATGTTTAAGTAAAACAAATACAAGAATCGCGTTTAGTTAAACGCTGTGTCTAATGGTCAAAGTTAGACGCGTGTTTAGCCTAAAACCTTGTTTAACTATGTACGAGAATACGGCCCATTATCTCTCGGTAGCATTATACTATTGATTTTACATAAACACTGCGCAAAAAGAAATAAATGAAATAAATAATTATCATCACACCTCTCCACTACAGAGCAGGTATAATAACCATTTTTCTCCATTTTCTGTTATTCTTGAATCCTGCTTTCATCATCCCTTGCCGCCCTTACACATGTTGCACATACGTCAAATATTAAGACTGCATCGTATACATTTCAGACATAGGTACATATAATAACAAAGAAAAGGGCATATAATATCAACTACAATACTGAACAAATTATAGCAATTTTGTAATGAGGTAACAATAATTGTTGACATTGTTCAGAGAATTTCAAAATTTTAAATGATCATAACAAAACCCTAACCCTATCCCTAAGGCTAGGTCTGATTACAAAAAAACACATCACATTTTAATTGTCATAAAGTTTTGCCTTTTTGTTGTTTTAGAATATTTCTTCCGGCTAAGTTGTTTTCCTTAATTCCAAAACTATGTTTGCCAGAAAGAGTAACGTTGAAGTTTACTGCATGGTAACACGAGCTTACACAACTTACGATACAATCCGGTATCTTTTGTTGAACAAGTACATTTTATTTAAACTGACTTTTTGCAATTCAATAAAAAAACACCTTAACTCTAACACTACCCCTTCCTTTTTTCAGAAAATTTTCTGAGGGACAAAAATAGACCCAAATAATAGCCACAACCCCCCCCCCCCCCCCCCCCCCCCCACCGGTATTTGGTAGGATTAGGGTCGTCACTGTCATGGTTCGATTGCTCACCTGCTAGTCCCCCATTGAGTGTGTAGCGATCATGGTACACAACTAGTATAGCATGCACCAGGTGATCTAGCAAAACTCAATTTTGACGCTGCACTTTGACAGCCAATATGCCCCAGGGGAGGGGTCACTCAGATACTCTTTTTTTAAACAGATGTGCCGCCAGCAAAATGAGAATTTACCATAATTTCACCAATTTTCAAAGGAACAATAATCCATAAATGTTCACCACAGATCCGTTTCAATCAGTTTTGACAGATTTTGTCAACAATATTTGGTCAAAATGTTCAGAAAAAAAAGAGTAAATCTCAAGAAATTTGACAATCATATAAAATGAATCATCGTTTACCAGACAGGTGAAAAACTGGGACCCCATTTGATGCACATCCTCCTGATCACATATGAACTAAGAGTCCATGTACCCATTGGGTAATATGCTATTGATCATCTTAATCCATTCCCGGTCAATGCAATGTCCAAAGAGGCACCACCTGCATCATGTGAACTTCCTGACTGAGATACCGGCTTTACCCTAGGTCTTGGATGGTTTGACCTATGACCTCTGTTGCTAGGGGATCCTGGGGTGCTTTGTGATATAATAAGGTTGCCAGTTGGTGAGCCCAGGAACATGTTCTCCAATGGCTGTGTGGAAAAATAACAACAAACAAACACAATTATTATAACAGTCATAGGGTAGTCATAGATGTGTACAACTATGACTGTACCGGTACAGTCATAGTTGTGTATTCTTGTACTACCCCGCAGTTTTAGCCTGAAACCGTCGCTAACTAAACTCATGTTAAAGTTTAATGGAAGTTTATCTTTTAGACAGAACATTTTAACAAAACATGTTTTTAATTTAAACACGATGAATATCGTCCAAAGGAAAGACGTTGAAGCTTGCCATTGTATGGAATGGTATTTATGGGTTACCGTTAAAATGAAACAAATGCATCAAATGTACGTCTATATGGTTCAACTTGAGATGCACCAAACATATGCCATGGTGTTGCACAAAGAAAATCATGACATGTACTTGGTGCAAATGTTAAACACAAGTTTAACTACCCCCATACTTATGTTTAAAGTCAGACACTTTTCAGTGTGTTTGAAAATTAAAACATATTTTCAAGAATTGCGTTTAGTTAAACGATGTGGTTTAAGTCAAAGTTAAATACATGTTTAGCTTAGAACCCTGTTTAAATATGTACAAGAATACTGCCCATAAGGTTTTAGACCAAAATTGACACAAACTTGACATGCACTGTTGGCTAGATATAATGAATACCATATTATTATTAGTTAAGAATGGACAATCACTATATACACATATCCTTTTAGACTTGTTCCCAAAGGTTTATTACAACAGCAACTTTACTAAGTGAACCCTCTTTCTTTTACTTATTTGCTTACATTTCAAGACTGTTTAGAGAATAATTACTGCGTAACAACTGTTTTCGCGAATTTGTTGTGAAATAAGAGGTTGATGTTATGGTCTGAGGAATTGTCCCTCAGGGGCTGCGCCCCTTCGGGACAATTCCGAATGACCATAACAGCAAACGAGTATTTCACAACAAATTCGCGAAAACAGTTGTTAAGCAGTCATTATTCTCATTCATTACTGAAAAAGATGCATATTTATCCAAATCTTTGATTTGTACCGATATAATCTCGCTAATAATTTAATTAGTTTTCTGTTTATTTTGTGCACCCCTGCCCTTCTTAGTTATTGAAACAGTCCGAGTCGGGTCATCCCCTCATTCAACCAATCAGAAATAAGCTTTAATCGTGTTCCCTCATAACTCAATGAATATTCAGTTTAGGAGCGTGAGGCTTCAATTTGATTGGTCGGTCAATGAGCAAAACAATAGAACACTTTGGCGCAGCACTTTCGGGCAATTATTAGTAACCTGCGCTCGGCGTGCGCGTTCTCATCTAACGATTCATTTTATTGGAACGCACTTGGTACGCAGCTATCGCGACTATTCATGAAGTAATGAATGCTATTTAAAGCATTTGAATGTCTTTAATATTAAAAAAAGAGTTGTCTGATTAAAATAGACAACTTTGGCATTATACATTGTCAGAGCCCAGATGACAACAAGATTGGGATCCACATAAAGGATTAATCAATCCATATCCACAACATTATTAAAACAATGATTGTGACATTTAGGACTCATTTTTGTCCTTTAGTTCCCCATTCTGCATTTAAAGAGATTCATCACATATCAATTTTTTTCTTCTTTTTTCTAAAGTGTTCAGAATAAAGACTATAAAAAGATCATTATAGGCTACTATCGATCATAGTTTCAAAAGTTTATATTCAAGTTCTCTTATTGTTTTGAAACAATATTCCATGAGCCTTCTGTGCAGTTAGGTCTTACCTCATGATTACTTGATGGTTTCTCCCTTGACCTTGCCCTTCCAGCGCTTGAACTTCTGGATCCTCTTCTCTGCCCCTCACTTCTTGCACTCATCCTCCCCCTCTCTCCAGCCCCTATTGCTCTCCCCGGTGATCCTCCATCTGGCACCGGTGGTTTCCTTCTATTGATGGGTGAAGCACTGCTGTTGCCCTGGTGATGATTCCCGATAGGCGTCATAGCTGCCTCACGGCGAAGCGGGATTGAACTGATGTGGGATCTTTCGTTTGCAAGCGTTGACTGTGGCGGTCTCCATCCAGGACCAGCAACTGTCGATGAAGACACCCCGGTCCTGGCTGCTGATGCCATCTGTGCGCTGCCCACTGAAAGACCTTCCATTCTACCGCTGAGACTCTCATCAGTCCTGTCAGCATTAGCTGCAGTCCTATGTGATCCACTATGAGAATTGCTGCTAGTTCTGTGGTTATTCAGACCATTGGAATAATGATCTACATGACTGCTACCACTATGAACAGTCCTACCATTCACCATACCCGTCTCAGTTCTACCTGGATTCTCCACCATATATGAAGATTGTATTTCCAATCCACCTTCACCTGTTACAGCTAGGGGATTTCCTACACGAGTCTCATCGCTTGCTGCTGTTCTAGGATGATTGGAGATCCTTCCTGGTTGCCTGACGGACGACGCAGGTGATCCTCTCAGTGGTCTGGTGTTCGAGCCTCTTCTGCTTGTTGACTGATTGGTTCTGGTGTTGTCAGATGAGGCGGTTCTTGACCTATATAAGAAAGTAGATGTTATTTGTTTTAAATTAAATACTTTAGCTCAAGATTGTATAACATTTCTTTGGAATGAAAAGAGATCTATCTGTTGGCTGAAGTTTGGTTATGGGGACGGACTATTTGAGCATGTCATGAGAAAAAGGCAGAAAGCCTTTTTCACTTCATATCACAATGGTAACATTAAGGCTAAGAGAAGAGAACGTGGAGGTGACCAATGTCAGTTTGACTTGTGTTAAAGGGTTTTGTCCAGCTTGCTGAGGCTAAGAAGTTTGTTTCAATTGCCTACATGCTGCATATTTTGTTTATATGTTCATAGAGTGTTGTACATAAAATGGGAAGCTGATGTGTTCATCTTTCAAATAATACCCCACTTATAGCAATCACTTGATTCAGTGCAAGCAACTTGCTTGGGAATATTGGCAGGTCTCATTCTCAATGTGCCAAAATCAACACGTTTTTGTGCTCAAAAGTCAGTAGAGCATCACTCTACACTATAGTTGTCAATGTAACATTTCATTGAACACACGATAGAGTTGTTCCTTTGAGCACAACATAGTGGGGAATTTGGCACATTTTGATTGAGACCTTCCCAACTTTTCAAGCAAGTAGCTGAGCACTAAAATAAGTGATTGCTACAATTTACAAATGTGATATCGTTGAAAAGAAGAACACGTAAACTTTCCATGTAACACAATATGAATATATCACAACATATTCAAAAATTGGCGACTGAAAAAATGCTAACATTTCTTCGAGGAGTTTACCATGCAGATGTGATTCTTTCATACCTTGTTGTGTTTTTCTTATACACATAATTATATCCATTTGGTTGGGCTATATGTAAGTAGTGTTTTTGTGGATGAGATCATTTTCTATCAGTAGACGTTTTGAACATTTTTCTCCTTGATGGTTTGAAACTCAAATTTACCGAGTGAGTTTCCATTTGCCTTGGATAAACAGATAAGTGGACAAAGATTTTTTCTCAGCTTCCACAGGTAAACATTGTATTGTATGGTTTTACAATTATATCTTGAAGTTTGTCATTTTGAACTATGAGCAGCATATCTGTATTGGTTTTCGTGCGTGTAGAAAAAACAATAATACAACATTACAAACAAACAACAACAAACAACATAAAAAAGGAAAGAAAACAAAAACAGATGTCCGATAAACCTTGAAAGGTCTGTTTTCCTACGGCAGATTATAGTTGACGTAATACTAATTTGGCTTATAGCTTGCTACTACGACTCACATTTGCCTGTTCACGTTAGATGAAATTCCCGAACCAGTCAATGCAAACGTTGAAGCCAATCCCTGCTGGTGATCACCTTCAATGTCCCTCTCAACACCATGTCTGTGTCCTCCACCATGTCTCCCGGCACCCCTGTCCAAGCGGACGCTGACTCCAATACCTGGGATCTCAAGAACTGGTTGGTTGTTGGTGGCACTCTCCCCATTTAAACTTTGAGGGCGCTGTTGTTTTTTCCTCTTTTGCGTTTCGGCCGTGAGAGGATTCCACACTACCATACCATCTATAGGGCAGGTCGGGTGCTCATGCAGTAGCCATTGCTCTATGCATGCCGCATGATACTGGTTAGAAGGAAAAAATAGAAAGATTGAAATGTGTTTTATGTTGTAGGCTAGATATTTGATAAGAATCATTGAATCAGCACCCGCAAATTTTCAATTTCAATTAATACAACATTTTTCCAAACCATTATCATTGATTATGGCCACACATTTTGAACTGGTAGATTTTCGTGTGACATTAAAAGTTGATCACCTTTTGATATCCAAGAATTTTTCGCTGAAATTAATTAATTCAGTAACTATGCTAGCTACCATAGGAAAAGTAAATAACACATCCCGGATCATCATCTATTACGTTCACGGATGGATACATATACACACAACATTACGTGCATTATAAAGTGAAAACAAAAAGATGAAAACAAAAAGTGCACTTGAAAAATCTCACCCTCTACTTGCAATGCCTCCAAAATCACATTTTTGGCACTTTTTGGTCTTAATTAAAAAAACTATACATTTTTATGTAAAAACTATTTAAAAAATCCCTAGGGAAGTGTCTTTAGATGATTTTGGTGCAATTTCAGTATTTGTTACCAAAATGATAAAAAAATCAGCATTTTTAGTGAAATTTGATACTAAAACATTGATTCATTTCCAAAAAATGTTTACTTTTATATACATCACATTAATGGTTCAAAAGTTCAAAACAGCGCTTGATAAATGTCATGTTTTTAGGGTTGACAGTCCCCTTAATGACAAAACCAAACACTTGTATTTCAGCCCAAAATAAGTATTTTGACCAGAAATATTCATTAACTTCAAACATTAATTTGTATTTTGTGATCCAGCCTTAAACTTTGAAAAAAGGTTATTTAAAATAGACTTACTAAAGAATAAAAGTAAGTTAAACTTTTTGTTCCCAGTAAAACGTGAGCTTGCCAATGGTTTCACTAGCTCCATTGTCATCAGATCAGCCAACCGCAACATTTCTATTCTCATTGTCAAGGTAAAGTTCACTGAAACCTTATTGGCTCACCACTCACACCAGTCAACGTCCATTGAACTCTGAATTTGTTTTTGTGTTTTTGCCATTTCTCTTAAACAGAAGGCCTATAAATAACCTACGGGACTTTTTCACGAGCACAACCACTGCAGACCTGCCAATTCATTGTCGCCATGTTGGTTACAAATAAATATTGTATTTCCTGCTACAAATACTCTGAATAGTAAGTATAGTCAGTCAACCTTAATTTCAAATAATTGTTTTAATGAATATTATCAAAAATCATAATATATGGTAATATGGTATATGATATTATGTACTGGTAATGTACAGTCATCACAATAAGTAACTGACCAGGTAATAAATGTGCTGATAACTCTAAAAGTATAACTCCTACATAAACATATTAAATTATAAACATGTTGAGAAATTTCTCTTCTTGAATTTGAGATATTACACGCTAAGAATGGCTGATTATTAAGGAAGTTACAATCCCAAATGTACTGTCAAGTCTGATTTTCATTTTCACATTTTCATTTTCAACACGGGGACTCAGACCGGCAAATTATTGATTAGTGGTAGTGGTAGTGCCAATTCACCCGTCGATGGCCTGGTTGTTGGATAGTCGGCCGGTGGCATTGTTACGGTTGATCAATACGGTACACACGCTTTACCTGTCATACTCTCCCCGTGTTGATAAGAAAATGCTAAAATGGAAATCAGACTTGCCCTAACGTTTGGGATCGTAACTTCCTCATTAATCAACCATTCTTTTTAGCGTGTAATATCTCAAATTCAAGAAGAGAGATTTCTCAACAACTTTATAATTAAATATGTTTATGTAGGAGTTATACTTTTAGAGTTATCAGCATGTTTATTACCTGGTCAGTTACTTATTGTGATGACTGTATATGGTTGTAAGTATCAGAGGTATACACCTAGCACATAAAGTCCCTGACCAGGTGCTTTGAGGTTAGCTAATTCAAAATAGATAATCGGTACCAAAAATCTGAGATATACATTGAATGAGCAAATTTTTTCTCCGCAGTTTGATACCTCATTCAACAAAATCGAATGGATACTTTTAAAGTTATGGCGATTTCAATGACCGCGCATGCAACAGAAAAGTTGCACTAGGTATATAGGAAATCATTGATTTGTGTGTGATTACGCACTGAAAAAACTCACAGCTAATCAGCTAAGACTTGTATTCTTCACAGCCAGATACACCCTTTGTCCCTCACATTGCGGTTATCACTCCAGACCCATTCTTCTGTCTCGTTCAGATAGCACACAGTTATGACAGTAATCACACACAAATCAATGATGCCTATACCTAGTGCAACTTTTCTGTTGCATGCGCGGTCATTGAAATCGCCATAACTTTGAAATCGCCATAACTTTGTTGAATGAGGTATCAAACTGCGGAAAAGAAATTTGCTCATTTAATGTATATCTCAGATTTTTTGTACTGATTATATATTTTGAATTAGCGAACCTCAAAGCACCTGGTCAGGGACTTTATGTGCTAGGTGTACATCTCCGCCCTGTTTATTTTTATGTTGTAACCTTTACAGGGTGTCCCAATAAAAAGGGTGCACATGTTTCACATCATTACTCTCAATAATTTTTCAGTATTTGGCATTAATGATTATATAAGCTTTTAGATAAATGAGTTGACTGTCAAATGCTGTTCATTCGCTTGTACGAGGGTCATTCAATAAGTTCTACCTCCTACCTCATAACTTTATTATTATATGAGCCAGTCTTATCAAATATCACACGATTGTAGCTTGGGACCTCAGCTACAAATCCAATGTAAATTGATCTGAGTACTGGTTGTACTTTTCCGGACATGCAGTAAGAACCAAACCTCGATTTAGTGTGACTGAAACGGATGAAAAACAGCAAAATATCGCCGAAATGCTTTTCTATTGGCCTATTGTAAGTGGCAAAACATACCTATCAGTCAATTATAACTGTTCTAAATGTCAGATATCTCTTTAACAGACTGTTAACAATAAAGTTGACTGATTGGTTTGGAAAAGATATGCCCTATGATTAGCCAGATCCAGGTCAGGACAACCATTCAGTTGACCCCTCCCCTAGAGAACCCTGTAAAAGTCATATTTGACTTTCATGAACTAAGCGATCTTCAATATATCAAACTAAATGGAGGGATTTAAAGTCTGTCAATGCGATAATTTTCTATCATTGACTACCTGATTGGCTATTCTGAAGGTTGCACATAAGTAAAACTCATAAAGTGACTATTATGGTAAAGATTTAACATTCGAGGGATCATTGTGGCTTAAGTTGTAACAACGAAAATTTGATTGATGGCAGTATTCTGGTATGCCAAAGGCATAGCAATACATTTGAGTTGATAGTACACTATTTGCAAGCCTACAAGAGTTAATATTGTTTACAAACTTATCTATACAATGATAATACTGTAATTTATTCAGATATCATTAATTCATTTCCATTTTCAGTATTTAAATGATGCTCTTATATCTAACCATACAATACAAAAAAACACCCGAAAACATGTGTATATTTTTAAGGTAATTTTCTGTGTCCGTTGTCCAAAATCTCTCTCTGGCTTTGACTGCGTCATAACAAAAGTAAAACAGATATCAACTATCATTTACTACATATTTGTAGCTATGATTCGGAGCTATAATCATGACAAATGTCATGAGGTTGACATTAATATTAACAATGTTATGAGGGAGGAGGTAGAACTTATTGAATGACCCTCATATATAGCTCTTACCAATTCAAAATATGCTTGATCAACCACGGGTACTTTAATACGGAACAAACTGTGTCTGAAAGGTAATTTAGTTGTATTGAAGCTCATGTAAATATCAAATCCAAATATGAAATGTTTGGTGATCAATAGATCACATTCCTTACAATCCATATTTTTCTGAAAGTGGCACAAGCTTGACTTTGAGTGCTCGTAGTTGATCAAACGTCTTTAGATTAACTAAATATATACAATCAAATTAACGGCATTTCAAAGCCAGCTAATTGATCTCTTAGTTATACATATAAAGATTTGTGCTACATACTGATTATTAAATGAGAGCAATAACTTTGAACATGTGCACCTTTTTAGGGACACCCTGTACATCCAATTATGAATGGTATTATTTGTGTCCTCGATAGACTCTATTTTAACACCGGTTTGTTGTTGAATTTGTTCTCATACTCAGGATAAGCATACTCATTTCACCTGCATGGTACCTCCATCCTGCCACAAAAAAGAGGGTTGACATACTTTTAATATTAAGAAAGCAAACCATACACCTAATCACTACAATGTTTCTCACTAGTGGTTTTAACACAACTGAATGTACCTTGACTATTTGAAGAAACTTACTCGTATGTGTTTAGACTACAATGTTTATGTGTAATATTCCCTATGTTAAAAACATGTTTAGTTCAACATATAGTTTGAAAGATATAAACTCTCATAATTGGTTTAGAAGTGATTTTAGTCTTAGCTAAAACCTCTTTTAGTACAAGACCTTGTTTAGCCCAAGTTGTCTAAAAACATTTCTACATATCATTTTTTCTGCAGACATGAATTCTGAACCAATATGGCATATTCGAAAATACCACGTGAAGATCTAGAGATTGAAGAACAAATAGGTACTGGAGGTTTCAGTTCTGTTTTCAAGGCTAAGTGGAAAAGCAAGGATGTACATGTAGCAGCTAAACGACTGAATAAACCTGACAGAAATGAGATTGAGATTTTGTCTGGACTTGATCATCCAAATATTGTCAACCTTCTTGGGGTGATAGATGGGAAGTGGGAATTCTTTCTGATTCTGGAGCTTTGTGAAGAGGGTTCGTTACGATCCTACCTCGATAAGCATAGGGGAGAAAAGCTGAAGCAGTTCTATGTCTGGGCCAAGCAGGCAGGAAGACCAATAGAATATCTGAATAAGATGAAGATCATACACAAAGATGTTAAATCGCCAAATTATCTGATCGCAAAAGGCAATGTCTTGAAGTTAGCAGACTTTGGATCGGCAAAAATAACAGATGTCACCATAACTGCAACAGGAACAGCATCGTATGCTTGGATGGCACCCGAGCTCCTGGCTGAAGAGAAGTTATCTCCTTCATATGATATCTTTGCGTACATGGTGGTGGTTTGGGAGCTGTGGACTACGCAGATTCCATTTGAAGGCTCATGTCCTGCAAACATTCTGTATAGAGTGTGTGAAGGTGATGAGAGACCACCAATTCCATCAGACATGCCCAAACCTTTGGCTGATCTAATGAGACAGAGTTGGGATAAAGACCGGAGCAAGAGGCCTAGTATAGACCATATACTCTCAGTGGTATGTTATAAAATAGGGACAGCAGTCCCAAATAGGTCGTCCGTTTATATGGGTAGTTTGGTTGTAATTGTACTTCATCTGTTTAAATGTAATCAATTTTACATATGCAGCCAATTTTACATCTTGACCTCAGATGACCTTTGACCTTGGTATGTGACCTTTGACCTCATTAACATATGAAGAGGTATTTTGCAAAAGGGCTATGGTGCATTTTTTCAAAAAATGAGTTTGATATAGAAATGTATAGGGAAAAATCATATGTTTCAAGGAAACAAAGTCATTTTTTTCAAAAAGACCTACATCTCATTGTAAACAGCCATTGAAATTGTTGTTTTGTTGCAAAAGGGCCTGTATCCAGAATTAAATCGGGATACAGGCCCTTTTGCAACAAAACAACAACTTCAATGGCTGTTTACAATGAGATGTAGGTATTTTTGAAAAAAATGACTTTATTTCCTTGAAACATGATTGTGACCTATACATTTCAATATCAAACTTATTTATTTGAAATGATTAAAATAAATGATTTTTTGTGTGTGGTATTTTTTCTTTATGTACAAACAGATGGAGTTTTGTTGCAAAAGGGCCTACATCCAAATTTTCAAAAAATGTAAACATGATTTAAAAAAAAATTAAAACTAGCACATTTAAAATTTATTTCAATTTCAATTAGTATGTAGTGTACCTCTTTCATAATCCATTCAGTTTTTCAATTGCTCAACTTGAATATTTAGAAACAGTTTTTTGACTTTTTCTCAATAAGAGCCAAAGTGGATGTAGGCCCTTTTGCAAAATACCTCTTCATATAAAGGTTTCCATGTTGCATCTATGACCAAGGTTTGGTTGCAATTGGTCATTGTATGGAAAAGAAATGAACAATACAAAAAGTGTGTACTAAATTTTACATATTGACCTCAGATGACCTTTGACCTTGGTATGTGACCTTTGACCTCATTTACATATGAAGGTTTCCATGTTGCATCCATGACCGAAGTTTGATATAAAATTGGATGGATTGAGCGTGATACACAAAGATATTGGTCAAGCTATGAGTTTTAAAAAATATTGTGCGAGACGCAGTCGAGCACAATATTTTTAAAACTCATAGCGAGACCAATATATTTGTGTATCATGCAAAAAAATCCGTCCGATTTTATCATTATTATGCAGTGAGAATCTGACTTAACAACAACAAAAAAAATCACCATAATATTGTAAAAATATCAATAACATTTTTTGTTCCAAAGTACAGACAATTAATTTTGTTTCCTAAAAAAAAAAAAATCCTGGGAAAAAAAAAAATCATTTTTTTTTTAAATCCCAAAAAATTCTCAAAATTTTTTTTAATACAAAAAAAACTAAAAAAGAAATTCCTAAAAGAATTTCACAATATTTCAAAAATTCAAAAAAAAAAAATTCTACTGCATTTTTTGACTGCTACTATAAGATTGTATTCATGCAGGTAACCAAACTGACCAAGTTCTAATAAACTTGGTCGACCAAGTTCACTCCAGTGAGGGAGCACATACCTAAATAGGTATCGCGACACGCTATCGTCGCGATCAATCAAAGTTGAGTACGACAATAGTTCCTATTTGGCGGGAAAGAGAGTTATTTTTTGACGGTTTATGATATAATTTTTCACTAATATGTTGTGTTTGAAATGTGTAGTTGATGTTCTGACATTTAAACTAGGTGATTTGAGGTCAATTTTAATTTCACGGACCGATTTACACACGCGGTGATATCCAGACCGGAGACCGAATTTAGGTAGGCATATCACTACGTTGTTATGCGGCGGCTTATAGCAAAAAAAGTGCACGAGAAAGTTGCCTTCATATTCAGATATGTTGTAGATTACCCTTGTGAGTAAAACATATCAAAATTTCATTGAACCAAACGCACTAATATAGAAACTAGAGCCATTTAAGTAAGCCTTTTTTAACAGTAAAGTCTATGGAGAGCGTCTTGGTGCTGTGCTCCCGTGACATAATGTTCAGAATAATTGGTCTTTACTAATGCATTGCAAGTATGGGACGGAAGATTCGAACTGCATAATAATGATATAAAATTGGATGGATTGAGCGTTATACACAAAGATATTGGTCGAGCTATGAGTTTTAAAAAATATTTTTAAAACTCATAGCTCGACCAATATATTTGTGTATCATGCGAAAAAATCCGTCCGATTTTATCATTATTATGCAGTGAGAATCTGACTTGACAAAAAAAAAAAAAAAAAAAAAAAAAAAAAAAAAAAATAACCATAATATTGTAAAAATATCAATAACATTTTTTTTTGTCCAAAGTACAGACAATACATTTTTGTTTCCTAAAAAAAAAAAAAAATCCTGAAAAAAAAAAATCCAAATTTTTTTTTTCCTAAAAAAAAAAAAAATCTTATTTTTTTTTTTTAAAAATCCAAAAAAATTCTCAAAAAATTGCAATTTTTACAAACAAAAAAAAACCTTAAAAAAAAAGAAAATCCTAATTTTTTTTCGCAATATTTCAAAAATTCAAAAAGACAAAATTAAAAACAAGCAAAAAATCTACTGCATTTTTTTACTGCTACTATAAGAGTGTATTCATGCAGGTAACCAAACTGACCAAGTTCTAATAAACTTGGTCTGACCAAGTTCACTCCAGTGACATAATGTTCAGAATAATTGGTCTTTACTAATGCATTGCAAGTATGGGACGGAAGATTCAAACTGCATAATAATGATTGCAATTGGACATTGTATGGAAAAGAAATGGACAAAACAAAAAGTGTATACCAAATTGTTGACAGACACAACAGACAGACACAGACTGACTGACTGACGAAGCATGCTGCCATAAGGTCTCTACCTACGGACGACCTAAAAATATGGACATAGTTCAATATACCGGTCGTCCTTTTTAAGGGTAAATAAGCGAACATCCTGAAGTCAATGATTTTATCAAATTTCCAGTAATTTGGAGGAAAACACAGTCTAGAGTGACGTTGAAAAAAACTATAACTGCAAAATACCGCATTTTAATACTTTATTTTAAAAGCCGGTAAAATAACCATACAAATTGATATGAAATAACCATACAAATTGAAAATGAACAAAAAGGGAGAACAATGAAAATGCTGATATAAAATATTAAGTGTATCACTCCAGCATATTAAAATTTGTAAAATAACAAAAAAAGGTAATGATAAAAATGTATCTAAACAATATGAAAGAAAATAGTGAGTAAAAATAAATGTATGGAATTTCAACTGGAGTAATCAGCAGTAAAATGCTTAATTAGCAGTAAAATGCTTATAAATAACGGTTAACACTAATACTCTTGCTTGAATAAAGGGAAACATATACAGCCTTCTTGTTAATGACAGTAAGAATGAGACCAATTGTACATGACCTCATTAACATATGAAGTGTTTGATGATGCAGCTATGAGCCAAGTTTTTTTAAAAGTTGACTTGGTTCCAATCGGTCTTTGTATTTTTTGATGTTTTCAGTTTATTCTAAAATTGACCGAGCAACTGTCCATTGATATCAATATGTGTTAATAATATTTCATACAGTTTTAGTTTTTAATGTCTTAATTTGTTTCTTGTAGCTGATATTTTTGGAGACGGAAGCAGGAAGGATGGCTAAGCAACAAAGACTACAATGCATCGCTGGTCCCTGGAAGTCAGTGAACGAGTTTGGTCACCATGATGGGCCTGGTAAGCTGCACAATGCAAGGGGCATTGCTGTCAATCCTACTACTGATGAGATTGCTGTAGCAGACGCTGGCAGTCATTGTGTAAAGGTATATAGCAATGAGGGAGATTACAGATTCAGTCTGGATACCACACAAGGAATGGCACCAGGGAGAGAATCCCGTCCATGGAATGTCACAGCCAGTGCTGAAGGCACCTATTATGTGACAGATTCCAGTAAGCATGTGAAAGTGTATACAGGAGAGGGTGTATACAAATGTAAGTGGGTGACAATATCTCACGAAGACCAGCCCTCTGATACTGGATATACAGCGCTACGTGGATTAACAATGGCTGAGAATGGTCAACTGTTAGTTGGGCAAGTACGTGAGCCAACATATATCAGCAAACATCAACAAGACGGATCGCACATTGCTAGTATCAAGATGCGCATTAAGCCGTACTTACTGGCTACAACTTCACAGGATACTATTATTATAGGTGACAACATGAGAAAAGTAGTGCAGATAGTAGACAATATAGGAAACTTGTTGCATAGTATCGATCACAGCAGACATGTGTCATTCTGGAGTCCTTGTGGAGTTTGCTGCTACCAGGACAGAATATTCATAAGTAATACGGACTATATTAAAAACCATGAAATAGCCCATTTCTCTGTGCATGGTGAATACATAGGAACCCTGCCTGTACAGAAATGGCCAAGATGCATCATCTTAACTAAAGATGGTCATAAATTACTAATTGCATGTGAGGATCGGGTGCAAATCTATGCATGCAAAAAGTAACGTAACAGACATCCAACACCTCATGAATATACGCAATACGTGTGCCCCAATCAAATGCTATGTGCAACTGGTACGCACAAATAAGCGCAGGTCACTTAAGGCACCCAATTTTCTTTTTCTTTTTGCATAACACAGAGTGTAAGAGATTTTGACATTGCATGATTTTAACATTGAATTAAAAATAAAATTGTGATTGTATAACTTTTTTTGTTATAGTCTGTAGGTATGTGTTATGCCTTATTATGTTCTCTCAAATATTTTAAATTTTTTGAAGAAAAAAAAATCTTTTATTTTTTTACATTTTTTTCCCTTTTTTTTTCTTCTTTTCTTCCCTCCCCGAAAAGTGGTACGGCAGCTGCCGTACTTGCCGTAGTGGTTCCGACTGGCCTGCTGGTTACCAACACTATCTAGGACATTTTAGAAGTTCACAGTTCATTACTTTGCAATCAAAAGACAAGAGTGTAATGTTTATTGAAGCACCAATTGCTCTGAGCATGCTCAGTTAGATTGCACTCCCACTTTTGACGTTAATGCGCCAATTAAAAAAAAAATGTCTATAGCACACCTTTACTCCATTTTGAGCTATCTTGTTGTTTTATTGAAATTTTTCAAAAAAGTTTTGTTTTTTAACCTGGTGAATTGTTAACCCTAATGCCAATGGAATGAAATAACATGGTTCTCGACAGTGATTTGTTTTAAATGACGAGGTGACTTTACATTATTCATTATTTCTCGCAATTTATATTCTTATGGATTTAGCGACGGAACTTATCAATTAACCACCTTAATCTTTCAAGTGTAAATGCTCAGTATTGACAAAATAAAAATCTTGCTTTTATTATTTTAGATTTATTCTTTGTTTATGTGTATTTTCATGCAATTGGAATCCAATAAAACAAGTCAAACACACCCAAAGTCCCCAACTGTTAGTCAGCTGTATTTACAACAACAAAGAATGAAGTGAAGTCACACTAAATCACAACTTTCACCTTTTTACAGTTTACAGTCAATGTACCGACCTCACTCTAGCCTTATATTTTGAGTGTTTCATATTAGGAAATTCAATAACAATTTTATTAAAATACACAAGTTTTACTTGCAAACCAAGTGGCGATTTCTTATTCTTGTGCTGCTTTGCAAAAGAACTTGATGGGCTTCAACTGATATGAGCCCTAGCCCCTGTGCTATGACATGTTTATACAGATAGGATGCCACAAACAAACTCTATCACATCGTCGCACAGGCATAGTTGTTATATACAGCAGTGGCAGATCAAAGAGAGCCAAAATCAGCTGGGGATGAGAAGACTACAGGCAGGTATAGACCTGTTTTTTAATTGTTCTCGATGTATCAAATCAATTTTCGTACCGAATTAAAAAAATGAAATCAGCATAAAATATAAAACACTGAAATCATACAAAAGAATGAATTTTTCAATGCAAGGGTTATTTTGATGCGAGCGGCTGACGCGAACCATGTTATTTCATTCCATTGGCCTAACCCTTATGGTGAACCTCAACCCTAACCCTAACATGTACACATTCTCGCTGGGTTACACAAAAAAACTGTGTGTGCTGAACCGTGCAAATTTTTCTTCATACCGTACGTCTACATTGCACTGCCCTGATGCAAAGGTCTCCGCCTACTTACTTTATGTCTACACGGCAAACATTTGACTTCTTGCCCCACTTCATATCCCCTCAGACACACCCTACACTGTGTTCCTGGTGTTAGCATTGCACTGCCCCGGCGTACGGTCTCAGTCTACTTACCGTATGTCTACATGGCAAACGTTTGACTACTTGTCCTACATCATATCCCCTTAGACACACCCTACACTGTGTTCCTGGTGTTAGCATTGCACTGCCCTGTAAGGTCTCAGTCTATGTACCTTATACCTACATGGTAAACGTTTGACTACTTGTCCTACATCATATCCCCTTAGACACACCCTACACTGTGTTCCTGGCGTTAGCATTGCACTGCCCTGACGTACTGTCCCAGTCTACTTACCTTATGTCTACATGGCAAACGTTTGACTACTTGTCCTACATCATATCCCCTTAGACACACCCTACACTGTGTTCCTGGTGTTAGCATTGCACTGCCCTGACACAAGGTCCCAGTCTACTTACCTTATGCCTACACGGTAAACGTTTGACTACTTGTCCTACATCATATCCCCTTAGACACACCCTACACTGTGTTCCTGGCGTTAGCATTGCACTGCCCTGACGTACTGTCCCAGTCTACTTACCTTATGTCTACATGGCAAACGTTTGACTACTTGTCCTACATCATATCCCCTTAGACACACCCTACACTGTGTTCCTGGTGTTAGCATTGCACTGCCCTGACACAAGGTCCCAGTCTACTTACCTTATGCCTACACGGTAAACGTTTTACTACTTGTCCTACATCATATCCCCTTAGACACACCCTACACTGTGTTCCTGGTGTTAGCATTGCACTGCCCTGACACAAGGTCCCAGTCTACTTACCTTATACCTACACGGTAAACGTTTGACTACTTGTCCTACATCATATCCCCTTAGACACACCCTACACTGTGTTCCTGGTGTTAGCATTACTCAGTCTACTTACCTTATGTCTACACGGCAAACGTTTGACTACTTGTCCCACTTCATATCCCCTCAGACACACCCTACACTGTGTTCCTGGTGTTAGCATAACTCAGTCTACTTACCTTATGTCTACACGGTAAACGTTTGACTACTTGTCCCACTTCATATCCCCTCAGACACACCCTACACTGTGTTCCTGATGTTAGCATTACTCAGTCTACTTACCTTATGTCTACACGGTAAACGTTTGACTACTTGTCCTACATCATATCCCCTTAGACACACCCTACACCGTGTTCCTGGCGTTAGCATAACTCAGTCTACTTACCTTATGTCTACACGGTAAACGTTTGACTACTTGTCCCACTTCATATCCCCTCAGACACACCCTACACTGTGTTCCTGGTGTTAGCATTACTCAGTCTACTTACCTTATGTCTACACGGTAAACGTTTGACTACTTGTCCTACATCATATCCCCTTAGACACACCCTACACCGTGTTCCTGGCGTTAGCATAACTCAGTCTACTTACCTTATGCCTACACGGTAAACGTTTGACTACTTGTCCTACATCATATCCCCTTAGACACACCCTACACCGTGTTTGTGGTGTTAGCATTACTCAGTCTACTTACCTTATGCCTACACGGTAAACGTTTGACTACTTGTCCTACATCATATCCCCTTAGACACACCCTACACTGTGTTCCTGGTGTTAGCATAACTCAGTCTACTTACCTTATGTCTACACGGTAAACGTTTGACTACTTGTCCTACATCATATCCCCTTAGACACACCTACACTGTGTTCCTGGCGTTAGCATTACACTGCCCTGACGTACTCTCCCAGTCTACTTACCTTATGTCTACACGGCAAACGTTTTACTACTTGTCCTACATCATATCCCCTTAGACACACCCTACACTGTGTTCCTGGCGTTGGCATTGCACTGCCCTGTAAGGTCTCAGTCTACTTACCTTATGCCTACATGGTAAACGTTTCACTACTTGTCCTACATCATATCCCCTTAGACACACCCTACACTGTGTTCCTGGTGTTAGCATTGCACTGCCCTGTAAGGTCTCAGTCTACTTACCTTATGCCTACATGGTAAACGTTTCACTACTTGTCCTACGTCATATCCCCTCAGACACACCCTACACTGTGTTCCTGGTGTTAGCATAACTCAGTCTACTTACCTTATGTCTACACGGCAAACGTTTTACTACTTGTCCTACATCATATCCCCTTAGACACACCCTACACTGTGTTCCTGGCGTTGGCATTGCACTGCCCTGTAAGGTCTCAGTCTACTTACCTTATGCCTACATGGTAAACGTTTCACTACTTGTCCTACATCATATCCCCTTAGACACACCCTACACTGTGTTCCTGGTGTTAGCATTGCACTGCCCTGTAAGGTCTCAGTCTACTTACCTTATGCCTACATGGTAAACGTTTCACTACTTGTCCTACATCATATCCCCTTAGACACACCCTACACTGTGTTCCTGGCGTTAGCATTACACTGCCCTGACATACTGTCCTAGTCTACTTACCTTATGCCTACACGGTAAACGTTTCACTACTTGTCCTACGTCATATCCCCTCAGACACACCCTACACTGTGTTCCTGGTGTTAGCATTGCACTGCCCTGATGTAAGGTCTCTGTAGGAAATGATTTGATCACATTCTCCGGGATACTACTGGGCTTGTTGGCTGCATCACTGGAATGACACAATTTATACAGTAACATTCAATTAATTTTGAACAGACGTATATTTAAGCATGATTTGTATCTGAGTATGATTTTAATTTTTCAATTACTATTGAGTTGAAGAAGCCAATTAAAATATATATCTTCTGAGTAAATCACCCGTCAGTCACAGGTATTGCTGTCCCTGACTGCTAGAAAAAATCCTCTACCCCACCACTCCCACAAGTTACATATTTATATCTTACAAACGAAGTTGAAGCAGTAAGTCATAATCTTAATTCTAATCTTAATCTCTGCAAATTGCCCAACGAACAGCAGTCTATGGCAATGCTTTCCTCATCCCTGGGGGGGGGGGGGGGGGGGGGGGAAGGGGGGTGTATCTCATCCCTATGGAATGTATGTCCGCTCTGGACCACCCACTCGCACACATGGGATACACATTTAAATCTTACTTGTCAAGTTGAAGCAGTAAGTCATAATCTTCATCCGATATATCCCTGCTAAGTAAATCATCCACCACAGCCTGTGGTAATGCTGTCCCTGAACCTCGCTTGGCTGGTCTCCATCTTTGGGTAGGTTTCTATGAAAAGTAGATAAAGATGTAAGACAAGGTATATAGAAAGGAGGTCAATTTGTGATATACAGGGTGGTCCAAAAAAATTGTTATACAATTTACCAGGCAAATAAGTATAAGACATATATTGTGTTTTGCGCCACCTCTATAGTTTGATCAGTTCCAAATTGGCGAAGCCTCCTTACAGCAGGGAATGAATACAGAAGGTTGTAGGCGCACATGAATGCAACAAGCACACTGTGAACTGAATGTGTGACACATGCGTATGGCCAAATTCATGTGCGTTCGCTTGGATTACTTTTGAGCGTGGAGATATAAAAAACGTATATTTCTCGCCAATAACTGATTGAACTATAGTATGGGGTGACATATAAGCATGTATTCTACTGATTGTATCATCACACGCAAAATACCAATGCATTGGCAATTGCAAAACGTGTTCAAAGGTTGTCTGCCTTGGTGTGGAAATGCTGCACTTATGCCTAGGCTACATGCTGATGTTACCGTACAACTTGAGGTGAGTACATAGTATTTAAAATGCTGAAGACAGGACCTGAACATTTCTTGTATCGCATCGTAATTTGTACCTTAAAAATCATCAACTGCGATACAACATTCAAGGCTGGTGCGAAATTGTGATACAAGTTTTTGCAGCCCTATATCAAGTTGCTGCCGCGATCAACTAAAGTTGCACCACGACTTGAAGGAATTGCACCTTGACCTCAATAGTGAGGTGCAAAATAAGAATAATTTGAAAATTTCAACACTGGCTGAACAGCATAAGAATTCATGCCACACTTGGTCTACAATCCATGCAATAAATGTTGACACATTTGGCACACAGTTGTTCAAATACTCCCCCAGTTCCCCCAAATCAGTGTTGATCAAAGTTTTTTTCTTACGCAGACAAGTAAGTAGACAGTAGACACAACACTGATTGGGTGGGGAAGGGGAGGTGACAATTGAAAAGGAAGGTCTCTGCTATTCTTTCACGGCAAATAATAACCAACTTCTTTTTGTAGATATCCTTCTTTATTTCGAATCTATGGTGTTGATATTGATAGATACTTAAAAACTCACCTGTCTGAATTGGAAGGAATGTTCTGGATGTATAACATTGTTGGAGAAACATGTATGGCAAAGACAATAGTCAAAACACTGGCTGCACCTGGGTGGAAAGAAAACAACAATGTTATTTAGGGCTAGAAATTCTGCGAGAATCTCGTGGACAGGTTCGCGAGAGTCTAATTGGATTCTCCCAAATTTTAAAAATCGCACACAAACTCAATTGCCTAGAATCTTGGATTCTCATAAAATGTGGTTCCAAGAATCTGTTTGGATTTTCGCAAGTTGAAACAAAATTCAAAGATAGAAAAAAATATCTTTAAAACGGAAATGTGATCGTGATCTATACTATTGACATAATTGACACGTCAATATAGCTCTATTCAAACATTCTTCAAAATTCTTGTGACATTAATACCACCCAATGCAAAATTACCTATAGCATTTGCCTGAAATAGGTGACTGATTGCATCCCTTACACGACACACCCATGTGTATATCATCTCGTCTCTCTGTCCTCGTCTTCTGTAGCGAAGCCGTCCTGTATTCTGCCTGTAAGTCTTCCAACTGACCAAAGTCTTCACGACATAAAGGACAACGGATGAACGTTTCACCAGTGGATTTCTGATGCTCTGCCCAGACTTTCATGCACTTGATGTGGGTGCTCTTACCACATCCATATCTGTAAATAATAATAAAGATCAACATTAGGAATAAGTAGGGTAAGCTACAATCAAGGGAAAAAAGGTTGGCACACTTTGTTTTAATTACGGAAAAAACCCGCCCCTCTCCCCGGAGGCAATGTTGATCCGAGTCATAGTATCAGAAGCCATGGTAGGTCCCCCAACATTGATTGATGGGGGATGGGGAAGGATATAAGAAAGGGGGAGACTTTTGCTTTCTATTAAACAGTGCTATGTCCCAAGTCTGATCTCAATTGCGAGCACAGGGATATTTGTAATAAGTTGCGTCAAGTGTGCCAACTATTATTTTCCTTGATTGTAGCTACATCATACATCTAAATAAGCATAAGCCGATAAAAAAAAACCTCTCGATGGGCAAACGGACCTCTCAGTTAGGGTTGGTCGGTCTGGCGGTGTTTTGTTGTTGTTTATTCCAATAAATGTCTTCTTTTTTTTGCAAATTCAAAAGAAATGGGTCGGTTGGGCTTGTAGGTTGTTGTTTTTTCGTCACCCTAACACATACTCCTCCGTAATTACCCAGTCTGCCGGACTGGGAAGCCCAGTAGCCCTCCATTTGGTCTGGTCTTATTTTTAAAAGCTCCCATATAGAGGAACAGTACTGTAGGACTCAGGCTATAGTCTATTTGGCCATAACAAGACAGTGACGTAACTGCGTATTCTAATAATTGCAGCACTTAACACACATGCCTACTCGAGGTACTGGCGTATACACACGAGCGTCGAAAGACGGAAGATAAATACGTGTGCGTAAAAGCTGCGCCTGTTAAGTTACGTCACTGTCCGGAGGAAGCCAAATAAGAGTATAGAAACCATTACTTTTACTCCAGTAGGTTATCTTGACAGATACCACACACCACACACATCCTCCTCCATACTTTCCCAGTCTCCCAGATTGGGTAATTGTCCTTCCATTTGGTCTGTCATTTTATTTTTTAAGATTGCCACCATATAGATGGACAGTGCGACTCAACTGAAATTCACCTATTATAATATGTATGTAACGGAACCGAGCTTGCCTCTGTAATAATAAATCTAAAGAATCTCCTGTAAGTGGTAGCGTGTGTCAGTCTTACCTTACCTGCCTTGGATTCAGATATAGTAGTCAGTGGGGCATCACTATTTGGGACTTAAATTATGATATCATGGATCTATTATCAAGAATCAAGGAATTTTCCAGCTATCGTAGTCAGATTTTGAGTTGTCCACAAGAAACCAGAAATAACAAGTATTTCCATATCTATACCAGCGATTCTATTCACCAAGCAATTCTAGTATTAATTGAGTGATGGTTTATGTTCGGGTAGTGAACCAGGTTTTAATTCGATTATGTATCTAATAACATGAGACTGAGAGAACGAGTCGTCACAAATACATACGTTTAGAAGTAATATAATTAGTTGTTGTCTTCAGCTCCAAATCAATCATTATATACATTATTTATATACAAAGTGACAATTTCATATTCAAAATGTAACTAAATCGGTATAAGATTTTAACTAGTTTCAGATATCGTAAAGTTACATTTTCTGACCACCCTGTACAAGTAAACATTACTTTACGCGTCACCCTGTATGATTACATTACGAGAGCTTGTTTTGAGCGATCATGTGTTTATATATTCTCAAATGGATATAAACAAGTCCTTGGTTACGATCTCAATTTCTACGCACCAATCTCTCTGAGCCAGCTAAACTTTGCTTGTTGGGTTATTAGAAAGAGTATAAAATCACTGATTATGAATTGAAGGCCTAATAATTATGAAATAATATTTACAACAACATTTTAACACAGAATTTCTGGTATGAGGGCTATGCCAGTTCCCGGCATTACGCCCCGCCCCGCTCATGAATAAGCATATAAAAGTACCCTAACAAGGAATGGTCCTCCCTTGTATGGTACTTTCGTAAAGACGTCATCGTCATATTTCAGATTCAGTACCGACTACACTAATATTTATACATTGTAGTTCAGAATGGTAATCTGCGTGGGCTCGAGAATTCGCTCCTCCAAGGTATTGAGGTTTACACATGCGGTTCTACTCCGCCCCAAACTCAATGAATTTCTAAAATGTAGCCCCTTTTATTCATGTATTTTGGATGCACAATTATTCTAAAGAAAGCTTCCGCGAAATCAATCGGGACGCGAAAATTCCTACACATGTGGTTGGCTAGTTTCTAAGCGCTGCAACGCGCTCAACACGCACAAGCTGTTACACTCAGAGGTTAGAAACACTTTCTCTGAATTCCAATTTCTAGCCAAGAAAATACTACAAATTAAGGATACACGTAGAAATAATAGGCATATACGATGGGTAAAATTAAGGATACTTCAAGGAACTACGATTACGCTAATTCTAAATGTCAGAAGAAACTAAGAACATATTTGGAATCAGGAGACATTTATGCATCTTCTCATATAAAAACAAACATGAAATGTAAAAGAGTCGCTTAATATTTTCGAATCTCGTTTCCAGCAGCCTGGTGCTAAGCATAGATGAAAGGAACCGACAATTTGGAACCCGGTAGTATTTTTTAACGGAATAAATCGTATTGGAAACTGGAAATCAATGCTTAGCACCAGGCTGCCGGAAACGGGTTTCAATATTTTCGACCTAGGAAATCATTTTTATACCGGATAAAAAGAATCCATGCTTCACATCTCGCGGCTATTCCAAAATAAACATGGCTCGACAACGCTTTCAAAATGACTATTTTGAAATGATTGTTATTTTACACCAAAGCTACACTACATCATTATATTCTATAAAGCTACAAGGACCTTCAAACAAACGCTTGGATTATATAAAGGGAAATTGGCGATGAAATGGTGCTCAGAATTGACTGTCAAATTATCGAACGTTCCGGCGTCACTCAGCCTGAAAATCACCCGATCGCTGCTCATAGCATCGATATTTCTTAAAATATACAGCCAAAAGGTATGGAATTGGAAAGACAAGTGCACAGTAATGACTAAAAACATTCCTGAAAATATGGAATCAATTCACAAAATATTCTCGCGAAACGAGCTCATGACAAGTTTTGCATGAGACTCGATGGGAAAATAAGCTTATCAAAAACATGAAAATGAGCCGCCGTTTCAGTAATTGGTTCCCTTTCTGTCTAGTAATTCATCTCGTATGGTAGGACACACACATTTCTCTGTAACTGCCCATTGAGAGGGCCAGCAGGACTCAGGCTACAACTCACCTATAATATGTAATTGGTTCCCTTTCTGTCTAGTTATTCATCTCGTATGGTAGGACACACACATTTCTCTGTAACTGTCCATTGAGAGGGCCAGTAGGATTCAGGCTACAACTCACCTATAATATGTAATTGGTTCTCTTTCTGTCAAGTAATTCATCTCGTATGGTAGGACGCAAACATTTCTCTGTAACTGCCCATTGAGAGGGCCAGTAGGACTCAGGCTACAACTCACCTACAATATGTAACCGGTTCCCTTTTCTCCAGCAATTCATCCTGACAGATAGGACACACATCGTCTCCTGTGATCTCTTTCTGTGGAAGCACCTCTCTCCCATCTCCATCAGCATTTTGATTGGACGTGGTGGCCTTCTTAGCCAACTCCACAGCTCTTCTGGACGGTCGCTGCGCCTCCTTCTTATTGATTCCTCGCAGGAGCTCGTTGATTTCGCGCTCCACGAGACCGAGTTGGAATGACACTGTGATTGGTTGGGAATTGACAAGAATATAAAACAGAATCGGTAATGCTAGCTTTGCTCAACCAGCCAATTAATGTTGAACCATGCATATATAAAGGGCTTTTGATGTGTCATCTGCTTAACTCTTCTGGATCTCTTCATCTCCATCTATTAACATTGTGATAACCAAATTAGTGTTTGCTATTATTCTTTATGTAGTGTGCATCGAAACTGTCTGTCATTTTGATGGTATACTGTAAATGTGCAAATGTTCGCGCTACATTAATTTCCGTGCTTTTCGAGCTCCAAGCAGCTACCGCAAAAATAAAAACATGCAAATATATCAATTTTGTGTATAAGTCTATGTAATGAACTTTCAAATCGCAAATTTAAAAACAAGCGAAATGGCTGAAAATTAGCAAAGCGCGAAAATGTAATCGCGCGAAAATTACCACTTTTACAGTAATATGTTTCCAATAAAGAAGTATGTACATATTACTTACATGGATTCTCCCTAGGTATTCGGAATTTCTTCAATAAGACCCTGTGGAAATAATCAAGATGATACCAGTTATACGTAAATCTGCCATTTTAAGATGGGATTGACAACGAATCTCTCTGGAAGAAAACATAACTATGGCTTACCTCTTTATTCCCACCTCCCTACCCGATGATACCAGTTATACATAAATCTGCTATTTTAAGATGGGATTGACAATGAATATGTCTGGAAGAAGACATAACTATGGCTTACCTCTTTATTCCCACCCCCCTACCCACCCATGGATCAATCTCTTCTACTACTTAACATCGGATGTTTTCACAGTTACTTCTCCTTAGTACATAATTGGTACTTCCCGTCTCCTCCCATCCCCTCCACACCCCTGGCTCTGGATCAATGATCTCTAGGCTTGCTAAAATATGATAGGTCCTTCTCCTTGGTAAATACTTGCCAGGTAAATGCATAGGGATCACCTGCCCCTCTTCCATTTCTATCCCCACCCTACCCTACCCTATATAAGCTCCAGGTTCATGATCTTCTGGGCTTGCTACCTGGGGTGGGGGGGGGGGGGGAGGAGGTGGGGGGGGGGGGGGTACTCAGATATTTTTGGGTAGGGATGTGCTGCCAGCAAAATGAAATAAAATGAATTTTACACATAAAAATATAATCATTAAAGGAAACAATATAATCTACTAAAATTAATTACATGAACCCAATCTTCACACTCACCGAATACCACTAAACAACCCACACTCAAAAACATACACACACACACCCCTGTTTGTAATGACCTGCAAACGAGGACCCAGTTTTGGTACTATCCAAATCCAAACGAGGACCCACCAACCTGGACACACACCGACACACCGAGGACCAAAATGGCGGCTTACACGGGTGTCAAACCGCCAATTAGACTGTGTACTATCTAACTGAGGCCTAAGGGGGGGGGGGGGGGGGGGGGGGGTAGAGGTGATACGAGGACCTCGTTTATATAGCGTTTTAACGTTGTTTGCAATATTTTGCACGTATCAGGGAACCGAGGACATCCTCGTTTGCAGGTGTGTCCGCAGTTGGAATGTAAAAAACGGGTGTGCGTCCTCGTTCGCAGGTAATTGTCAACGCATATCCAACACACGCACTCCTACCATTCAGATTTGGCTCGATCATTCATACATTCATAACTGGTTTATTAACATTGATATATATAGCAATACATACAATAAAAATACATTATAGTTATAATATAAAAGACCATTAGATTATAAAATATTGCACATAGAATTGAAACATCAAAAATTGAAAACCCCGAGCCCGCACACAGCAAACAGTCATGCAAACTCCACTCAAACTTCAAAACTCACTTAACGAAACACAACCCTCACAAATAATCATTACATTTACACCCTCAGTTAACTCATAAACACACACCGCAACCCCCCACCCTTTCCCTCCCCAACCTCAAAACTAACTTAACGAAACACTACCCTCACAAATAATCAATACAATTACACCCGCTTTTAACTCAAAGACACACACCGTATCCCCCCCCCCCCACCCACCACCACGGAAAAATTCCACAATAAGACACATAAGATGCATTTAAGTCACAGGAGATTTGAAGTGGAATTTCATTGATCATTAAACAATTTGGTCATGTACAGCAGTGGACTGTTCTGGTAGCGAACAGTCCTAAATTTTGGCAGGGCAAGTTTGTCCGAGTTTCGTATTTCTCTACCATGTATGGTGCCTCTCCTGGGTGGCACCCAACTGTTGAAATGCTTGGACTCGATAAGAGAGTTGAAGAAATTCAGACAAAGCTGCTTACGTTTTACCAGAGGGGTGAAAATGTGACCCTATTTGGCTGCACATCCCTGTGACCTCATATCCACTAAGTACCCCCCCCCCCCCTCCTCCTCCCTGAACTTGCTACTCACCAGCAGATATGTTTACATAGGTCCTTCTCTTTGCTAAACACTTGGCAGGTACAGGAATGGGGATCACCAAGAAACACCTAAAAAGATATATTATTATTAATAAAAACATCTAAATTGAAATTTACTTCTCTGGCACTTATCAGTAAACATTTGTTGCAAATGTGTGCTTTTTTTATTTGTAGAAATGCTCGATGCTCGAAATTATTTGAAAATTGCTAAAAAGTCTTGCTTACACTACTTCATGAATGTGTAGTTTTGGACAGCGTGTACTATTGGGTGTACTTTTTATTTATGCAGCCCCGGGAACAACAACAACAAATCACGCTCCAAACCTGCATTTGAATTGAATGAATTATGATTAGGCAACAAAAAAATGTTTGTTTGCCCTTAATGGACAAAATTTGGAGGGTCGGTAGGTCTCTCCTTTTATTCTTCCCCCTCTCACTTTTTCCATTTTGACATATAGGCCTATGTACAATGTATTATATAAAAAGTGAAATTTTGATGAATTTTGGGCAATATTCTTTGGCTTAAAATCGATGGATTGCGACTTGAATATTAAACATTGTTTCTACACTTTTGGGAAACAAAATATACAAAAATATTGACATTTTATGACGTCAACAGAAAGATTAAAAAAATAGCGACCCGAGATTTTCATATTTTTAGGTCGGTCGCGGAAGGCAAACAAACAATATTTTGTTTTGTTGGCCTTAGGCTGACACAAAATATCTACCTTGTATTTCTTTGTTTCACCTTCCTCTTTCAGTAAGAACCCAGTCGGTCCCGTCTCCCTTAGAATGTAGATAACGGCACTTTGTGATTGGTCTTGTCGCCAGGATACAGCATCGGAGACGGCTCTCCTCCAAGCCACACTGCGTGCCATTATGTAGAAACAAGATGGTTGCAACTAGGCCATGGTGTACATCTGAATTTACAATGTTAGGAACAGACCCAGTTAAAACAATGAACCAGACATGAGAATGAACATAATTGAAAAAAATATACTGCAAGTCACGACTTGCGAACCCCCCTGGCTAGGAGATTCAACTAAACAGTGGCGTAGCTCAAGGGGGGGGGGGGGTGAAAAAACCCAATTTGTGCCCCCGCCCCCCACCCCACTAAAAAAAAAGGAGGTGAGAAAAAAAGGAAATAGTAAAAAATTGAGAAAAAAGACCGAGGTTATTTGTCAAATAGAAGGCAAAGTTGTACATGTAGTACATTTACTGTGCGGTTGGTTTTTTTGACTGTGCGATTTTTTTGGGGGGACTGTGCGAATTTTTTTGACCTCAACCCCCCCCCTTTACGTGAAATTCACGAGGTAAGTGACTAGAATTTTTTTGGGGGCAACCTTTTACGAAAATTTTAGAAATCTTGCCCCCCACCTGAAAAAAATCCTAGCTACGCCACTGCAACTAAATGAGGTCAAAGGCCACATAGGGGTCAGAGGTCAATCGGCAAATGGGGTCAAAGGCCATGTAGGGGTCATTAGAGGTCAATCTGTCTACATCCCATGAACATCTGAAGTCCCCTTTACCCAAAGATTATTGTTACCAAGTATGGTTTAGATTGAAATCCGACTTTTCATATGAGAGCACTGATTACTGAACAAGCCGAACCTAACCAAAAAAAGGCTAACCAAAAAGGTTAACAAAAGGGAACACCCCTACATACACCACGACACACATGACTGACATGGTCACAATATCTCTCTAGCTTTTCAAGCCAGGTGGGATAAAAACATTGAAAACAACCCTGAAAATGTGTGTAAGATATTTGGCTAAAAAGACCAAAAACAGGTTGAAATTAAAAGAAAGTATAATGAACATTTGGGCAACAACAAACCTTGAATTCAGGTTTAAACATTAAATTTCTTATGCCTGCATAAACACAGGAAATGCAATGTAAGTAAAAATACAGAAGCCGGTTTGTGTAAATTATTTACAAACATCTGTTTGTAAAATATTAAATACAATGTACATACTTGAGAACTTTTATTATATTGTCAAGAACTTTTACTTTATAAATTTGTATTTTGTCCTCAGGGAAATCCACTGCCGCACAAGGCATAAGCCAGAGACCCCTCTGGGCGCCATATGGACGCCCTATCCACGAAAATGGGAGGACAATGTACACCCTAATAAAAACATCGATGATGGTACATACAGATTAGTTTGTATTGTCCAATGAATGTTCAAACAGCACATCTGAGTAACAATTTGGCCCTTCTGCTCGAAAATAAAAATATAATTTTGCTGGACCATGTGTCTGACGCTACCTTGTGTTTTCTCGATGTATCAAAAACAACGGCCTTGGCACGATAAGCAAGACTACCACGATTGAGTTGTAATTAAAACTTGAATAAAAGTGACACTAATTCAAGAGTATTAGCTTTTTCGAAAACTTAAGATTACTTGTTGGGCTGGTAAGTTTAGCCCCAAAGTTACGCAGTTAAGTTTAGTTTTCAGCAATATGAGGCAAACTACTTTTTTGGTTATCATTATTCAGCCTGCAGACATGGTTGAACCATCATTTTTTATTGTAAAGTTTCCATGTTTTCCATTTTCAAAGCGATAATTTTATTTTCCAAATTTTGGTTCATTGGTGGCTTTTACCGGCCTCAGGCCAAAAAAAATAAATTGTTTGTTTGTCCATAGAGGGTCCGAAAAAGGTAGGGTCGGTAGGTCGGATATTTTTTTTATTTTTTTAATTTTTTTTAAATACGGATATTGTATTTGGGAATATAAATTCGGCATGAATACTGTGAATTAAAGTCGTCCAAACACAAAACACATAACTTTGATAGTATTGAACTCTTTTTCATGAGTTCCAATATTGTAGTACTGGTTGCAACACTGCAAACTCGGTCAAAGAGTATTTTTGTACCGAGTTTGTGTGCGCAGACCGTGAACATGTTGTCGGTCGCCGCCATTTATTATGATTGAAAATTTGCAGAAAGTGAAACAACGTAGTGTTGAAGTTCTAGAAATATATACGTGAAAGTATTACTAAACCTATTTTTTCTCGAACTAACTACCCCAAAAATTGCAAATATGAACCGTAACTAGAGTTTTCATATTTTCTCACACTGCGTTTTTAGTATGAAAATGACATCAATTGCACGCGCGATTAAATGTTAAATTAGTCCTTTTAATAGTCCCCGCGGTTGCCAAGTTCATGCAATAAACATCATGTTACAAGGGACTGCGCATTGGGGAGGGTGTTTATAAAGACCAGATTTACGATAGCGTACGAAATCAGGAATAAAACGGTCCGTTTGGCCATTTAAATTGCTCAAAAAGTTGTTTTGAAAAAATAATAGAAAATAAAAAATAATACGGTCGGCACCAAGGTACACGGTCGGTCGGACGTGGACAAACAAACATTTTTTCTTTTCTTGGCCTCATGTTAGTGATGTCATCAACCTTGAAGCTTTTGATGCTGCAGTGAGCAAACTATCTAAGAAAGCCAACAGTATTGTTCTTATCAGAGGTGATTTCAACTTTCCTGGCTGGGATTGGAAAAATCGAAGTTTGAAACCAAAGACACAGTATGTCAACCTGCACAATAGATTTGGAGATATTCTTGCTGACAATGGCCTCTCTCAAGTCATCGAAGAACCAACTCGTTTGTTAGTTTGATAGTGATTGACTGCATTGTTTGTTGGTATTATATCAAAAAGTAATTAGCGACGCCATTTTGGGAGGATACAACAGTACCTTAGTTAAAAAGGTATCGGACAAGTTAAAAACAAACCCACCTGTCTTTGACCAGCACCATGGACTAAAAAAAAAGGTTTTCCGGCCACCTCTAAAAACCATCCCGATACCCAAGGGAGTTATATATTAACAATAATTCATAACAAATAATAGTCATAACTAGGACTTGCAATTTTGCAAATCCTGTATCATTTAAACACTAGGCCTGCATTGATAACAGGAGTACACTAAAGCCTGTATTATTTCCCCATGGACTATTTAGTGTGCATTCAACCTGGGGCATTCAATGCATACGGCCAATATGTGGAGTTATTCACCCGGGCCATTCCCCTGCTGCCACCCATTTTTGCACGCCCTGGTCCTACACCGTGTCGCGAGCATTCAATCGTGATGCACATGATGCATGTGGACGGTTATTTTACCTCGGGATTCCATGCTCATTCACCCATTTTTGCACGCGGCCGGTCCTGTGTCGCGAGCATTCAACCATCTATGCACGCATGTGGACGGTTATTTTACCCCGGGGATTCCCCTGCTGTCACCCCATGCTCATTCACCTATTTGTGCACGCCCCGGTCCTACACCATGTCGTGAGCATCAAATTCCTCGCTGTAACTAACTCCATCGCACCTGTGCACGCCCCTACATCAGTCCTATTGCGAGAATAATGAATTCACCCATCCACATTTACCCGGGATTCCCCCGCTGGAGCGTCACCCCACTGCTCTGCTCATTCACCCATCCATGCCATCCCATCAGTCCCAGAGACCTAGCTCATCACGTCCCGAGCCACATTTAACCATCCATCGAATCTGAATCTGAAGATATTCTTGGTTAGGGCTGTCATCGACATGGACGATGTCGACATTATGTTGCTATCGGCTATTATCCCGATATGTCGATATCAACTTTGGGATGTCGATATAATTGACATTAAATCATCCGTAATTATTTGAGAAAAAAATAATCGGCAAAGTGATTTTTATAAATGACAATCGGCAAGAGTTGTGAAAAACCCCAATGTCCAACGATAGCAAACCAATACTCAATACTTTAAATTAGTACATGTTGACTTAGCGATATTTTCGATCTGCGGGAATATTCTATACTATCGCGGACATTATTTGCGAGGACAATCGGCTTGGTATTTGGATCATAATATGTCAACATCATGTCGATATCGAGATTCTAATTAGCAACATGTCGACATGAAAAAAAGATCTCGATAACAGCACTATTCTTGGTAGACCTTATTAATAAGGTATCACGTCAAGCTTTGTAAAACATCACGTCCGGTGTAGTATTACAACAACTCAATAAAAATCAACGTAAAACTCCCATCATATCCATATATGATGAAATGCCCAAAATAATGTGCGCAGCAACGGTTGCGTAGAACATACATGATTTATAACAATACAATGGGTTGGTATAATTATATTATAGGAGAGTCAAGTTGGCGAACCGTCGAGTTTTTTATGTCGAGCTGGTCCGACCATAGTCGACTGTAGTATACCTTGTATAATTTCACAGTCACACAATCAAACAACACCCCCACCTGATACTTCCCATCCGAGAACCGACCAAATACAAGGTCTACTGGCATTGGATTTACCAAAGAACTGTGCTTTAAGCACACTAGGGATTACTCGGGACGATGCTTTTTATGCGTCACGATAGTATCACACCCCTTCGAGGTAGAGGTGGCCGAGCGGTCTAGCGCGCTGATCGTCGGTCGGGAGTTTTCTATCAATCGTGGGTTCAAGTCGCCTTGAAACCAGGATTCTTTGTTCACCCCAAAAAGTTCCTATCTAGATCGGAAATTCTACAATCAAATCTTAATTCAGTGAGTGTTAGTTATCGGAGTCTCTTTCCGTGGTTAAGCTGATAATCAAATTTAATTGTAGAATTTCTCCTCTACCCCATTCACTGTGTACAACGTGCAGGTCTATACAGTGAGTGTCAGTTCGCCGTGATTCGGAGATTCACGTTAAGCCGTTGGTCCCGTGTATTCAGACGATTCACCCTGAACACGTTAATAACAGTTGCAGACCTCATCGTAAAGAGTAGGGGATCATCCCGGGTCTGTTACCTGTACAAAAATCCACATCCTCTAGGTTTCAGAGGGCTTCCAGTATAGCTCCGTACTGAGCTGCAATAGGAAGTTACAAGCACTAAGCACTAAGCATAACGCGCCAATATTGAATTTGCTGTTTGTACATCTAGAAACGCGTGAAGGTGGTATTTCTGTGGCTGTGTAAGAGTTTCTAGTTATCGTAACGAATGATCAAATTATTTGTCTACGTTTAAACGTAAAAAGGGGTTTTTTTACACGATATTGAAAGATAGGAAATAGCAGGAAATAGTCACATATGCGGAAATGTAGCTATATCTCCGAGGAAGATATTTTGTTTGGGCGAGGACCAATGTCAAAGATAACTCTTAAAGTGTGATTTTAGACCGAAACGGCGGCTATACAGTGCCAGAAAATCGACATTTTGAATTTATCAAAGTGAACAAGATTCTTCTCTCTGCGAAGAGGGTATATAAATATTCATATACTTCATATTTATCGTGTCTGCCATTGGTCAATTTTGAACCCCACGCGAACAAATTGCTCATTACGTATGCGTCCAATTTGTGGACTAGTGCTAGTGTAAAAGTATACGGAGGTCAGCAAGGTCAATCCAATGCAAGTAGACCCTTTTTCCCGGGGGTGAGATCAGAGGATGGGGAGCGGTCCATGGGGAGTGAGCCCTCTGTCGGTATAGTCCTTGCTACCAAAATCTATGATTTGGGTACTTACTCAAGGCATAGTGTTGAAGGGAACCAATTTAATAACCTAACCATTTTCTTGACCAGACTTATAATTGCATAGGGCCTAGTCTATTAAAGCAATTGAGTCTCCTGGGGAAGTCAATAACTTCTAGTTTTATTCATCCATTTATTAAGTTTATTGATTCTTTTGTCATGTTAATTGTTTGTCCTATCATGCTGGGCATGCATGGATTAACATAGGCCTAATTACTTATCTTTTCTGGCATTTCTGGAGCAATCAATAACTTCTATTCATAAACATCAGATGCCTTCAAGATGAGATGGATGCTTATTACGCAATCTGCCACAGATTAGTTTTTACAAGCATGGACTTATTTTATAGACTGATTAAGTCTGATTAAGTCTGTGTTTCAAGAGATGGTTAGCTTCCACCTTACACATTTGCCTGAGTAAGTACCAAAATCATAGATTTTGGTAGCAAGGACTACTATCGGTATATGTTCATATAGTGACAAAGAAAAGGAAAAGGGTATATTCAGTAGACTAGTCCGACCATCGAGTCGGTCAACCGTCGAGTACGTAACGGTCGACTTGACCGAACGTCGAGTTGACTCATATTCTGTGGGAGTGCACAGAGTTGGAGAAAGCTTATAAAAAATAAAATTAAAAAATAATATTCGGCACCCTCCACTTTCAATCAGCAATTGATGGGTTCAGAAAGCTTCTAAGAATATGATGATTACGTCAGAAACATTGAATTGCCCATCATTCACCAAACTATAGACAAATAAACGTATTTAAACGACAAAACACTACCTGATGTTGATGTTTCAAAAGGAGCAAAATTCGTTCTATGGAAGTCGCCATTTTGAATGTTGTTATCAGCGTCGCTTTCAAGTTTCCAAGGAAATATGCCATCTCTGTTTACAAAATCAGATGATTTTTGTAACATTTCAAGGCAGTAGAATTTACGAATTTATTTTTCAATACTTAAATCGCTTTCAATTTGTTAATAATCTAAATATTTGTGTGAGCGAATCTTCATTTCGTAAACTGTTTCAAATGCACGGTATATATTTTTCGACAGTTCCTTGGGCAGCATGAGCCCGGTTAGCTCAGCCGGTAGAGCATCAGACTTTTAATCTGAGGGCCAAGGGTTCGAGTCCCTTACCGGGCGGTTCATATTTTTTCATTTCCATATGCACTATTTATTCTCTTTTTATTTCCACATTTGTTTTCTTCTTTTATTGTGAAACAATTAGTAATTTTTTCTTTACCATATACGAAAAGACTAATAGTAATAAATGGTAAGAATATAACAAAGAAGCTGCTCTTTAAATATTGTATTTTCATGTATTAAATTAATTTGTTTTATAATTTTACTTGATTTTTGTTCTTTCTTTGTGAACGTTTAGTGTTGTTTTTCACAATTTATCAACAATTATCACACTGCTAGCAGGCAACTAATTATTTAATTTATTTTATTTAATTTATTTATTTTATTTATTTTATTTATTTTATTTATTTTATTTATTTTATTTATTTAATTTATCTGATTTATCTGATTTATCTGATTTATTTAATTTATCTGATTTATCTGATTTATTTAATTTATTTAATTTATTTAATTTATTTAATTTATTTAATTTATTTAATTTATTTAATTTATTTAATTTATTTAATTTATTTAATTTATTTAATTTATTTAATTTATTTAATTTATTTAATTTATTTAATTTATTTAATTTATTTAATTTATTTAATTTATTTAATTTATTTAATTTATTTAATTTATTTAATTTATTTAATTTATTTAATTTATTTAATTTATTTAATTTATTTAATTTATTTAATTTATTTAATTTATTTAATTTATTTAATTTATTTAATGTATTTAATGTATTTAATGTATTTAATGTATTTAATGTATTTAATGTATTTAATGTATTTAATGTATTTAATGTATTTAATGTATTTAATGTATTTAATGTATTTAATGTATTTAATGTATTTAATGTATTTAATGTATTTTATTTATTTTATTTATTTTATTTATTTTATTTATTTTATTTATTTTATTTATTTTATTTATTTTATTTATTTTATTTATTTTATTTATTTTATTTATTTTATTTATTTTATTTATTTTATTTATTTTATTCATTTTATTCGATTCATTCGATTCATTCGATTCATTCGATTCATTCGATTCATTCGATTCATTCGATTCATTCGATTCAGTCGATTCAGTCGATTCAGTCGTACAATACGCTCCACTGCAGTGGAGGACCGCGCTATGCATTCTGGGTATATTAGTTCAGCGGGTGCGGGACGACACTTCGGGGACTGGTGGAACTTGTCTAAGCGCTGTGTGGCAAAATAGGAGAACGTCAGCGTCAATGCAATGTGTCGCAGCCTGCCGCAATATATGGTAGTTAAACATTTTTTAACTCATGGTGATAAGTTAACGCACAACGTACGGTAAATAATGTCTAGTGTGAATGAACCTTTAGACTAACGTCTATAGGGCAATTAAAGGCATATTATGTGATCTTTTCCAAGTAACACCCTCTATCATTGATTTTTACTATGAAAGCAGATTTTCTTGCAGATATGTATTTTTGATCATAAATCATAAAGATCTTCTAAGTTACAGATCCATACGATTCCTTATTACTTCAAAATCATGGTTTGAAAATAGATTGTACCAGCGGTAGGCCTACAATCTATTTTTTCAAATTTTACTCTAAATTCACTATAAAACTATGATTTTCAGGTTATTAGGAATCATATTGCTCTGTAACTTGTAATATATTTATGATTTATGATCAGAAAAGTAAATATGCAAGAAAATCTGCTTTCAATTTTTTTTCGAGGATTGAGGGCGTCCCCTCGAAAAGATCACATTATTTACCTTTAAGGATCATTAACCAAATGAAACTGATAATGCTTAGGCAAAATGCTTTTCTCAAATGAAAAAAAGTTTTAAAAAAACATTCGTCTATGGGGTGGGTCCATATTATTTTTTAGTTTCGCTGCTATAAGGAACCTCGGCAATTTGGAGCTGATCAAACAATATCACCAAAAATAGGAACCCTATTTTCATTGGAAGCATATCTTAAATTTTAATTGGTGCTATCTTCAGTAGATAACAACATGTACGGTACCGTACAGGGTGACCCAGAAAATGTTGAACCCCAAAATCACAAAATTCAATTTTTTTTTTACCATTAAAATAACAAAATATTGCATAACTCTTTCACCAGCTATGTGCACCATACATTTAACTTTCTGAAACATTTTAGATCATAAAAATATGCCACACGAAACTTAAAGTACATGTAATTTTGTAAGAAGTGTTGTTTTGTAGTGTAAGTGAAGTGCAAAAAATGATTTCATGCTACATGAGCAGAACAAGTGCCTGTTTGAAACCATTTCTTTCCGATTTGTTTTTACTTTTATCGGGATCTTTTGTTGTGACTGTAATGTATATAAGAAAGTGAATTGTTTAAAGATCAATACAAACACTTTAAAGCAACTAACACCTGTTCCAGTTGAAAATGTTAATTTGATAAATACAGATCAAAAGAAAAGATTACTTAAAGGGGCATTAAGAAATGTGGTGGAGGCAGCGCCCTCAATTACAAAAATATATGATAAAATCTGGAATTTGTATATTTTTACAATTGTATTACATGTATGAACTTACACCTATAAGGAGTAAAGGTAGATGTTCCGATTACTGGCCCGATTTTCAACTTGATATTTTCTATTTTATATGAAAGGTCATCCTTAAAAGTGTCGCATTCTAAAGTTTGAGTTGCATAACTCCAACGGGTTCTATTTTTAGCAGCACAAGGTCACAACATATTTGCCCATTGAGTCATACACAAACTAGTTGGTGGTTAACCACTTTGGCAGTAATTCACCACATTTTAGCCTATAATTTCTGGAACATTTCTGGCTCCTAAGATTTTACAGACATCAATGAGAAAAATATGGGGATTCTTCTGATATCAAAATATCTTATTGTTTTAATCAAGTTTTGCTGTGTTTTTGTTAGTAGAAACAACAATAATGGCAATTTTTTATGTTCATCTTGAATTCTGAAGTAAATTTTTAAACATTTAAAATTTTCAACACAACTTAATGTCCCTTTAACTCACCGTACTTATAACAGAATTAAGTTTCATATCTGAACCAAGTTACAATTTTTCACTTTTACAAAAGGGTGAAAACACCCCCTGTCACACAATCAAGTGTATCTTTAGTTTGGTAAGGCCAATTTACATGATCTAAAGTTCTCCAGAAAGCTGAATAAATTGTTGAAAACAAAATGCCATATTTATTTATTTTCATTTTTCATTTTTTTTTTTAAGTTTGTGATTTTTGGATTCAACATTTTCTGGGTCACCCTGTACATTATTTTAAATAACAAACTGGCAAGAATTAAATTAACAAAGACCTTAAAAATACACTGTCTCAAACCCTTTCGCTATCTTCAGTAAATAGCATCATGTAAGGTACATTATTTTAATGGAAACCCATAATAAACTTTCGCTATCTTCAGTAAATAGCATCATGTAAGGTACATTATTTTAATGGAAACCCATAATAAACTTTCGCTATCTTCAGTAAATAGCATTATGTAAGGTACATTATTTTAATGGAAACCCATAATACATTTTTGCTATCTTCAGTAGATAGCAACATGTAAGGTACATTATTTTAGACGGAAAGCCCATAATAAATGTTTGCTATCTTCAGTAGCTAGCAACATGTAAGGTACATTATTTTAGACGGAAAGCCCATAATAAACGTTTGCTATCTTCAGTAGATAGCAAAAGGTAAGGTACATTATTTTAGACGGAAAGCCCATAATGAACTTTTGCTATCTTCAGTATATAGCAAAAGGTAAGGTACATTATTTTAAACAGAAAGCCCATAATAAACTTTCGCTATCTTCAGTAAATAGCAACATGTAACGTACATCATTTTAATGGACACCCATAAATAAATTTTTGCTATCTTCAGTAGATAGCAACATGTAAGGTACATTATTTTAGACGGAAAGCCCATAATAAATGTTTGCTATCTTCAGTAGCTAGCAACATGTAAGGTACATTATTTTAGACGGAAAGCCCATAATAAACGTTTGCTATCTTCAGTAGATAGCAAAAGGTAAGGTACATTATTTTAGACGGAAAGCCCATAATGAACTTTTGCTATCTTCAGTATATAGCAAAAGGTTAGGTACATTATTTTAAACAGAAAGCCCATAATACACTTTTGCTATTTCAGTAAATAGCAACATGTAAGGTACATTATTTTATACAGAAAGCCCATAATAAACTGTTGCTATCTTCAGTAGATAGCACTATAAGGGGTGACATGCCATAAGATCTAAACCAATTTGGTCTAATACCCATTTAGTCTAATACCAATTGGTCTAAGACCAGTTGGGCTAAATGTCAGTTGGTCTAACATCCAATTAGTCTAATAACCATTTAGTCTTATATCCATTTTGTCTAAAACCCAGTTTGAATTTGGTGATTTTATAGTCTGAGCGTAGCTATTAGCCCTCCTCGTAGAGCCACTATCCAAGGAAATACTATACTAAGATAGAATATAGAAACACTGAGTCGGCCATCTTCCTAGGAGCGTTTGAAAGGATAGTTAGTGACAATTTTGTCCTCATTTTTGCCCAAAAAGGAGTGTAAAATTGTTGAAAATCCTTGCAAAGGGGTAATTTAAAAAAAAATGTTAGCATAAAAGGGCAATTTTTTTCCTGCGCTGCGTGCACAGTTTCTTAGGCTAAATTATGTTAAATTAGACCAAATGTTGACAATTTTAGCATAAAACAGCTAAATTTTACGCGCAAGCGTGCATTTTCATACCAAATTAGTTAGTATTAGACAAAATTTGACAAGTTTAGCGTAAAATTGCACCAAAAATGTGCGCATAATTTTTTCATGCCCCCCCACCCCCCCCCCCATTTTTTTTATGAGGATGGTGCCGCCACTGTGGGGCATGTGCAAGTATAAACCATGATAATATAACCATATACTGCACATTGATAGTGAATTTTGAACTTAATTAAATTAAATAGATTATTATAACAAATATTGATAACATGGAGATAAGGTAATAACTGATGTACAAATGGTCCGATTATTTTTGAATTATATTCAATTCAATACAGATACTAAACCTGTGCACGTGCATGATAACAACTACTAAGTACCATCATGGTATTAAGCATGGCCACTCGAACAAAGATCAAAGTATAACTCAGTCTGGTTTGTCCATCGCAATGAACATGTTGCCATAAATATAGCCTTATAAATTAAGCATTGTAAAAAATCTTTAAAGACTCAATGCCTTAATCAGTGGTTTTCATGGGATAAAAGGTAACAACTAGTAGCCCAATTCACTAAAATACAATGTCAAAAGTAGCTTAGTCGGGGTTATAAAGAGTGGGTTGAGTATATTACTGCCACGTCATGGTTTACACATTATTTGATTACATGAATATTAGACTGTGACAAATTTCCGCTCACAATTCACTAAAAAAGTGATTTGTCTTCAAATCAAGAAATAATCATGGCAGATTCAAAGTTGTTATACCAAACAGAGGATCTGAAAGATTTGACATGTTCTCTGTGCGCCAAGCCGTTTGACGATGGTAAACACCAGGCCAAATATTTACCGTGTCTAGACTCGTATTGCAAGTCTTGTCTGCAAAGGTTGGTTAGTGAACAATCTACGTTGAACTGCCCTTCATGTGGTAAAGATGTAATATTACCAGGAAATTGTGAAAGCCTACCTAGTAACTTTCTTGTGGAGAACCTGAAAAAATACCACAAGATCTTAAATTCGGTAGTATCGTGTGTTAGTTGCGATGATGTCATTGACGTGGTTAGTTTTTGCCACGACTGCGACTGCTTCTTGTGCCAACAATGTGTTGACAACCATCAGAAAATGCGCATTCTGCGTCACCATAAGCTTTCTACGATGGCTGAATTACGGAAACAGAAGTATAATCCGATCAAGCAACAGCGACAACGGTGCAAGAAACACCCTCAGCAACCCCTTGACATGTACTGTAAAGAGACACAGTGTGAGAAGATTATATGTGCAAGATGCACAGTTGTTGAACATTATGGGCACGATCTTGTTGAATTAGATACAGTCATGAATGAAGTTGTTACCGCTATGCAAGAACCCATCTCTAAAGTTAAAGATAAGAATATGGCTTTTATGGAGACCAGAGCAGAGGCTGAAAGTCTCAAGAATACTATGACTGAAGCTGTCGACCAGAGAGAGAAAGAAATGAAGGACACGGTCCAGACACTTCATGACTTGATCGATTCCCGCTACAACACGGCACTCTCTCACATGACACACCTGTGTGAAACGGAGATGAACACATTAACAAAGAGCATCGAATCTATAGATTTTCTTTCATCCCAGATGACAAGTGCCTGTGAGTTTGCTGAAACCACCTGCGAGACAAGTCAACCAACACAGATACTAGAGGCACAGAAACATATCATGAAGCGACTACATGAGTTTGAAACCGCAAAACTACCCGAGATATCCACGTCTAGTAGCGATTTCCCTTTTACTGACAATCATCATTCTGCAATGGCAAACTTGCGCAAATCCATGTCAGACTTGTGTGAGGTACAGTTATGTCAATCAACTTGTAGTCTACCACAGACACAAGTTGAAAAAGAGAATACTGCTGACAAAGAACCAACATCAATAAGAAAAAGGAAGTCCTTTTTTCAACCTTCCCCACTGATGCTGATATCCGGATTGGTACTGATATCTGGACTAGTACTGATTGCATCGGTTCTGCTACTTTATATACTGCCACCAGATGGAGAAATACTGCCACCAGATGGAGAAATACTGCCACCAGATGGAGAAATACTGCCACCAGATGGAGAAATACTGCCACCAGATGGAGAAATACTGCCACCAGATGGAGAAATACTGCCACCAGATGGAGAAATACTGCCACCAGATGGAGAAATACTGCCACCAGATGGAGAAATACTGCCACCAGATGGAGAAATACTGCCACCAGATGGAGAAATACTGCCACCAGATGGAGAAATACTGCCACCAGATGGAGAAATACTGCCACCAGATGGAGAAATACTGCCACCAGATGGAGAAATACTGCCACCAGATGGAGAAATACTGCCACCAGATGGAGAAATACTGCCACCAGATGGAGATATTCAGTTCAGTTCAGTTCAGTTCAGAGAAATTGTACCAAGTCGCTGTACATTTACCGTGAACAATGTACGTGAATGGCGAAATAAGGTCACCTTGCAATGCGTAGACAACTATTGGCAGAATGTGACTACAGGAGGAGTTGCCCAGGTAGAGGTTGACTATGATGAGCATGATATCCTCAGCTGGGATGTAGAGGATAACGAGGATGGCACCTACTCATTTTATGTCGAAGATAGATACTTTGAGTATTCTTACTTTGAGTCTTACATGAAATCGAAAGTAAAAGATGTAGAATATGGTAAACAGTTTTCTTTCTGCATTCCAAAATTGCTTGCTAAGTCAAATAGTGACGGATTCTGGATTCTTTTCATATGAATTTATTCAGCCTGTTTATTCCACCTAACACAAAGCATTAAACAGGTCCAGCGAAGTACTCATGAAACTTATTTTCAGAAGTTCACGATATATATAAAGTTGGAACATTTCACACATTTATTCTGTTATAAAATGTGAATACATGTAAATATAATTATAAAGCTGAAAAGGCAGAAAAATCAGTTCCAACCGTACCAGCAAGGGGCACCAATGATGGATCCAAATGGATTCAACAGCACTACACCAACAATGTAAAATATGGAAATGACTAAAAAGGTGTGCAATGACAACATCCAAGGATGGGACATATAAAAGGCAAAAGAAACAACACAATAACATGGGGACCGACGTTTCGGAATGATAAAACGATCCTTTAACTAGGTATAGGACAAGTTAAAACACACAATTGTCTCTGACCAGCATAGACTAAAAAAGACTTTTAGTTATAATTTCTCAGATTATATTGTTTCCTTTAATGATTATATTTTTATCTTCGATAAAGATTCTGTTAGAATCGAAACATCAGGTCCTCTTATATTTATTACATTTACTTACACAGGCTATTTTTGTGGATAAGCAGTTTGCATTCAGCTTTTACATTATATTATATTTTTATGTGTAAAATTGTAAAATTGTTGTAATTCAGCTACTTTGTATTTGCTGCAAGAACAGTTTTTAATAAACCTTTTATGAATGAATGAATGAATGAATGAATGAAAATCTCGACTTCTGGGGTCTCTTTATAATTATATCCTTGTCGAAATTTGCCACGTTAGGTTAATTGCAAAACCTGTCATCATTCTCACATACTCGCCCTCACTCTTTGCATCGCTGTATAAAAACCACTTGACGTAACAATTTTGAACGGCCGGAACAATAAAGAGGGTGGCCCACTCAACATTTTAAGCTGTTGTTTATTATTATAGGTCCCTGGGAAAGCGAGTGAGAGACATCAACCTGAACGATATGTCTCTCACTCGCTAGATAACTTGTGATTGATAAATAGGGGAAAATATAGGGTTGTTGAAGAGTCTATGGTACTGCTTTCCCAGGGACCTATAATAATAAACAACAGCAAAATTAGGTCGTTTTACATGGGTATAAAATACATATTTATAGTAGGCCCTAAATTATGGAGGCAAATCATGACAAAAAAAGACTTAAGTATAAGATTTATAAAACAAGTACCAGAATTTGAAATAACAAAAAAGTATTATTCATTTAAATTGTAGATATTTTAGACAATACTAATTCTAAACAATAATAATTTCAATATTGTTTCCATCTCTATCAGGTGATGATATTAATTCAATCATGGACTTATTCTATATATAATAAGTGGCCCATTTCTTAACAAACACCCCTATTTCATCTCTGAAATCGACAAGTCCTGACCGGTTATTTATTTGCCACATCAATATCAGCTCAAACAATAGATGAACGGGTCGACCCGTAGGTAGTTGACAAGCTCGTTCATTGGCTGAGAGCGCTGAAGTATCAATAGGCTAATCGGGGCTAATTTGTAAAAACAAGATTAAAGTTTTGTTAAACCTGGTATACGTGTCAAGGGTTGTCGCTCGTTTGCGTGGAGCGTAACTGCACTATGAACCTGCAATACCAAACACCTGACACAGGAGTTCAATGGTTACCCAGTGTTTTCTCTCAATTTGCAGCATAAGCGTGTCTTGGTAATACTTTTGGTTACTAGTTACTCATTCAAAAGTGACCAAAGTGGAATTCACACTCTGTCCCTGAAATGATAGGAGTTAGGCGGTCAAATTCAATGGAATAAAGTGTGTTTAAAGGAGAACTAATTGGACTAAGTTTGTATTTTTTAAACATAAAAACATGTATGTTTAAGAATTGATGTCCCTAATTGGGTCCCTTTTTTAACGCCTTGTACTTCATGTCGAGTTCAATGAGCAAAAATGCTTGTTCAGGGTCCATTTGAAAGTCCATACCATGATACCCATGACTGAAGCTTCCCTGACCAAATGGTTAATCCCAGCTGAGGGTGAGGGGTACGTACTCACATATATGACACGTCACGTCAAAAGAGGACTTTTGTTGGCAATATTTTTAAACACATTATGTATACTGTAAAGCATGAAATGTTGATCGCGAGTGCAGCTGACTCGCGAAATTTGCATGCATGCAAGTTTTGCTGTTGAAAGGCCTGTTCTTGACTACTCAACACATTCGCGAAATGTTCATGCCGCGAAAAAGGCCGAAGTCGGTGATTCGCTAAATTTTAATGCCGCGAACATTTCATGCTTTCCAGTAATAATATTTCACATAAAATCTGAATGCATTGACCAATTGCATCAACCGAGGTGTCATTTGAAAAGCTTATACTTTTACATGAAATTTAAATCTTAATTTTCATTTTGAAAGACAAAATCACCATTTTGATGTGGTTGGTCACATTTGAGAGTTTAGTGCAACAAAGGGCTATCTGCATTTGTGGTATCAAAATGATCCGCATAAGATCAGGGACCTAATTATGAGAAAATAGTAAATTCACCTAATCAAAAAGGTTTAAATAGCATTTCTCTTAACTTGTCAAAACCAATAGGTGACAATGATGGTTACAAATCTTTAAATCACTTTTTCTCAAAATGCAGATAGCCCTTTGTTGCACTAAACCCTCGATATAGGCTTTTCCCAAAGACCCCATTGCAGCATGTTTCAGTTCTCCAAGCAATACCCCCACCCCAAATCAAAAGTATGTTATATCTTCAGCTCCATAGCTTAACACTTTCCACACGGCAGATGTCTGCAGACGACATTTCAAAAATAACCTCGATAGTTATACTATCGCGGTAAAAATCACAAAATGTTTCAGAAATATATTGGAATCACCATGAGAAATGCATTCAAATAAGTACAAACATGCCTAGTATAATTGGTACTGTAATTGAGATAGACTTTGAAAGTTGGGGAAAAGTTTCTGCAAAATCTGTTATATGGTAAAACTAATAGCCGCATGGAAAGTGTAAAGATGTAGTTAAAATTCAGTTTCCAGAGGCAATCTAGTGTAAGAAGTCAGTTCTCTAAGATCCCCAAAAGGGTACTTTTTCAAAATCCAGACTGTTTAGAATTCTATTCTCATAACACCTTAAAAGTAACCTTTATCATACTTGAACGGGAAATTATGGTATACTTACTAATTTCTAATACTTTTGGTGCAATAGGTCTATTTGGTCAATATACATCACAATCCTCGTTTAGGGCATATTTTGTTTGGCTTCAGGAGAAATACGCGTTTAGGGAGTGTCTAAAAAATCTGTGGCCATGCATGCTTAAAAACAGCATTATATTTGAATGCCCTTCGAGGCCCCAGGCCCCTCTCCCAGACTTAAGCCTCAGATTGGAACTTTTAGCTTTATGCATCTTACCCTTTAAGTTAAAGGCATGTTTTGTGATCTTTTCCAGGGATGCTCTCAATCCTCAAAAAAAAATGAAAGCAGATTTACATTTCTGATCATAAATCGTACAAACAGTTCAAGCAATTTTGGGCAATTTTTACTCAAAAATAATTTTGTTAAAATTGATGCCAAAAATGGATTCTCTGACCCAAATCCCATCCAAAAATGTATACTTTTATATGCATTTGATTAATAGTTCAATAATGACAGCACTCACAAAATTCTAAAAAAACTTCCTTAAGTCCCCCCTTAATAAGGAAACATATCGCTCTGTAACTCGGAATATATTTATGATCAGAAATGTAAATCTGCAAGCAAATCTACTTTCTAAAAAAATCATGAATAGAGGGCGCTCCCTGGAAAAGATCACATAATATGCTTTTAAGGATGAACTAAGATTATTAACCCTGATTCTTTATTGAGAGAAAACTATGAGAAAAGTTTTAAACATCAGGAAAATTCCTTACACACTGCCAAATTTGTGTTTCCACGTTTAAATCGGAAAAATTATTTTGATTTCTTAGATACAAAAACAGGCCACACCGTTACAACTTTTGTTTTCTGATAAAACAAGTCATTTATAAAGATTTATTGTTTTTTAATAAAAAATATAACATCAAATCCAACATGGAACTTGAATTAATAAAAAGAAAATTGAAGAATCTTCATGAAAGAAACAAGGATGTGAAGGCTTTTTTTTACTTGACCTAACAAATTTCCTAATAATAATGATGAATTTCCTATAAATCACAATTTCTTTTGTTAGAATGAAAACTAATCTATATGGTAATTGAATAGAAAATTCACCTTTCGATCACATTATTATGAAAGATTATTGTACAGGGTGTCCCCAAGGATTCAATACTTTTTTAAAGCTTTGTATCTCAAGGTAAATAAATTGCAACATAAAACTGACAAAATATGTGATGCGATCTGTGAAAACCTGCCACATGGTGGGATTTTTCATATTGGAGATATTCATATCATTTATAAGGAAGCTGAAACTGTGCTGATTACAGAACTGTTTCGATAATTTTTCTACGATCACTACAAAAAGAGTTATGAGTGAATGATGATTGTGATGTCATAAAAAGCTACAAAACAGGCCAAAAAAGATACATAGTTTAATAGAATAACATTATAAGCTTAATAAGGAAAGTGACTTAAAGGGAAGCGGTCATGGTGAGGATTCTAACGAAAATTGAACAGCGCGCGGCGACTATTTGAATCTAAACACGTTGGACATTGGCGCAGTCTGTAATTGTTCTACGTATGTTTACATGCAAGCGGTATTGTGTGCGACTCTACAACAATCTCTTAACCCAATGTAGACGGCACGCTCGATCAGCCATCCTTCATTTGATTGAACGCATTTTCTATCGTATGATGTAAGTGATGTATTAGTTATGAGCTAAGGTTTAGCTAGTACAAAATCGCCGTCAGCTGTTCTTTTCCTCACCATGCATGCGCTATTCCCTCTAAGTTAAGTAAGTTTTTGAAGGTGAAATGTCATAAAAGATGATGACACAAAGTATTGGACATTCATTTTCTTATTTTTTTTAATTTTCTTTTTACATTTTCCCCCTTATCCCTAGTTCACATTTTGCGCCATCTGATGGGTTTCACATATCGCATCACATTCATTTTTGGATAGGGCCATGTGTTTTGAAGTCTCCACCCTTCACATTGCTTCTCCAGATGTAAACATCTTACCCCATGAAAGTATAATTTTTTGTTAATGGTTAAGGGTTACTTTGTTAAAATATACTATTCAAGTCATCACCACCAATCACCACTAATCACCATCAATCACCACCTTTTGCATTTGAATAAAAACATGCATTATGTGACACGATCAACAAGAGGAAGGAATCTATGAGTCTACTAATGTCGGCAAATTGTTCATTATTCATTTGCACTTTCAAAATGTTACGACTTCCATACCCTATCATAATTCCATATCTGTTTACAAGGTAAATCGTAAGGAAAAATTGCCCCATGTTTTTATCAATAAGTCAAAATAAATATTTGTGACATTAGAATCACTCCTCTTGCTTATGCCACAATTATGTTCTCTTATTCCAGAGAGCGCCCTCTATTCATGATTTTTTTTAGAGAGTAGATTTTCTTGCAGATTTACATTTCTGATCATAAATCGTACATACATTCCAAGTTACAGAGCGATACGATTCCTAATCACCTCAAAATCATGGTTTTAGAGTGAATTTAGAATGAAAATATAAACTGTCGGTTTAACCCGACAGTTTATTTTCACTCTAAAACCATGATGTTGAAGTAATTAAGAATCGTATCGCCCTGTAACTTGGCATGTATGTATGATTTATGATCAGAAATGTAAATCTGCAAGAAAATCTGCTTTCAATTTTTTTTTCGATGTTGAGGGCGTTCCCTGGAAAGATCACATAATATACCTTTAAAGCTCTCAAAATATTGTTACAATACAATGTAATAAAACTAAATACAGTACTATTAATAAAAGCAATATAAAATATACATGTAAGGCCAACTGCAAAAAGTTTGTTTCCAGTAGCAAGCCTGAAAAGTCAAATGCGAAATGCATTTTTTTAATTTTAATTTTTTTGCTCAAATTCATAGTGGGGATTCACTTGAAATGGTTTGATTTAGTCAAATCTGTGAATTTTTGTTACTCTTCGCTGCGGATTTTCACTTTCGTGTTTGCCGTATGTTGCCAATCACCTTCTTGAAACATGTTGGACTCAATTTCGACAAAAGATGGCCCCCTAACAATATTTTGTCACATTTTTTTCTAAATAAAAAATTTAACGCGCAGTAATCAAGCATCTCAGTGAAATGCGCGCGCACTACTGGAAACAAACTTGTTTATTTGTTAGGCCTAATATTTCTTTCATTTTTAACATCGTTCCCTGTAGAGACCTGCGGGGAATTGTAATTGTCCTGAATCTTTCCCTGCAGGACACTATTATATAGTCCTGTTATTAGATCCAGCAACACACATGGCTGTTATGACTATGTATTCACCACAAATGGGCCACAATTATTGGCAGAACGGGTGCAGATATAATATTATAAATGGTAAAAATAAAATAAAAGGTATCAACCCAATTTATTGATTTTCTACAAACTCGAACAAGTAACAATACATGTATGAAGATGAAATGTCATTTTAAGATTATTATAAGGCAAAAAAAAGAAGGTAATGTTGTCATCCACGGCTTTGAGAGAGGAGGAGCGGGCGGGCAGATTTTTTTTAAATTTTTTTAAATTTTTCAAACCATGATTTTGAAATAATTAGGAATTGTATCAATTTGTAACTTAGAAGATCTTTATGATTTATGATCAAAAATGCAAATCTGCAAGAAAATCTGCTTTCATAGTAAAAATCAATGATAGATGGCGCTACTTGGAAAAGATCACATAATATGCCTTTAGGTCAATACCTATTGTAACCCATTTGGGCCACAATAAATTGAATACCTGTGTATACATTGAACGCACAACAACTGACCACTCGGGGGACGAGATTTGAAGAATTTTAAAAGCGGGTTTTGTTACACATGTTGTTTAAAAGATAAACTTGCGTTTAATTTAAACACAAGTTTGGGTAAAATCGAAATGCCTGTCGGTTATCATAACAATGATGAGGGAGAAAGATAACTGTAATACCTTTCATGTAACAATTAGACGCAGTTCTTTTACATCTTTAAGCCAAAACCGTGTTTAGTACGAGAATATGGGTATATTTGTTTACATTGAAAACCAATGTTTTGTTTCCAATATTGTCAACAACAAAAAATACACAAGTGATTCGTTTACAAAATATGTTATGTTTGCCTTGTCTAAACAATCAAAATATACTACAAAATGAATACAATACTGAAGATAGCACTTGACTGTGCGAAGCAGAATTTAACTTTACAACGCATAAAACTAGTATCTTGTTTTATTACATGTACAATTGCAAATTGTTTCGTCCGAGCAGATCACATTTGTGGTGCATGGTCACATATTACTGTAAAAGCTGAAATATTCGCGGTGGTTTTATTTTCGCGCAAAATCTTTTTCCGCGAAAATTATAACACACAAAAATATTGTTTTCAACATTCATGCAGTGCATCCAGAAGGTCCCCCGCGAAAAAAACAATTTGCGAAATGTCTATGATATCAAAACAAAACAAAAATAGAAAATATCTGTACGCGAAAATATTGGCTTTTACAGTACTTGATTGATGAAGCCCGATCCTTACACAGCAGCGATTGAATACATAAGGATGTGCGTTTACATGAAGGCAACAAGCGGACTGTATATCATAATATCATATGCGTAATGCATGTGTGCTGCCAAAACCTTGTACGTACGCTGAGATTACTTTTGCGCGAGGATAGATAAAAACTTGATATTTCTCACCAATTTGGAACAGAATAAACTAGGCTCAGTAGGCTGGTTTCACCCTACTATGGCAAACATGATTTTGTTAAATTTCTGGCAAATATCGTCTTGACAAGAAAATATCAACTTTAAAGTATAGGTCTGTAGTAGGAAGGCAGCACCCTGTTTTGGCCTTACCGATGCACCATTAGATTTATAGTTGTATCAAAATAAGAAAGACATAATATGTTGGGTATTGAATCACCAATATATCAGTCACAAGATTTCAAAAGTACTAAATCATAGATTTGTTCCTCCCCTCTGAACCATGGTAGCAGAGACTGTTGGAGGGGTGGGAGGGGGGTGGGTAAGAAAACATATGGGGCAAGAAACAAATTATTTGAGGGGGCAGAAATAATGTTTTCTATTGTTTTAGAGGACAAAACGTGAGCTGATTGAGGGGGGGGGGGGGGGGGGGGGAGTAGGGGTGCCAAAGGTCCTGACCCCATTGTGCAGCCACTGCCCATGGGGAGGTATGGTACTAGTACATCCACCATTCATGCATCAAGCAAGCAATTAAGAAGGGGCCACATAATTTACCTAGAGGCAATAAGTCTGGTTGTCATTTTGCCATATCTGTTGTAATAATTATGATCTGACTGTGAAGTGACAGCTGGTTCATAAAACTGACCAATCCCAATCTCAGCTTTGGACGGCCTGTCGCTGCCATCCAGAATTGAAATTGATATTGGAATACCAGCCCTGTTTGGTGGGGGGGGGGGGGGGGATTAATGTGAATTTAAGGGCTCTTGTGGGTAATCATATCATAAGTGGATATACATGTATCATGTAGTGCTGCCCGGAAAGTGCTGCTTCCTTAGGTTGCCTCTCACTACGCTCACAGCACATAACTAGTGCTTAAGCCCCTGGGGACTACTCTTACAGTCTCTCTGATTGGTTCATTGCATGATATAACCCTCTGAGTAACCAATCAAAATAGTGCGTCTATTTCCTGGTATGTTGACTCGCTGTAGCACTAGTACCTTTCTTACAGCATCCCAGATTGGCTCATTAGATGATATAATGTTATGAGTAACCAATCAAAATACTGTTTTGAAGCCAAATTGGCCGGTAGACCCCAAGGGGTTAATCTTATCTCCAACAGTCATTATCACAAGATACATTCACTAAGTACCACCATGCACTTCTGAATGTATCACCAAGTTACGGCTGTTTACATGCCTCTGTACGCCTGTTTGATCTACTCATGGAATAGCATTTCTGGTTGATTATTCTGGTTAATTCGGATGCCTCCAGTTTCAGTCGGTTCATAGCATAAACTGTAAAGAACAAAACAGGCACTGTCAATTTTAGAAACAATATTAAACATCGTTTGGTATTGTTTTAATCATTTATTTGAAACTGAATTTATGGCATGCAAATCATGACTCAGAAAAATCAGCATTTGAATTGGGAGGAGACATGAAAAGCAGTAGCAGAAAAATAGCAGCTCTTACAAAACAACTGTCTAAAAGCACATAATCTGAAGCATTTCAATAAATTTCCAAGAGAAAAAAGAAAATGATATACTTCAGCATTTCTTCATAGAAAAGAAAATTAACCCTTAAAACAC